>CM056058.1:61305691-61868191 GCA_029574335.1 Rana kukunoris | reverse complement strand
AGGTTTTGTGCTGCCCTAGGCCTGACTACACTTGCGCACCCCCTAATTTAAATATGACCCACCCCTTCCTGTCAAAGCCACACCCCTTCTTCTTTAAGATCCACCCTGTCATCTTCAAGGGAAGAGGACAGAGGGATGCCCTGGGAGAAGGACAGAGGGTTGCCGTGGGTGATGGACAGAGGGATGCCATGGGTGACGGAAGAGGGACACCGTGGGAAGAGGACAGAAGGACGCCGTAAAAGGATGCAGTGGGAAGACGACAGAGGGACGCCGTGGGAAAAGGATGCCGAGGGAAGAGGACAGAGGGACACTGTGGGAAAAGGACAGAGAGGGATGTTGTGGTGGTCAAAAAGGCCTAGAGAATAGCAGGCTAGGCACTTCCTAATGGCTCAGTCACTGGCCCTTTTTGTAAGCGGAAGGGAGAAAGAGAGAGAGAGGCTCTAATTGGATCGCCGCGCCGCTGCCCAGCTTTCTGCCCGCTGTTTACTCTCCCATGATTGGCCACAGCAGGATCACGGCATGTTGGGGGTGACGGCTCCTGTTTAAACTGCTTCTGGCCCCTTCCGCACTGGGCGCAAACCGTAGCACTCCATCAGTACTCTGAGAGTGGCCCTGCAAAGTGCCGCCCTAGGCCTGGGCCTTGTCGGCCTAGGCCAGAATACAGCCCTGGGCCCAACGGCAGAGCTCCTTCCAGCAGCACCTCCCCAGGCCGTAGCCCAGTGGAAGAGAGTAAGCACATGCACCAGTGGCCTATACCTTCTACTGAAGTGGCTGAAGGAAATATAGATATTGATAACTCAGTCTTGTTTATGAAATCTCACACTATGGCCAGTGATAACAGTCATACCTACTGGCGACAGTGATACATCACAACCCCACTGAGTTTAGGAAAGACCAAGTGAAAAACTACACAACTAGTCTGGGCTAACTACCACCTTGCCAAAAACCAAATGCAGGTCAGTAGCTCCTGTTTAGGACAAGGGGGCTACAGGTATACTGCTATAGCCAAGGTTTGCAAAATATAAATTACCTTTGTTTTTTTATAATGTTTTATGGCACATGGGTATAAAAATTGCAATTGTTCTATACCTGCGGTACTTATTTGCTATATTGTAATGTTGTGAACTTCCATCTTTTTTTTTTTAAACTTGGTTTATTGGGTTTGGTCACATCTTGACGTATATTTGCAGTAGAAGTGTAATGTTGACACAGATATTATCGTTTCATTCGAAAATAAAATAAAAGGTAACATACAGCAACAGAAACAGGTACAGTATGAGGGGAGATTCTCTTGTGTAGAGGGTACATGTCCCCTGTGTTGCCATAAGTTTGTTGTCTATGGTAGGCTCGGGGTTTCAACAGCCAACTGCATAGTGGCCTACAGGGCAGGCTGCCATACACGAGCCAGCCCCCCCAGCCTATATTGGCCTCAGCAGATGAGAGGGTTTGAGTTGACTCTGACGCCATCCGGCCCCAGTCTCATACCAGGAGAGGGGGTCATATCTTTAAGCTCTTGAGAGTCTCCTGCACTCCGGGCATCCACGTCCTTCATCAAAACAGGGATATACTATTTTCTTTGTCAATGCTCCAGTCTAAGGGGAGTACATTCCTCTACTACCTAGGTCGTTCGCGGTGGCCAAGAGCTGACTCTGCTAGTTCTGACAGTGCCACATCTAGGCTAGAAGGAACCTGGTTGGGTCCAGAAAAATGGTCTATCCACAGGGACCACATGGTGATAAGCTTATCTCTGGTGCCCTTACAAATAGCAATCCAATCCCTGATCTCATCTACTCTGCGTACCCACTCCTCCCTGCTCGGAACCTGTGCTTTCTTCCAGTAGATAGGAAATAGTCTCTTGGCTGCATTCAACAAATGGTGTAGCGCACTATTTTTATAGCGACTTATCGGCATGGGAGGAATATGTAGGAGAAAATGGACTGGGGAGAGGGGAACATCTAGCCACAGAATTTCTTTAACCTGTTCTTTAACATTCTTCCAAAAAGGCATGATTAGTGGGCAGTCCCACCACAGGTGTAGTAATATTTCTCGGCCTCCACAGCCCCGCCCCGTCGACCTAATTCAGAGTTTGTAGGGTTGGTAGGCACCCTGTACCAGTGTGACAGTATCTTGTAGTTCATCTCTGGCATTTTAGAGTCTACAAAGACCTAAGTCCCTCTCCCAGGCCATGATTAATATGGCCTTGGAGGCCGAGGATGAGGACCCCAGTAGTTGGTAAAGTTCTGAGACCATGTGTGGGATTATTTCTTCTGTTATGAATAGGCCTTCGAAATGTGTAAGTGATGTAATGTCTCTTATGGAGCCACCGTGTACGTCAAAAAAGTGGTGCAAAATTTTCCACAGTTAGCATTTCTGTCATTCACCCAGGTTCCAAAAAAAGTAATGTGTTCCCTTGGGGGAAACCAGAGGAAAACACCCAATGGCACCAGCGGGGACACAGAGGGGGCCAGGTCCAGTGCCCAATTGACGTGGTCCCATGTCTTAAGTGTGTGGGTCGTGAAGAGGGACGTATCCTCCGAGAGCCACAGGGCATACCATAGGTTTCTTCCAGCCATATATTTCTCCATAGGTACCCAGAGTTTAGACTAGGCATGGAAGTGCCAGTTCAGAATCCCCTGAAGCACTATAGCTTGGTGGTACCTTTGTATATCTGGGACACCGAAGCGTTTCGGGCGTTTCAATATTTTCAGGGCTATACCTGGTTTCCGTGAGTTCCATATAAAGCTGGTGAACATGCTGGTTGAATAAAAATAGTCTGGATAATGGGATAGGAAGCATCTGCATATAAAACAGTATCCTGAGGAGGAAATACATTTTTATGATATATATATATCTATATAGATATATATATATAGATATATATATATCTATATAGATATATATATATCTATATATATATTTTATGATATTTACCCTTCCTAGCCAGGTGAAGGTGGTCTTCGTCCAGTGTAATAGGTCTACTGCTGGTCAAATGCATCTGTCAATACATTCTGAATGATCTCAGAAGCATCTCAAATTGATGCCATTGACACAAGCTCAAAGTCTTTCTACACAGACCTTTACCATACCTCGGTCTACACTGTGCGGAAGTTACCATCTTGGTAGGACTTTGCTTTCTCATGTCAGAGCTTTCAGCAAGCAGAACAAAAAGCAGTACAGCCGTGATGACATTACCAAATCTTACCCCCTGAGACTACTACACGAAGCAGTGCCTTAGATCTAACACTGTGGCAGGGATTCAGAAACAAAGTACGCCGGCGTATCTCCAGATACGCCGCCGTAAATTCAAATGTGCACCGTCGCATCTTTACGCCGATTCAGAAAGCAAGATACGCCGAAAAACATGGCTTCAGCCGTCTGACGTAACTTGCCTACGCTGGCGTATCATGGGCGCATAGTTACGCTGGACGCATTCGGCGTTCCCATTAAAAATATGCAAATGAGCTAGATACGCCGATTCACGAACGTAGTTGCGCCCAGCTTATTGATATATGTCATTTGCGTAAGGCGTATGACCGGCATAAAGTTACCCCTGCTATATGAGGCGCAGCCAATGTTAAGTATGGACGTCGGAACAGCGTCAAATTTTCCATCGTACGCGAATAGGGCTGTGCGTAAGTTACGTTCACGTCTAAAGCATTGAGTATTTGTGACGTGATTCAGAGCATGCGCACTGGGATACGTCCACGGACAGCGCCGTTCGTTCGGCACCTCATTTACATGGGGTCACGGGTCATTAACATGTATCACGCCCACCTTCCACCTACTTTGAATTACGCGGGCCCATCTACGCTACACCGCCGTAACTTAGGACGCAAGTGCTTTGTCAATACAGCACTTGTCTCTCTAAGTTGCGGTGGCGTAGCGTAAAGAAGATACGCTATGCCGCTCTAAAGATACACAATTGTATCTGAATCTGGCCCTAAATCTTTAGGCACAGGTGTGTCTAGACACGCTCACATACCAGGAAGTACTATGCTTTTTTTATATGCAGTTCTAGGTCAACTTTTCACAGTACTGCTTAGGAACAATTAACATGTCTAGTGTTAACTATAACATTCAGGTCCACTTTAGATCCTTGATGTTGCCACACTTATCTGAAGAGGCTTGCACATTTTCCAAATTGCTTTAAGCAAGTTACTGAACACAGATTGAACTTATTAGAAAAAAGCACACTTGGTATAGCAATAGGGGGACATTAAATAGCTAACTAATGCACTTGTTTTATTGATTTACTCAGTTGTATCTGTCTGTAAATATATAAATATTTAAGTTGATTGCTTGTGGTTGATATCTATATCTATTAAACACTAGGTTCTGGTAACAGTAGGACTTTGAAACCTTTTACACTCTATTGCTTCAGCCCCCGCTCACACCGATGCGACTTGTCATGTGATTTAACAGTTCCAAATCGCATTACAAGCCGCACCTCATTGCTGGCAATGGGCTCATGTTGCAGCGATTATGGAAAAGGTATCTGCTCTAATTTTACAGGTTTCATTATGACTTGCATAGACTTCTGTTAAATGAAATCAATCTGCAATGTGATCGGCAGTGCAAATTGCACTGATGTGCAGCTTTAAATTGTGCTAAAGTAACAGGATTTCAACGCCCCACCGGGGTGAACCAGGACTTAATCTTGGGTCCTTGCTTTTGTTTGAGAAACAATACCATGCAAACCAACAGGGAAGTAAGGAGATTTAGTTTATGTCCAGACGGAAAAACTGTGTGGAGAGCTTTTGGCCGGGAATCCCAGCCGTGTATATGCTCCTCGCAGTTTTTCCGACAGGAAAACTGCCCAAAAACTGTCGGACAAAAAAAGAAAACCGGCAGACTTTTGCTCGTCGGTTTTTGGCAGTATTCCTATGGGAAAAACTGCGCTGGAGCATATACATGCCTGGGATTCTAGGCCAAAATTACATTGCAGTTTTCCTGTCGGGAAAACCGGTCGTGTGTAGAGGAAAGACTGAACCAAGCAGGTTCTTGGCTTTCCCCTCGGGATTTCAGATGGGAACTTTTCCCATCGGAAATCCCACACGTGTGTACGGGGCATTATTCTTAAAAAAGTCATAATGTCAATAGGCATGTGTAGAAAGTCTAAAAACTAGATTTCAGATTACTGGGTACTGGGTTATTGCACTTAACACATGGTTTTTGTTTGGTGCTGCCTAATTCTGGCCACTAGACATGTGCTTTATTTTCACTTCAACAGTTCGATATAGATAGGAGATTCGACATGATGCTGACAATAGTAATCTGTGTCTATCGAACCTGCGGTCAAATGCCTTACCTTAACTCTATTAGTCCAATATTATTCTACATAGAGAGAAAAGATTTGAGATAGAGAGAAAAGATTCGACATTATAGAGACAGTGTTAGGTTAGACCATTCGACATGAACGACGAAGATTTGACGAAACTGGGAAAAACATACAAATGTTGAATCTGTCATTGAAGGCTTATGGTGTATGTCGAAAGTTCTAGGAAGATTCGACAAGCAGCTAAACTGTACAACGCCACAATCGTATATTTCTGGTCAAATGCTCTGCCCGTAGGCTATAGAAGAATTTGAATGTTGGTTGACTAGTAATAATAATTTATAAATATAATTATTACTAGTGTCATACAACATTAGAATTCTTCTATAGTTTGTAGGCGGAACATTCGACCAGAAATGTATGATTGCGGTGTCGTACAGTTTAGCTGCTCCGTCGAATCTTCTTAGAACATTCGACAGACACCATAAGCCTTCAATGACAGATTCAACCTTAATTAATTTAGATTTTCAGACAAATGCATTTTTTTTAGAAACAAAATAAACAAAATTTAATTTTGGGAGTAACTAAATACATTTATTTTTCGGACAAAAATGAAATTGAGAAACAAAATATTTCAGTGTGCACATGTCTACTGGCCATACCATTATCAATACAGTCATGGAATATTGTGATATTTTTGATGAAAAGTTCACATGATTTCAGTTTATGTAATTTTATTAGTACCATAGCAGTCAATAAATAGGCGAGAAACAGTAATTTAATGAACTGAACTTAGCTCTATGAAGACTTGTGGGTGTAAGCCATCTGGTCCGGGAGCTTTATTCACTTTTATTTTATCTAATAACCTTTTAGCCATCTCAACATTAAGCCTTTGTGGTGGTTTTGCAATGCCAGTACAATCGTCATATTCAATAATATTACAAGGTATGAATAAAATCGTTAAAATATATTTAAAATGGGTGAAACGTTTTGTGAAATAGGACATGAAGAAAATAACAACGTCATTGTTAACCATAGATAATGCAGAATTCATGTCGGTTAGTTGATGTAGGTTCAAGGTTGTCAGGCTCCAATTGTAAAATAGTAGTCATACTGTACAAGTGCTGGTAAGGTAATACTAATTTCATTGTATTTCATTTTACCATAGGGGGTAACTGTACTGAGAATATATAAACTTGAGTAACTAAAAACTCAATTTGATAAATATGATTAATAAACAAGAAGGGCTTCTTTTATGCCAAACATACCGGTATTTACAGCAGCTAGGGTCTTTAAACATTTAAAAACTATTAAGGATTTTGTATATGTAGCTTGTTGTACAAACTGGTGGTATCTCACTCATTCTAATAGAAAGTATAGATGGTTCTTCTTTTTTTTTTATCCGGTTGTATCTCACTCTTTCTAATAGAAAGTATAGATGGTTCTTCTTTTCTTTTTTTATTTCACATGAAGCACTGAAAATTCATGCCAGGTGTATCTGATGCTGCTTCCTGTTGGAGACACAAAAAATATCTTTGTATTATTATTATTATACAGGATTTACCGTATTTATCGACGTATAACACGCACCCTAACTTTAACCACTTAAGCCCCGGACCAATATGCTGCTAAATGCCCAGAGGCGTTTTTACAATTTGGCACTGCGTCGTGCGACGTGGCTCCCAAACAAAATTTGCGTCCTTTTCTTCCCACAAATAGAGCTTTCTTTTGATGGTATTTGAGTGCCTCTGCGATTTTTATTTTTTGCGCTATAAACAAAAATAGAGCAACATTTTTGAAAAAAAAACAATATTTTTTACTTTTTGTTATAAGAAAAATTGAATAAACTACATTTTTGTCAAACATTTAGGCCAAAATGTATTCAGCCACATGTCTTTAGTACAAAAAAAATCGCATTATAAAAAAAATTAGCTACCTAGCGGCAACACCGACACTAATACAGCCATCAGAAAATCGCTTAGTGACGCTGGCAATAGGGGGTGAAAGGGTTAACTAGGGCGGTGATCAAGGGGTTAAAACTTTATAAGGGGGGGTACGGGGCTACCCTGAACCTAACACTAACTGCCTGTCACACTAACTGTCACACTGACACTAAATGCAGTGATCAGTACATACAGTATATGATCACTGCATTCAGTGACACTGTGACAGGGGGGTGGGGGGGGGTGATCGCAAGGGGTTAATGTGCCTATGTGTACTGGTGTCAGTGTGCTGTTGGTGCGACTTACTGTGATGTCTTCTCTCCTCTCGGCGGTTTGAAAATACCGCCGAGATGAGAGCTGCATCATTTTCTCTGCCAGTGTTTACATTTTACAGGCAGAGGAAGTGACACGGCGGGACACGACGGGATTGGCTGGGAGCGATCACGAGGGGGCGGACAGAAACGAACAGCTGCCCCCTCAAGACGGATCGCTCCCGCATGTAAGCTGCACGCTGCGAAGGGGGTCCCGATCGGACCCCCGACCCGCTAGAAGGCAGGGACGTATATATACGCCCATCTGCCTGTACGTGCCATTCTGTGGACGTACATAGGCGTGCGGCGGGCGTTAAGTGGTTAAGAGGGAAGTTTCAGGAAAAAAACTTTCCAAGGCCCCCTGCGTATAACACGCAGGCACAGTTTACCCTTTATTTTCAGGGTAAAGGGAGTGTTATACGCCAATAAATACAGTATATAGCGCCAACAGTTTGCGCAGCGCTTTACATCAGGGGTATATTAGAATACAACTGCTGACACCAGATGCACACTAAATCAGATTATTCTATCAGATATTTCTTGTAACTTCCATGAAAGTGTTGGGTGGGATCTGAAGTGTAAAATCAAATAGGAGGCTGAATTCAGGGCTGTCCATGAATCAGAATGGAGAATGGCAGCTGTTATTAGAGAGGTATAGCGGTCCATCATTGTGCACTGGTCAGCAACAAATCTGCAAATAGGATTGGATGCTGTGACATTTTACTCATGAAACGAATTATTTTTTTAGTTACATTTTTTTGTCGCTGAACAGTTAGTAATAAATAGATATGTGCACTGTATAATTTGGATAAGGTAGCTAAAGTATACATTATTATTTAATTTATTGTCACTAAAATTTACAATTCATATACTGAGTGAATACACTTCAAAGCATTAAAAATTAAAAAGCAATGGCCACTTATAACAATTAAACAGAAGTCACCATATCTCAATTAAATTATAGGTTTAATCTATGGTGAATTGGTCTATGATTGAAGATGTCCCAGGTCTAAGATCTTCTATAAAAGCTGCATTAAAGTAGAGCTCCAGCAAAAGCTAATGTGCATTACAAAATGCAGTTTACCCACCTACATAGCTCCCTGATTTTGAAACAAAGTCCCTCTGTCCCTCTTTCCTCCTCATTTGTCCCTCATTTTGGTCTGATCTACAGTGCCTTGAAAAAGTATTCATACCCCTTGAAATTGTCAAAATGTTTGCCATGTTACAACTAAAAAAGTGAATGTATTTTATTGGGATTTTGTGTGATAGACCAAAACAAAGTGGCACATAATTGTGAAGTGGAAGGAAAATGATAAATGGTTTTCAATTTTTTTTACAAATACATATCCGAAAAGTGTGGCGTGCATTTACTCTGATACCCCAACATTTTGGTGGAACCAATTGCCTTCAGAAGTCACCTAATTAGCAAATATAGTCCACATGTGTGTATTTTATTCTCAGTATAGGTGTACAGCTGTTCTGTGAAGCCCTCAGAGGCTTGTTAGAGAGCATTAGTGAACAAATGACATCATGAAGGCCAAGGAACGCACCAGACAGGTCAGTGATAAAGTTGTGGAGACGTTTAAAGCAGGGTTAGGTTATAAAAAAATATACCAATCTTTGAACATCCCACAGAGAACTGTTCAATCAATCATCCGAAAATGCAAAGAGTATGGCACAACTGCAAACCTACCAAGACATGGCCATCCACCTAAACTGACAGGCCAGGCAGGAGAGCCTTAATCAGAGAAGAGGTCCATGGTAACTTTGGAGGAGCTGCAGAGATCCACAGCTCAGGTGGGAGAATCTGTCCACAGGACAACAATTAATCGTGCACTCCACAAATCTGGACTTTATGGAAGAGTGGCAAGAAGAAAGCCATTGTTGAAAGAAAGCCATAAGAAGTCATGTTTGCAGTTTGTGAGAAGCCATGTGGGGGACACAGCAAACATGTGGAAGAAGGTGAGCTGGTCAGATGAGACCAAAATTTTACTTTTTGGCCTAAAAGCAAAACACTAAAACATGGTGGTGGAAGTATCATGTTGTTGGGATGCTTTTCTTCAGCAGGCACAGGGAAGCTGTTCAGAGTTAATGGGAGGGTGGATGGAGGCAAATACAGGGCAATCTTAGAAGAAAACCTGTAAAGCCATGTACACACGATCGGATATCTGATGGAATCTAATCCAATGTATTTTTTTGTCGGATACCTGATGAAGCTGACTTTCATCAGTCTTGCCTACACACCATCGGTCAAAAATCTGAGAAAAATGAAGTTCAATGCTTCCGAGCAAGCGTCAACTTGATTCTGAGCATGTGTGGATTTTTGACCGATGGACTTCCATGCAGACGATGATTTTTTTTCTATCGTTTTTTTATTGATCGGAAAAATTTAAAACATGTTCTATTTTTTTTCACCGATGGAAAACAAACTGATGGGGCGCACACACGATCGTTTTGTCCGATTAAAACAGTCCATCGGTCTGTTTTCATTGAACAAACCGATCGTGTTTACAGGGCTTTAGAGTTTGCAAAAGACTTGAGACTGGGGCAGAGGTTCACCTTCCAGCAGGACAACAACCCTAAACATACAGCCAGAGCTACAATGGAATGGTTTAGATCAAAGCATATCCATGTGTTAGAATGGCCCAGCCAAAGTCCAGACCTAAATCTAATTGAGAATCTGTGGCAAGACTTGAAAATTGCTGTTCACAGATGCTCTCCATCCAATCTGACAGAGCCTAAGCTAAGGAAGAATGGGCAAAAATTTGACTCTCTAGATATGCAAAGCTTGTAGAGACATCCCTAAAAAGACTTGCAGCTATAAATTCAGCAAAAGGTGGTTTTACAAAATATTGACTCAGGGGGGCTGAATACAAATGCACCCCACACTTTGTAAAGGATCTTGAAAACCATTTATGTTTTTCCTTCCACAATTATGTGCCACTTTGTGTTGGTCTACCACATAAAATACATTTAAATTTTTGGTTGTAACATGACTAAATGTGGAAAATTTTCAGGGGTATGAATACTTTTTCAGTGCACTCTACATAGCTGCATTAAAAAAAAAAAAACACTATTTATCTTTTCAATCTGCAGTGCTGTGATTTTCTGTAAAATGCAATGCAATATGGTTATCTGGAGTTATTCTATATACTGAATATGTACAGAATGCCCCCCAGAAACATAATTTCCTGTTTGTGTGATTGGCTCACTGATTTTCCCAAAAGTCTACACTAAGACACAAGTCAGATTTCAGGCATCCCCTGCAAAAAAACTTAATTTTTAGTGAGATACTCCCAATAGGAAATCATGTCTAAAGGGATGCAGACCCTGGAACTTTCCTCATTAGAGCCCTGCAGGTGCAGCAGCTGATTGATAATTATGAAACCACTCCCATTAGATTCACTTACTGCATGGACACAGACAAAAACACAGAGGGATTGTCAAAGCTTGTTAACCGGTAACTGACCGGCTCACACAGATATACTGCGGCAGAATGGCTCTCCTGGGTGGAATCCCGTACATATACGGCTTCGCCCAGGAGAGACACCGGAGGACGTGCAAGTCCTGCTGGAGGCGCGCACACCCACTGCATGACAGGGAATCCTATGCCCACGGCCGACGGGTGCGATTGCCGAAGGCCACACGCGATCACTTGCACGAGCGGCAACATGGGGTTTGTGTTTGTAAACACACACATCGCTGTGCTATCAGAGGGGATGAGACAGATCGTGTGTTTCTACAAAGTAGAAACCATGATCTGTGATCTCCTATAGTGAGTCCCCTTCCCCCCACAGTTAGAACACACAATAGGCAACACAGTTAACCCCTTGATTGCCCCCTAGTGTTAACCCCTTCCCAGCCAGTGATATTTACATAGTAATTAGTGCATATTTATAGCATATAACTCTGTAAATGTGAATGCTCCCAAAAATGTGTCAAAAGTGTCTGACCTGTCTGCCGCAACGTTGCAATACCGTAAAAAATCGCAGGTTACCTCCATTACTCCATAACTTTTGCGCAAACCAATCAATATACCATTATTGCATATTTTTTTTTACCAAAAATAAGTAGAAGAATACGTATCGGCCTAAACTGAGGAAATTTGTTTTTAATATTGGGAGATTTACTATAGCAAAAAGTAAAAGATATTGGGGGTTGTTTACGAAAGGCAAATCCACTTTACACCTCAAGTGCAAACTACAAGTGCTAAGTGCTCTTGAAATTGTACTGAAAGTGGGAAGTGCAGTCGCTGTAAATCTGAAGGGTAGATCTGAAATGAGGGGAAGCTCTGCTGATTTTGTTATACAATCATTTGCAAGCTAAAATGCTGTTTTTTATTTTCCTTGCATGTCTCCCTCGGATCTACAGCGACTGCACTTCCAAGTGCACTTTCAGTGCAATTTCAAGTGCACTTTGCACTTGTAGTTTGCACTTGAAGTGCAAAGTGGATTTGCCTTTAGTAAATAACCCCCTATGTGTTTTTTTTTCAAAATTGTCGCTCTTTTTTTGTTTAAAGCGCAAAAAATAAAAACCGCAGAGGTGATCAAATACGACCAAAAGAAAGCTCTATTTGTGGGGAAAAAAGGACGTCAATTTTGTTTGGGTACAATGTCGCACGACCGCGCAATTGTCAGTTAAAGCGACGCATTGCTGTATCACAAAAAATGGCCCGGTCATTGGGCAGCCAGATCTTCCGGGGCTGAAGTGGTTAAAATCATTGTAATGTACATATATCACCCAGAGGAGAATGTTTTTTTTCTCAACAAAAGTGGAGTTACTCTTTAACTATTGGATAAAAACTGGAACAGGTTGGGACTTTTTATTTAAACTCTTTAACTATTAATATATATTTTTTTTTTTATAATGCTCCTTTGGTGGTGCATGGTAGTGGGTGTGGCCTATACCTAAATACTATTGCTAATCGGTGTCCATCGTTCCCATCTCAAAAAGTTGGGAGGTATGCACTTACAGAAAATGTTTAGTTATTTTTATTAACCAATATAAAATATTTTGGAAAGTAGATCCCTTCCAATCTCTTTGAGGATGGTATTGTTATTGATAAATCTTTGCTGTGCTCTCCCCACCTGTAAGCATGCTTACAGATAGACTGACAACACCATGCGCTCCTGGCCTATCCTTCCTAGTCTGTTGTGCTGGATGGTAGGCTGATATAACATGAATACCTGTTGCATATAAAATATATTATTTTAGTGAATACATATGAACTGTAATCATTTGTGTCTAGAATTGTCTCTCTTCCACCTAGGTAGTATTAAAAAAGAGTTCCTGCTAGGAAAATAAAATGGCATTTTGGTATGACATAAACTGCCCTCCATTTAGCTAAGGGTCATGATGAATCACCTTTACAGTGTCATGATGCTCTGTGCTTCAGATCACTATTCATCAGGAAGAGCCCTGCAAGAGAAAAAAGATTTATATGCAATGGTCTCCCTCTGCTGGTCATTTTTCTGTATTGCAATGAAAGTCATTCCAGAATCATAGTTGTTCAACTCACCCCAATCGCTTTTTCCTCCCACAGCGGAATTTGCCACCTAAAACACACAGAAAAAGACATTTCAAACACATGTTTTGGTAAGTTAATATGAGGGACAGATACATTTGTAATTTGTATGGTTTAAATGTTAGGGCCCCCTTACACCTGGATGTAAGAAACAGGGTTGTCCCGATACCGATACCAGTATCGGTATCGGGACCGATACCAAGTATTTGCGGGAGTACTTGTACTCCCGCAAATACCCCCGATGCCTAAATAGAAACCCCCCCCCCCGCTGCCGCCGCATCGAAAGCCGCCGCCGCATGGATTAAACAGCGTGCGGGAACATCACAGCTTTCATTTGAATAGCTGTAGTGTTCCCGCTGCGTATAGACACTCCCTCTTGCTCGGAGTTGGATGGGTGATCGTGATCTGTCCAATCCCAAGCAAAGGGGAGTGTCTTTACGAGCAGGCAAAACAGCTATTCAAATTAATGCTGTGACGTTCCCCCGTGCGGCTGCGGCGGCTTTCGGCGGCTAGGTATGGGGGACATGGCTGGAGGGACATGGCTGGAGGGACATGGCGAGAGGGACCTGGCTGGAGGGCCATAGCTGGAGGGACATGGCTGGAGGGACATGGCTAGAAGGACATGGCTGGAGGGACATGGCTGGAGGGACATGGCTGGAGGGACATGGCTGGGGGGACATGGCTGCGGGGACATGGCTGCATATGTGGGGGACATGGCTAGGGGGACATGGCTGCATATGTGGGGGACATGGCTGGGGGGAAATGTCTGCATATGTGGGGGACATGGCTGGAGGGACATGGCTGCATATGTGGGGGACATGGCTGGGGGGAAATGGCTGCATATGTGGGGGACATGGCTGGAGGGACATGGCTGGAGGGACATGGCTGGGGGGACATGGCTGCGGGGACATGGCTGCATATGTGGGGGACATGGCTAGGGGGACATGGCTGCATATGTGGGGGACATGGCTGGAGGGACATGGCTGCATATGTGGGGGACATGGCTGGGGGGAAATGGCTGCATATGTGGGGGACATGGCTGAAGGGACATGGCTGCATATGTGGGGGACATAGCTGGGGGGAAATGGCTGCATATGTGGGGGACATGGCTGGAGGGACATGGCTGCATATGTGGGGGACATGGCTGGAGGGACATGGCTGCATATGTGGGGGACATGGCTGCATATGTGGGGGACATGGCTGCATATGTGGGGGACATGGCTGCATTTGGGGACACATTTAAAAAAAGTATCGGTATTCGGTATCGGCGAGTACTTGAAAAAAAGTATCAGTACTTGTACTCGGTCCTAAAAAAGTGGTATCGGGACAACCCTAGAGAAATGTGATGCATTACTTGCACGGCAATGTGCGCTATTAAGGTGGTCCTTTTAATTAAGAATGGGCTGCTAATGAACAACAACAGGAAGAAAAGTGGATTAGGATCTTGTTTGTAATGTAATGTACCATAAAGCAGGTGCGCTGTAGCGAGGGTCTGGGAACACCTATTGTACTGTTCTAAATGAATGACACTGCAACACATTGCTGTGCATTGTGTTAGGCCCCATGTACAGGGACGCTGCTAAACGTACGCTCAGAGGTAGTTGGCAGTTGTTATCCTATGTGACCATATACACAGTCTTGTTTTTTTGCCGTTTTTAGGCAGTTGTGTATTACAGCGTTCCATGTTTCAGACGCCAAATGCGACTAAACATAGCTAAACGTGGCTAAACGCAGTAACAGCGTTTAGCTTTTAGCAGCGTTTCGTTTATAGCCATTTTTTGGCCATTTAAAAAATATATATATTTTTTTTTTATTGAAACGCTTCTAAACGCAAACGTGGCAAAATACGCCTAAACGCAGCATGTAAACATGGCATTAATGTGCACTAAAATGTGCGTTTTACTCCAGATAGCTGAACAACATGTGTGTGAAGGAGGCCTTAAAGTCGACGTAAACCCAAATTCTTAATAACATTTCCTTTCATAAGGCACTACGCACAATTTTCAGAATTCTTTGAAAAATATACTTGTTTTCAACTTTTTTTTAATCCTTTTTTCAACTTCAGTATTTCAAATTTCCTGTAACTTATTTTCATCTGCTTCCTGTCTATATGCACATGCTCTAACTCAGCCTTTCTCAACCTTTTTACCGCTGGGGAACCCTAAAAATAATTTTCAGGTCTCGGGGAACCCCTGATAAAACCGATTCATTGGGGGTCAACGGGAACAATGCCCCTTACTTTGGTGGTCAGTAAGAACAATAGCCTTTTTTAAAGTAGTGGTAAGAATGCCCCCTTTACAGTTAGGTGACCAGATTATTTAAATTAAATCTGGGGACATCTTTTTTTTTTTTACTAGAAATGGCGGCAATCAGCGACTCTCTGCCCGTCGCCACCCTCCTCACAGCCTGTCAAGTCTTACTCTCCGGGCCCCGGCTACTACTGGGTGGGGAGCGGAGGAAGATCACTCTGCCAGGGAAGGCGAGGAGATAAGCGGGCATGCAGCTGGTGGGGACTTGAGCCAAGGCAGAATAACATGCGAGCAGAGCTGTATGGGCATGCACCCGAAACTGAAGAAATATTCCCTCTACTTCGACCAACACATGATCATCAGAAAGGGGCACAGATAATGGAAAAAATACACCCCCTAAGCTAGTAGGAGCGACTATCATTCAGATTTTTTTTTTTTATTATTCTGCACTGACTGTCTTTGAAATTGCCCCAATCCCTGTTCAAATCCAATCTGGGGACAAAACCGGGGACAGACTTGGCCTGGGGACAGTGCCCTCAATCAGGGGACTGTCCCCTGAAAATGGGGACGTCTGGTCATCCTACCTTTCAGACCCTATGAAGATCATTGGTGTACTACCCCTGGCTCCTCCAAGTGGAATTGGCTCAGAACTATGTAGGCACCATCAAATAGGAGGCAAATCAGCCACAGCTCAAGGAACCCCTAGCCTACCGAAAATATCCGAAATTCTGACAAAAATGCATTCGGAACTGTATAGAAGATAGATATGACTATACTCACTGAATATGACCAACAGGCCGATCACAAATGCTACAGCTGCAAAAATAAGGCCACCTCTTCTGACAGCCTCGTAATCTGGAAACATAATAAAGAATGGTCAACACGCTCAATGTGGAAAATGCAATACAAATTTCAGTTTTTCTGCTTCTGCGTTTCAAAATCACAATTGCGACCTCTGATGCTACTATGGCAATGGTGTCAGCTCTGTAGCACGTGTCACCCGGGTGCGCACCACACACCCATAGCACACCCATTTCACACCCATAGCACACCACTGTCTATAGACAGCCTTAGTCACTGAATTTTCTTTGGTACATATTCCTCAGTGCAGATCCAAGCCCCCCGGGCCATATGTTTGACAATCCCTTGCTATAGAACCTAGAAAATTCCCATTGCTATTTTTTTTACATGTGGCTTCCATTAACTTTAATGGGCTTCACATTCAGAGCAAACAAAGAAAATGTATTCTGACACATGAACACAATGGGGTTAATTTACTAAAATTGGAGAGTGCAAACTCTGTTGCAGCTCTGCATAGTAACCAATCGGCTTCCTGTTTTTTTTTTTCTGTCAAAGTTTAATTGAACAAGCTGAAGTTAGAAGCTGATTGGCTACAGTGCAGAGCTGAACCAGATTTTGCACTCTCCAGATTTAGTAAATCAACCCCAGTGGCATACTTTGATAACCCAAACACAGAATGCACTATGACTTTTACTGTTGTTGTTTTTTTTTTATTATCTTTAACTATATAGTATGCACTTGATGCAGTTTGTTCCTACTAGAGATGCAGATAAAAATCTCTAAAACAAACATTCAAATTTTTTTTAGTTAAAGCTGAACGCTGAGATACTCCTACATTTTTCTCAATGCTTCCCTTCTCCAGTCTCAGTACAAATGAACTGAAAATTCTCTTTCTTACTGATAGTATTAAGTAAAGGTATGCCCGACCTCTGGATAGAAGGTTTGGGTCGGTGCCAACGTCACTTCGTCCTCAGCAAACTGCAGGTCCCATGATGCATCAGTGAAGCAAAAAGCATCCAAGAGGTCCTGGGACTTTGATTTTAAATTACACAAAGTAGTGAGAGGACAAAGACATTCAGAGAGCCCTCTGGCTCAGGCTAGGCAGGTCATAATACATAAGGTACCCCAGCAGATTGCCATAAAAAGCATGCATTATTGGAAAGAGTGCCAGACCAAAGGATAAAAGAGTCTGAATTTATTTGTTTATGATAAAAAGACAGTCAACGCGTTTCTGGCATTTTTCTTGACCGAACGCCCTGCCAATTTGGGTTTTGGCCGAACGGGCAAACAGGCAATGTTCGGGCCGAACTTTTGCTCTGCCCAAACCATTTGCCCAACTCTACTGGAAAATAGTTACAGTGCAGTATACATGGTGTACATTCATCTCGAAGCATAGAGGCCCAGCTTAAGGTTGAGTATCTCCCCCCACGGCAGCGTCAGTCTTGTGCTAGTGACCCTGTAACAAAGTGCCTAATGTAGCCCAGAAGAACCCACGTGGGCTAGGCCTCACATGTGGCCCAGTACTTGTTGCCTAACGAGTTAATGTGGAACATGGAGGACACGACTAACAACCACACAGCAGCTACCCCTGCAGGTACAACATCCCACCAGCCTGCCAAATTAGTCCAGCTCCCCCATGAAGCAGCCGCGCTGCTTCTAGTATGCGGGCGGCCGGCATTTTGCAACTGTTGGGGGAGGCGCTTCCAATTTTGACTGTTTTGTCATCCTGGACCACAAACCTTCCTCACTGTGCTCTATGTTTCTGCTGCACCATCTACTTAAAGTAGAACTATAGGCAACACTTTTACCATCCCTGTCCCATTGCCAAGATTTCCCTCCACTTCCTGCTCTATGGGCAACCAGGAAGTAAGAGGAAATCTAAGTAAATTAAGGGAATACATTGCCCCCCCCCCCATGCCCTCAGAACTAGTGTCCTCACTCGAGAATTTCAGGGCGGGTCTTAAACAACACAGGGTGTGGCCTTGATGGGAAGGGTGTGTCATATTTAAATTAGGGGGTGCACAAGTTTAGTCAGGCCTAGGGCAGCACAAAACCTAAATACACCTCTGCGGCGAAACCACACCTGCCAGTAAGCTTTGTATATATCGGATGCAGTCTCTGCTCAGATGTCCACACATTGCAGGCACAAAAGGAAATATGGTGATGATGCAATTTTGTCCACGCATCCATCGATGTGCCAGCTTACACGCCTATCCTTTATCAAATATGGCTCTATATGTCCACAGTTTAAAAAATGAGCAAACATTTGCCAGTGATAATGTAGAGTAAATGTTGATTTGAAATCACGTGCCTACAAAAGTAGCAACTAGAATAGGACGCTTGGAAATGTCACTTCTTAGCAATCTGCTCTAGGTACTGCAGCATAGAAATCGGTTGTTGTCAGGGGCGGACTGACAACCCATGGGGTCCCCGGGGAATAGGAGATTATGGGGCCCCCTGTCAATAGGAGATTATGGGGCCCACAGGCAATAGGAGATTATGGGGCCCACAGGCAATAGGAGATTATGGGGCCCCAGGCAATAGATTATGGGGCCACACAGTATACACACACAATAGTATACATAAACACACTAAAAAGGTACTGGAGAGGCGGGGCAGCTATAATCTTGGGATTTTTAGACCAAAAGGTTGTCGGTAAAGGACATTTCAGGGACAGATGTAAAAAAAACACAGATTTTTACATACTGTCCCTGGTTTTACTGAGGCTGGCAACCCTGATGGGGCCCCCTAGTGGCATGGGGCCCTTGGGCAGTGCCCGAGTGCCCGAATGGTCAGTCCGCCCCTGGTTGTTGTAATGTATACTATTATATGTTATTTCTCATTCAGACTTACCATAGAAGAATCTGTGGTCCGTGTTTCCTAACGTGTCTGTAAAACAAAATAAGAAAAAAAAAAAAAAAAGCGTGTAAAGATATACATAAAAAATAAAGAGAAAGTGCTTGAAAATGGACAAATTCACAAATATCTTACAGTCTTTTCCAGAAATCTTTCAGTATCATATTCAGCTTTTAATGTAATCAAACGTAATCTAGGTGTAAATAATGAACAGCTGACTGCAGTTTCCAGGTAAAAAGCAGCACCATTCACCATTCACTCGGAGGAAAAATAAGGCAACTGGCAGCTGTTGCTGACTATAGATGGTGATATAATGCCTACCACAGACAGGGCCAATGCATTGTACAGGCAGATAATGTCTGTTTTCTAGTAATTCAATATATAATCAACCATATGGTGCAGATCGATGCTAATGTTTGTAATGTTAATCCCACAAGCATAACTGTGGGAGTCTGTATGTCCTTTTTTTTGTTTCTAATGTATATGTTTACTCTGCGTTTGCCTAGTTTTATGGATTCAGACAGATTTTGCTTATGTCAGGCTGTAGGATTGATGGGTACACTTAATCCCTGTTGCAGACTACCAAAGCATAAAATCTCTTGTTACATATAAACTTTAATTGCTACAGCCGGTTAGTTGAGTAGTCATGCATCCAGGTTAAAACAAAGTATATAGCGAATGCACTTCAGTCTCATTAACAAAAATGAAGAAACAACACAATTTGTAACGGGAAAATGGGAAAGACAAAGGACATCTTTAATCCTAGGTTACCGTAAGAGATAAAAAAAAAAGATCAAATAACATTTCAGCAACAAAATAATATAGCAATACAAACAAAGCTATAAGGAAATAGCCGCGAGTGAGAATTTGGACAAATGAGAACCAACAATGAGGATGAGAAGGTCCCTTTAACCACTTCAATACTGGATACTTTCGCCCCCTTCCTGCCCAGGCAAATTTTCAACTTTCATAGCTGTCGCATTTTGAATGACAATTGTGCAGTCATGCAATACTGTACCCATATGATATTTTTTATCATTTAAAACTTTAATTTGGTGGCATTTAATCACCACTGTTTTTTTTTTTTTTTCTCGCTAAAATTAAAGATAAAACTGAAATGTAGAGAATTTTTTTTTTTTTTAGTTTCTGTTATAAAATTTAGCAAATAAGTAATTTATTTTCTTCAATGATGTGTGCTGATGAGGCTGCACTGATGGGCACTGATGAGGCTGCCCTGAAGGATACTAATGAGACTGGCCTGATGGGCACTGATAAAGCTGCATTGATGGGCACTGATGGGCACTAGTGAGGCTGCACTGATGGGCACTGGTGAGGCAGCTCTGATGGGCACTGATGGACATTGATAAGCTGCAGTGATGGACACTAATGAGTAGGCACTGACAAAGCTGCACTGATGGGCACTGAAAGACAGCACTGATAGGCAATAATAAGCTGCACTGATGGGCACTAATAGGTGGCATTGATTGGCACTGATAGGCGGCACTGATGAGGATTGGTAAGCTGCACTGATCATTCTGCACTAATAATCAGGCCAGTGATGATCAGTGCACTGATTATGAGTGTAAATGTACCCTGTCAGCCTTGCCGGTTATCGGCTCTCCTTTTTTCACACAGTGACAGTGCGTAGGGAAAGGAATTCCGAAAGCCAACTACAAGTCCAAAGGAGAAAGAAGATTCGCAATCCAAGGTCCCAGACTATGGAACGCTTTACCAACCAGCATTCGGTTGGATGAGAATCACTTAGCATTCAGGAGGAAGATCAAGACTCATCTCTTTTGATATCAAAGGAGACAGGAACAACAAGCGCCCAGAGGCGATTTAGTTTCCATGTGCTGCGCTATATAAGTTTTCATTCATTCATTCATTCAATGCTGATAACTGACAAGTTTGCTTACATGTGATCAGCTATGATTGGACACAGCTAATCACATAGTAAGGGCCACTGTGTCCAAAGGACACAGCAGTCACAAGGTACGCCCAATGCACACCCAGGGGGTGTGTGGGAGGCGTGTTCTGTGAGGACATTCATGGACGCCCTCCCAGAACTGTAGAGACACACTGTAGCCGTCTTTCTGGCTATGGTGCAGTATTGACGTGGTTAATAGTGCCCCTATTTGTTATTACAGCAATATATGGTTATTGCACATATTACTTAAACTGTATACCAGGCATGCCCAACCAGTGGCCCGGGGGCCACATGTGGCCCGCAAAGCCCTCTGATGTGGCCCGCGACCTCCTGCTCTGGAATGGAATAGAATACTGTTATTAAAGGTCTTTATTACTAATATCACAGTGCATATATGGGCATATCTGTTCTGCAGTGGTTACTGGGCTGCTTTCAAACGTATCCGCAGATGCAGAGCAGTGCACCTGCGGGTTACCTGTACTGAGCCATAGACTTCTGTTATTATCTGGGAGTTTGGTGAGCTTTCTGAAAGTGCACCAAACCTGCAGAATATAATAGAAGTCTATTGCAATGTGAAGAAAAGCCAAAAGGTACACTGCATTGCACCCGCGGTGCGGGTAAACTGCATCGCATTAGTGTAAAAGCAACCATGGGCCCCTTTCACATGATCAGTCCGACCCAATTGGATCCTCCATTCAGATGTAAACCAACTTGTGTTTTACCTCCAAACTGATCAGGCTGTGTCCATGTCCGCTCTGCAGAGCGGACACAGACCTGACATCCGCCCGCTCCGCTGATTGTGGCCCGCGACCAGTTACCCAGTCTCTTAAGTGGCCCTTGCGCTTCAAAAGGTTGGGCACCCCTGCTGTATACGATATTGATGTTTTATTGACATCACTACCTAATATAAATCATCATCACCTTATTTATTATTACAGCAGTATGTGGCTCTAATAATGTATATGCATGGTGTTTTATTGATGTCACTGCCCAATATAAATCATAATTTTACTAATTTTGCTACAGGGAAGGAAATAGTTATAGCCATGGCTATACTGCATGTGAGGTAATCTGTAGAACCCTCATGTGTGTTATCTTTCTATTATTTCCCATAATCCCTTGTAAAATGGTGGTGTAGGCACATTACTATCCTACTAATAAAGAAGCTGAACCACTGTATTATTTCCTTTTCTCCGATTCTCCGATTCTGAATCAAAAATAAAAAGATAGTGACACTTACTTGCTTTTAATAAGGCAGTCTTTTAAAAAAAAAAATTAAGTTGAAGTTTTTCTATTGTGCAAGTTGAAGTTTACATGATAGAAGAAGAATATTTCAGATGGACAATCCTTCTTTGTCAAATACAGAGAATCCTCCTCTAAACTGCTCTAATCTAAAAAAAAATTCTAAAGATCTCCCACTGATTGTAGAGCAATTTACCGAGTATCTTCTATTAAGTATTTTTGCCTTGTTTGTTTGCAGTACCCTGAGACACCTTATTTTCACCCGTAATGTGGTCACAATAAATCCAATTTAAGAAGAAATGTACATTGATAGTTACTTCCTAGTAGGGATGTCACTATTATCTTGTCTATCACTAATAGGAAACTGACCTCAGATATCATGTGACCACGCCCGCCGCAAGCTCCGTAACTCTGACTGCGGATCCTGCGGACTCGATGTCCACGGGCATACCCACGATCGTGTCACGGTGAGGAAGAATGGAGAAATGCTGATGTAAACAAGCGTTTCCCCAGTCTTTCTAGTGACAGGACAGTGTACACAGCTTCCTGTAATCGGAAGCTGTGATCACTGTTGTGTCACACACAGCCCACCCCCTACAGTTAGAAGCACTCCCTAGGGCACACTTAACCCCTGCAGCGCCACCCAGTGGTTAACCCCTTCACTACCAGTGTCATTTTCAGAGTATGAGGATCCTCCCCAAAATCGGCCTTGGGGGGGGCACTATGGAGATACCCCCAATCCCCCAAGACCCACTTGGAGATATGATCTACCCATACAAAATCGTTATGGATCTTTGGGTGATTGTGAAAATGTTTATGACAAGTAGAAAGTATTCTACTACTGAATATGGCTCCCTGAGGGATAACCGAAATAATCCATCTGAGGGCCCCTTAGGTTTTGACCCTTTAACCACTTAAGACCCGGACCAAAATGCAGGCAAAGGACCTTGCCCCTTTTTGCGATTCGGCACTGCGTCGCTTTAACTGACAATTGCGCGGTCGTGCGACGTGGCTCCCAAACAAAATTGGCGTCCTTTTTTCCCCACAAATAGAGCTTTCTTTTGGTGGTATTTGATCACCTCTGCGGTTTTTATTTTTTGCGCTATAAACAAAAATAGAGCGACAATTTAAAAAAAAATTCAATATTTTTTACTTTTTGCTATAATAAAAATCCCCCAAAAATATATAAAAAACATTTTTTTTCCTCAGTTTAGGCCGATACGTATTCTTCTACCTATTTTTGGTAAAAAAAATCACAATAAGCGTTTATCGGTTGGTTTTCGCAAAATTTATAGCGTTTACAAAATAAGGAATAGTTTTATTGCATTTTTATTATTATTATTTTTTTTTACTACTAATAGCGGCGATCGGCGATTTTTTTCGTGACTGCGACATTATGGCGGACACTTCGGACAATTTTGACACATTTTTGGGACAATTGTCATTTTCACAGAAAAAAATGCATTTAAATTTGCATTGTTTACTGTGGAAATGACAGTTGCAGTTTGGGAGTTAACCACAGGGGGCGCTGTAGGGGATGTGTGCCTATGTGTGTTGTTTACTACTGTAGGGGGGTGTGGCTGTAGGTGTGACGTCATCGATCGCGTCCCCCTATCACAGGGATGACGCGATCGATGCTGCAGCCACAGAGAAGCACGGGGAAGCCGTGTGTACACACGGCTCTCCCCGTTCTTCCGCTCCAGGGACGGATCGCCGCACTGCAGCGGCGATCGGGTCCGCGAATCCCGCGGTCCCGGTCCTGGAGCTTCGGACCGGGTCGCGGGAGCGCGCCCGCGGGCGCGCGCCCGCGACCCACGGCTGGGTACTAAAATCAACGTATATATACGTTGATGTGCCCAGCCGTGCCATTCTGCCGACGTAAATGTGCAGTAGGCGGTCCTTAAGTGGTTAAGGAATAAGACAGACAATAAAAAAAAAATCAGTAAAAGGACCAAGCTAAAAGGGAAGAATTAGACGCCCTTATTTTGATAGGAATTTTCCATGTTCAGATTATTATCATATATGAATATTTCTACTTTTAGTGTCTGGTAAATATTCCTCATGTTTCAATTTATGGAGATTAAGTAATGATTTTTTACATATATATATAATTTGTATGTATGTTTGCATTTTTATATTTATGTTTTTTTTTGTATTCATTGTTTTCTTATATGGTAATGTTTTGGTACCAATGGGCGTTTTTACATGTGCTCATTTTGATAGAGCCTTTTTGAATTTTAAAAGTCAGGATATTAACATTGAACTTTTATACCTTTATATTAATATTTGCCGATTTCTAACTTTGTGATGTGCAGCGGGGATCCTTATATGGTGAGCCCTAATAATTTGCTTATTAGGATCCGACCGCACGCATCTGTGTATGGGGCACACTGGTGACACAATTGCATTTACTTCTTTTGTTGTTTCCTGTGTCTCTCTTGTGGTCCACACCCTGCATTGGGTGGAGTCACTATCTTAGACGCTATCATACTTGAGCCAGTCAGGCTATGTGCTGTGGTTGTGCTTTTTTGATTTTTTTGCGTGGAACTTTGTTTTTAGCTTGATGTTATGTTCTGATTTGGAGTAATACATATTTTAAACGAACTGCACCATGAAGCCTTTCTCTTTCTGCCCCTATTAACAATTGCGGTATGGTGAGCAAGTTTGGATATCCATTTGATGTGTAAAATTCATTGAAAAAGGAGTTTTGCATAGCTCGGATGGGATATCTGCACCTTCATTGGAAACTTCAGATGCTGATCCCTATCTGGCTGATGGTGTTCTGACATGCCTATTTGATCTCTATTACCTGAGATCCAACAGATTTGGTAAGCGGCAATGATTGCCTTATTTTCCTTGATGAACAGAAAATCTTACCTGCAGACAAGTTGTCATTCTGTTTGTAATTGTGGATACCGGGAATTGTGAAGCTACGTGGATCATTTTTTGGATCCCAAATTGCTTGTTTAGGACATCGTATCCCAATTTTTCTAGATATTCTCTCATTTAAGGTTTTTCACTCATTAACACATTTTCACCTCATTTATGTGGTAGCGCACTATTTTTGTTTTACACGTTTATGGACTGAATATTTAAGTTTTTTTAGTTGCTGCACCACTTCACTTATGTTTTTTTTTTATACCATCTTGTTCATCATTAATTTGCAACACATTTGTTCACTTGTTCATTTATTTATTTAGTTTTATAGGGTTTAGCGCAGATTTTTTTCCTTTTACACCGACTCGTTTTCAAAGTAACAGTGCATTTTTATAGCACCGATCGCTGTAAAAATGACAATGGTCTCAAAAATGTGTCAAACGTGTCCGATGTGTCCGCTGTAATGTTGCAGTCACGATAAAAATCGCAGATCGCCGACATTACTAGAAAAAAAATTGTGATAAAAATGCCATAATTCTATCTGCTATTTTGTTAGCGCTATAACTTTTGCGCAAACCAATGCATATTTGCTTATTGCGTTTACCAAAAATATGTAGGAGAATACGAGAAATCGGACTAAACTGAGGAAAAAAAAATTTTTATATATATTTTTGGGGGATATTTATTAAAGCAAAAAGTAAAAAATATAGATTTTTTCTTCAAAATTGTCGCTCTATTTTTGTTTATAGTGCAACAAATAAAAGCCACAGAGGTGAACAAATACCACAAAAAGAAAACTCTATTTGTGGGGGAGAAAGGACATTACTTTTGTTTGGGAGCCACGAAGCACGACCGTGCAATAGCTTGACGTAGCTTGACCGCACAAAAAGTTGGCCAACTTTTCTAAAAAGAGAAGCATTGGCATCTGGTCACAATAAATCAAATTTAAGAAGAAATGTATATATATATATATATATATATATATATATATATATATATATATATATATATATTAAAAATTATATAAATTTAAAGAATACATTTAGAGAATTTATACATTTAGAGAATATTAAGGGTGAAATTTCAATTTCTTTATCGGACCTTGGATTTTTCTTATTTTAGATAAACATTTCACACATTCTATTTCCTTTTTTATATTTGAATTTCACGCCTCTTCCTTTAAAAAGACACCATCAACTGGCCCTGTCCGAATGCCTGATACTCACCATGCCAGTGTCCCCTTGCTCCTGGTTCTATCTCTTTTGCCACTAAAATCACCAACGTTTACTGGTGTTGGAAGCTAAGGGAATGATGACATCACTTTCTTGGTCATGTGATAGTGCTAGACCAGATTGGCTGCTAGACCCAAGCACTGTCATATGGGAGAAGGTTATATGCGCCCCCATATCTAGAAGCACCAGGTATTGTGAGTGAGTGAAAAACATGTATAGCGCAACAAATGCGAACTGAATCGCCTCGGGCACTTGGTCTCTATTTCCTACTATACGTTGCCTTCAGAATAGATGGGTTTTGAGTTTTTTTCTGAAAGCCTGG
Organism: Rana kukunoris; assembly: GCA_029574335.1. Classification (NCBI taxonomy): domain Eukaryota; kingdom Metazoa; phylum Chordata; class Amphibia; order Anura; family Ranidae; genus Rana; species Rana kukunoris. The sequence goes on along the minus strand of CM056058.1, from coordinate 61,841,632 downwards.
TGATTCACTTCCGTTCGGATGCTGGTTGGTAAAGCGTTCCATAGTCTAGGTCCTTGGACTGCAAATCTTCATTCTCCTTTGGAATTGTATCAGGCCTTGGGTATCCGGAGTAGATTTTGGTTGGTAGAACGGAGAACGCGATCAGGGTTGTCACATTTTAATTTTTCACATAGATATTGGGGGGAACTTCCTTGTACACATTTGTGTGTTAGGCATAGTGCCTGAGGCCGCGTACACACAATCAAACTTGTCTGCTGAAACTGGTCTGCAGACCAGTTTCAGCGGACATATCCGATCGTGTGTACGGGCTAGTAGACAGGTTTTTCCAGCAGACAAGTTTTAAAGCATGCTTTAAAACTTGTCTGCTGGAAACCCGTCCGTCCGACATGTCCGCTGGTTAGTATGCCTAACCAGTGGACATAAATCTCCCGCATGCGTCAAATGGATTTGACGCATGCGTGGAAGTATTTTACTTCCTGGATTGGTGACGTGGGGCGTCAACGTCACCGCTAAGTCACCGCGTTATCCGTCTGAGGGGATTTTGGTCTGATGGTGTGTACACGCCATCAGACCAAATATCCGAGGAGACATGTCCGCTGGAAACGGTCTGTCAGACATGTTTCAGCAGGCATGTCTCCTTGTCTGTACGTGGCCTTAAATGTTATTCAGCCTTTTACTTGCAACCAGTGAAGGGATCTCAGGGAGGGAGAGATTGATTCCCAGGGTTTTTTTTCCAGTTACAAGACGTGCTGCCGTATTCTGGACGACTTGTAGACAAGCAATTTGGTACTTTGGGAGTCTGAGGTAAAGGGCATTTGCATAGTCGAGTCTGGAATTGATTATTGTTCCTACCACAGCTGCTATGTCTTCTTTTGGGATAAAGGGAATGAGTCTATGTAGAAGGCACTGCAGATGGTGGGATCCGGTGACTACTGAGCTTATTTGTGCATCCATTGTCATTCCGGAGTCAAAAGTGACTCAGAGACTTTTGACTTTGGTGCTGGGGGTGATGGTTTGTCCCAAAATTGGCGGGGGTGTCCATGTTGTTGTGGTAGGTCTCTTTCGGTTGGCGTTGAGCATAAGAAGTTCAGCTTTTGAGCCATTAAGTTTAAGGTAACTTTCTGTCATCCAATTTTCTATCAAAGTAAGGCATTTCTCTAGTCCGAGATAATGATCCTTTTTGTTGCTGATGCGAAAGTAGAGTTGGGTGTCATCCGCGTAAGAATGGTAGAGTAGATTCTGGTTACTGATGATTTTGAGAAGAGGGCGGAGATAAATATTTAATAGTACGGGTGACAGGGGAGACCCCTGAGGGACTCCGCATGACACTGTGCGTTTTTCAGAAGTGAAAGGACCTAGTTTCACTATTTGTGATCGGTTTTCCAGAAAGGAGCAGAACCAGAGTACATTGGAATCGGCCACTCTAACTACTTCGGCTAGACGAGTCAGCAGTAATTTTTGATCTACTGTATCAAAAGCTGCGCTTAGGTCCAACAGTACCAGAAGACAAGATTCTCTTTGGTCTGCTGCTTGGAGAGCATCATCCCATATTTTGAGAAGTGCTGTTTCTGTCCCGTGACCAGGACAGAAACCCGTTTGAAGTGGGTCCAGTAGTTTGTGGGTGTCTAAATGATGTTGTAGCTGTTGTACTACTGCTTTCTCCATTACCTTGGAGAGAATGTTTAGGCCTGTTATGGGTCGAGGGTGTTTTTTTTAAAATGGGTTTAATAATTCCTTGTTTCAGTGGGGTCGTCACCATGCCTTTCTTAAATGATTGGTTTATGAGGTGCGTGATGGCTGGTGCCACAATATCGGCATATTCTTTCAAGAGTTTAGTGGGTATGATATGGTTAGGCGCTGTGCTGTCTCACAGGGTACCAATGATATTTTTGGTGGTGTCGATGGAGATTGACTTTAGTGTTAATTTAATTGATTGCGGCATATTTGCATGGATATTGCCTTTTTGATTTAAAGGGGAGTTGGTGGAAGTTTTCTTTTGCTGAATAATTTCACAGATTTTTTCAATTTTGTTAATGAAATAATCCGATAATTCGTTGCAAAACTCTTGTAAATCACCAGTGTTCTTTTTTTTAACGTCCTAGAAAAAAAATACCACTTTCTGAACGCCTAACTGTAAATATACGTCACGCTTTTGACCTTGAATATCAGTGTTATGGCAGCAGTTAGTTGCCATAACCCTGTTTGGTTTTTTTTTGCGTTATGCAGCTGGCTTTCCAATAAAAGTGATCCTAGCAGTGCATTCACACTTTTATAGGTGGTAAGGCAGTAATTTCCGAGCTTACCGAAACCGTTGGGATGCGGCCGATGGCTAGACAGAAAGTCGAGGGAGGGCAAGATAGCCCCCACTGGACTCTATGCCCTTGGAGGCCTGGAGCGACCTCTGATGTCACTTCCGGTTATCGGGCTTAAAGAGATGATTTTCAAGTCAATTTGTGTCTTTTTTTCCCTTTAAGGGTAAATGAGAGGACCTGTTGTGCTTATTTCTATTACAAAGGCTTTTTACATTCCTTGTAATAGGAATGAAAGTGATCAATAAAAAAAATAAAGGGACAGTGCAAAAATAAAAGGTAAAATAAATAAGAAAAAAAAAATGAAAGTGCCACATCCCTCCGTGCTCGCGCGTAAAATCAAACGCATGCATAAGTCACACTCACATATGTAAGCAGGGTTCAAACCACACATGTGAGGTATCGCCGCAATTGTTATATTGAGAGCAATTTTTCTAGTACAGGTCCTCCTCTGTAACTCTAAACTGGTAACCTGTAAAAATCTTTAAAGCGTCACCTATGGGGATTTTTTTAAGTACTGTGTCGTTTGCCGCTATTCCAAGAGCGTGCGCAATTTTAAAGCGTGACATGTTAGGTATCTATTTACTCAGTGTAACATCATCTTTCACATTATACAAACAATTTGGGCTAACTTTACTGTTATGTTTTACATTCATTAAAGTATATTTTTTCCCCCAAAAATATAATATATTTTATATATATATTTAACAACCGCCATTTTATTCTATAGGGCAGTGGTCATCAACCCCTGTCCTCAGGGCCACTAACAGGCCAGATTTTATGTATTACCTTGGGGAGATGCAGACTGGAATACTGCAATCACTGAGCAGCAAATAAAATCACCTGTGATATATTTCAGTTATCTTGCAAACCTGGCCTGTTAGGCTTAATGTACACGGGACGTTTTTACAACCTCTCCTGAATGATTTAACAAAACGCGACTTAATGCGGGTTACCGCATTTTTCTACGTTTAGAAGCATTTGACGCTTGAAATGCCTCTAAACTCAGAGTCTGAACTCATTTGTTTGCTTTCCAAAAAAACCCTCTAAACTCAACTGCCTAAAAACGACTATAAACGGCCCTGTGTACATGTACTGATAAGATAACATAGAGTGGAGTTCAGGGGCAGTTAAAAAAATTGCCCAACTGCTCCTAAACGTCCGTTTACCAGTAGCAGTGTACATGAGACCTTAGTGGGCCCTGAGGACAGGGTTGACGACCACTGCTCTAGGGTCTCTGCTAATAAATAATAAAAAAAAAAAGTTTGGGTGTTCATAATAATTTTCAAGCAAAAAATGCAGATTTTTACTTGTAAACAACAAATGTCAGAAAAAAAGCCTGGTCTTTTACTGGTAAAACCCTATAAGTGCGTTTTTCCTATTTTTGTTGCAAACTGTGAAGACTGTTGGGGAACTTTGAATTCATTTCCTGTCCCCAAGACAACACAAATGTGAATAGAAATCTCTCCAAAGTGAGAGAAACCCTACTCTTAAATACTTATAACTAGAACAGGTGTTCCCAATTGAAGGATTCCTCTTTATTTCTGTCCCAGTAACATCTTGACAATTTACGATTTCCCATTACATTTTGTCCTGGTGAAATTGATCACGAGACTAGTGAGGATGAATTTCCCAAATGGCAACAGGGACAACAATACAACTGGAAATGGTTAAATATCATTGTTTATCGACAGGGGCGGACTGACCATTGACAAACTCGGGCACTGCCCGAGGGCCCCATGCCACTAGGGGGCCCCATCAGGGTTGCCAGGCTCATTAAAACCAGGGACAGTATGTAAAAATCAGTTTTTTTTTACATCTGTCCCTGATATGTCCAAAACCTACATGCTTTTGATGTGAAAATCCAGAGATTTTAGCTGCCCTGCCTCTGTACTGCCACCTGGCTTGGTGGCCATCTGTAAGCCTGGGGGCCCCATAATCTTCTATTGCCCGGGGGCCCCATGAGTTGTCAGTCCGCCCCTGTTTATCGATATTTGTTTTTTCTACACACGATTGGGAATTGCAATACAAGCACAATGGATTTGATTTACTAAAACTGGAGAGTGCAAAATCTGGTGCAGCTGTGCACGTTAGCCAATCAGCTTTTAACGTCAGCTTCTTTAATTAAGCTTTGACAATAAAACCTGGAAGCTGATTGGTTTCTATGCAGAGTTGCACCAGATTTTGCACTCTCCAGTTTTAGTAAATCAACCCCAGTGTTCACAAATATTGAATAGGGGGCCTGTTCATGTCACAATTTCTGTGTTCTGGGTATGTCTCTGCATGTGCTTTTTTCATGCATTCTGGGGCATTTTTTATGTGTTCAGGTTTTTTTTCCCCTCTCCTTTACTTCATCTCAATTCAGGACATGTTCATTCTGGTGTGTTTTTAATGCATTCCTGGGCAGATGGATTTCATACAGAAAAAAATGCAGCATGTTCTACGATTGTTGTCTGCACTGGTGTATACTAGGGCCATTGGAAATACATGGAAAACATTGTCCATGCATTTTTGATGCACACTGGACTGCATCTGGTGTGAACTGGCTCTAAGGCCGCCTACACACGATCGAACATGTCCGCTGAAACCGGTCTGCAGACCGGTTTCATCGGACCAGTTTGATGGTGTGTACGGCCTACCGGACCGTTTTCCATCGGACCAAAGTTTTAAAACATGCTTTAAAACCTGTTCGATGGTTGGTACACAAAAGCATCGGACCAAAAACCCGCGCATGGTCAGAATCAAGTCGACGCATGCTTGGAAGCATTGAACTTCGTTTTTTCATCACGTCGTTGTGTTCTACGTCACCGCGTTCTGGTCTGATCGGAATTTGGTCCAATGGTGTGTACGCACATCAGACCATCAGACAAGTTCAGAGTTGTCTGATAAAAACGGTCCATCGGACAAGTCTCATCAGACATGTCTGATCGTGTGTACAGGGCCTAAGTGTCAGTTCTGTGCGTGTTTCCTGCACTGCGTTCAAAGAGTACAGCACTTGGTCTGCTGCGGGTGTCAGGGCAATACTAATGCTGGTTGCAAATGCAGTGTGTTTGCTTGCACCTGATTGCATGGTGCAGACGTATCTGGTTGCTCTGTGTTTTGTAAAGTAGTGCACACTGCATTTCGGCACAATTTCAGCCTGTTCAAATGAATAGGCTGCAAATGCAATGCACCCGGATCACATGTGAATCGCACAGGAATGCGCTGGTGTGAACCGGTCCAAAAAAATGTTTTGGGATGGACAAATTTTAGATCTGATTTTAGTAGTAATGCTAAGTGCAGTGAATTGATCATTTTATTCTGTTGATAAACCATATTTACAGATTTTTCTGAGGCTATGAACTCTTTAAAAAATTACAAGTGACAAGAAGGCATTGAGAAGTTTATGGATTCTACCCATTATATGATATTTTCATATAGTATATTGTGTCAAGTACAGATTCTATACAATATATTATAGATTCATACTTCTATGTCTATCCTATTAGGTATCTGTTGACCCTGTTAGTTAGTAGGGTGTTGTTGTCTGTTTTTTTAGTATTTTAATCATTTGTAATAAATACATTATGTTTTTTTTTTAATAAAGCTGGAAAGTGCAAAATCAGCATCACTTCTGCATAGAAACCAATGAGCTTCCAGGTTTTATTACTAAAGCTTATTTGAACAAGCTGGGGTAGGAAGCTCATTGATTTCTATACAGAAGTGAGCCTAATTTTGCACTTTCCAGCTTTAGTAAATACACTAAACATGTGCATACTTAAATTTTTTCGTTTCGCAATTTAGTTTTCGTCCGAAAATTTAATTTATTTAGTTACTCCCGAAATTTGTTTTTATTTATTTAGTTTAGTTAAAAAATGCATTCGTCCGAAAACTCTAATTAATTAAGGTCGAATTTGTCATTGAAGGCTTATGGTGTCTGTTGAATGTTCTAAGAAGATTCGACGGAGCAGCTAAACTCTACGACGCCGCAATCATATATTTCCGGTCGAATATTCCGCCTACAAGCTATAGAAGAATTCTAATGTTGTATGACTAGTAATAATTATATTTATAAATTATTTTTACTAGTCAACTAACATTCAAATTCTTTCATAGTCTATGGGTGGAGCATTTGACCGAAAATGTACGATTGCAGCGTCGTACAGTTTAGCTGCTCGTCGAATCTTCTTAGAATTTTCGACAGACACCATAAGCCTTCAATGACAGATTCAACGTTTGTATGTCTTTCGCTGCTTTGTCGAATCTTCGTCATTCATGTCGAATGGTCTAACCCAACACTGCCTTTATAATGTAGAATCTTTTATCTCTGTGTCGAAACTTTCTTCTCTATGTACAGTAATCTTGGACTAATAGAGTTAAAAGCAGAGCTCCACCCTAAAGTGGCACTTCGGCTTATCGGATTCCTGTCTAAGACAGATATTTGCACCCACTTCCGGCATAGACTCTGCGGGGAACTACGTGTAGTGCGTTATTTCCCGTCTACCCCCCGTTGTGTTGTGGGAAATACACGGCTCCCAGAACACAGCGAAAAAAAGTATGGACGGCATAGCGCGACTCACGCATGCGCAGTAGGGAACTGGGCAATGAAGCCGCAACGCTTCACTTCCTGATTCCCTCATCGATGATGGCGGTGAGGGCAGCCGAGAGACGAGTGAATGCTCTTCTTCTGCTGCTGACGTCGCTGGACTCCAGGACAGGTAAGTGTCCATCTATTAAAAGTCAGCAGCTGCAGTATTTGTAGCTGCTGGCTTTTAATATTTTTTTTTTACGGCGGAGCTCCGCTGTAAGGTTAGGCACATTCGACCGCAGATTCGATAGGCACAGATTGGTATTGTCAGTGTCATGTCGAATCTCCTATCTATATCGAACTGTTGTAGCAACAAAAACGAAAATAAAGCATTTTTTTATGTCAGATCTTTCGAAATTTAGGATTTTGCACGTTTGTTTTCGTTTGTGAAAACGATAACGAAAATACCCAAAATTCGGACAAAAATTTATTCGGACGAAAACGAATGCACATGCCTAAAATAAACCCCTATATAAATTGCTACCTCATGTTATGCCCACAAAGTCCGCTTTGCTTTGATAGATTTGTTTCAACTCATTCAATCCTTTTCTTATAATCATCGGATGTTGGCATAGTGGGGGTCTTCTCTTTCTATCTTCAAAAAACTAAGAGCTTGTTCACATCTTGCATCCATTAAAGCGCACTTGGTTAACACACACTTTACTAGTTGTCGTAGCCAGCACATTTATTTTGGTATATAGGCTGTAAATGCTGTTCAAAGCATAAAAAATAACACCTGCACTATTTTTTACACTGCATATAGCTTCTTTTTTTTTTATTGTGCTAGAATTTATTAGAGAATGAATTGCAGTATGTTACCATGCAAAAAAAAATTCTCATAAATGTTTTTTTTTGTTAATCCTAAGGCATTTTCAGGGTTGTCTATTTTCAATACTCATCTTTAATCACAAGCTTCTTCTAAATGCTAGCATATAAAGCAAAGCTTTTATGTAATTTGTATTATTGTAATTAATGGATTATTTCATGCAAAAGCAGAAAATAACCCTGAACTGAAAAGACATGGTTGATCTCAGTATACAGGCTAAATTAGTAAGAGTTTCATATGTAAAAGAACTAAGGGAAAAAAACATAGACTGGGTAACAATAATAGCTATTTGTAAGGCATAATATATAATAAGAGAACAGGTTAGAAGAATGGTATAATATTAATAATGTGCAAATGGGAAAACATAATAATTTAAAATATATAGTAGAGAACTTTAAAAAGGCAAGACGGCTTCACTTGAAAGTAAAGAAACCAATTCTGGATGGTGCCAAGAATTGCATGTCATTTCTTGTGCTGAGCTCCAGCATCTCATCTTACCATCTGCCATGCCTCAGGTCTCACACAGCTGCTCCCGTCCCCTTCACAAGGTAAAGTGTGTGATACCTGTGACAATTCAGATAGGACAAATATTCAGAGACAGCCTTCATTAAACATTAACCATCCTTGGGGTAATATTTCTCCCAGTCACGAGGGATGCAGGATTTGGATAGATGAGAATGGGGAGAGGCTGTGGAAAAATACAAGAAATCTATTCTACATAAATCTTCTCTCGACAATAAAAGCTGCTCACATGTCCTCATTTTCTAAGAAATGTAATGGAAGAGTTGAATTATTTTTATATATAAGGGCAGAATCATAGTTCGTTTAATGTACTCGGGGGCCTCTGCCAATGGGCGATAGGATGGGTGTAGACAGCACCAGAGACAATTTTTATAACTTACGGTATGTTACATTTTTTTTTGGCCACCACCAGTGTACAAACCCAAAATAACTGGTGTAGAAGTGAGTCAAAAGACTCTGCAGAACAAGCAGCCATCTTAATTTTCAGTACAGGCCACGAGAGCTCCTTATTTAAAGTAAATAACATTTTAAGCATCATTTTGTTCAGAACTACAAAAAAAATTAGGTAAATATAAAACATTGCATATGAATTTATTTTATATTTAAAATTTCCAGACAGCATTTAGACTTCTAGGTTCCTTTTCAAATGTTTGCCAGGATAATTTTAAATGCTTAATGTTTAAATGTATGCTAATTGCATGCAATGTCAACCTGCGGTTTCCAAAGCAAGCAAAATCCTTTCTTGTATTAAGAGAGGTATAGACTGCAGAGAGAGATACAGTGGGGATCGAAAGTTTGGGCACCCCAGGTAAAAAAATGTATTAATGTGCATAACGAAGCCAAGGAAAGATGGAAAAATCTCCAAAAGGCATCAAATTACAGTTTAGACATTCTTATAATATGTAAAAAAAAGTTAGATTTTATTTCCATCATTTACACTTTCAAAATTACAGAAAACAAAAAAATGGCATCTTCAAAAGTTTGGGCACCCTGCAGAATGTATAGCATGCACTGCCCCCTTTGCAAAGCTGAGACCTGCCAGTGTCATGGATTGTTCTCAATCATCATCATCTGGGAAGACCAGGTGATGTCAGTCTCAAAGGTTTTAAATGCCCAGACTCATCTGACCTTGCCCCAACAATCAGCACCATGGGTTCTTCTAAGCAGTTGTGTAGAAAACTGAAACTGAAAATAGTTGACGCTCACAAAGCTGGATATAAGAAGATAGCAAAGTGTTTTCAGATGTCAATATCCTTTGTTCGGAATGTAATTAAGAAATGGCAGTCATCAGGAACAGTGGAAGTTAAAGGAAGATCTGGAAGACCAAGAAAAATATCAGACAGGAAAGCTCGCAGGATTGTGAGAAAAGCAATTCAAAACCCACGTTTGACTGCACGGTCCCTCCAGAAAGATCTGGCAGACACTGGAGTTGTGGTACACTATTCCACTATAAAGAGATACTTGTACAAATATGGTCCTCATGGAAGAGTCATCAGAAGGAAACCTCTTCTACGTCCTCACCACAAAAATCAGTGTTTGAACTTTGCAAATAAACATATAGACAAGCCTGATGCATTTTGGAAACCAGTTCTGTGGACCGATGAGGTTAAAATAGAACTTTTTTGTCCGGAATGAGCAAAGGTACGTTTGGAGAAGAAAGGGCACATAATTTTATGAAAAGAACCTCTGTCCAACTGTTAAGCATGGGGGTGGATCAATCATGCTTTGGGGTTGTATTGCAGCCAGTGGCACAGGGAACATTTCACGAGTAGAAGGAAAAATGGATTCAATAAAATTTCAGCAACTTTTGGATGGTAACTTGATGCCATCTGTGAAAAAGCTGAAGTTAAAGAGAGGATGGCTTCTACAAATGGATAGTGATCCTAAACACACCTCAAAATCCACGGGGGATTACATCAAAAGGCATAAACTGGAGGTTTTGCCATGGCCTTCACAATCTCCTGACCTCAACATAATTGAAAATCTATGGATAGACCTTAAAAGAGCTGTGCGTGACAGACAGCCCAGAAATCTCAAAGAACTGGAAGACTTTTGTAAGGAAGAATGGGCAAAGATACCTCAAACAAGAATTGAAAGACTCTTGGCTGGCTACAAAAAGTGTTTACAAGCTGTGATACTTGCCAAAGGGAGCAGTACAAGATATTAACTCTGCAGGGTGCCCAAACTTTTGCAGATGCCATTTTTTTGTTTTCTGTAAATTTTGAAAGTGTAAATGATGGAAATAAAATGTAACTTTTTTTGACATATTATAAGAATGTCTAATCTATAATTTGATGCCTTTTGGAGATTTTTCCATCTTTCCTTGGCTTTGTTTTGCACATTAATACAATTTTTTACCTGGGGTGCCCAAACTTTCGATCCCCACTGTATATAATTTTACCCCGATATAAATCATTAGTAAGACCTCATGTGGAATATGCAGTTCAGTTTTGGGCACCAATTCTCAAAAAGGAAATCGGGGAACTGGAGAAAGTGCATAGAAGGGCAACCAAAACGGATAAGAGGCATGGAGGAGCTCAGCTATAAAGAAAGATTAGAGGATCTGAATTTATTGTCTGTTGAGAAAAAGAGATTAAGGGGGGGGGGGGGGATATGATTAACATGTAATACACATACTACATTGTCAAAAGTATTGGAATGCCTGCCTTTACACACACACACGGACTAATGTTGGACAAAAAGGCCTGGCTCGCAGTCTCCACTCTAATTCTGTGCAGTCCAGTCAAGTTTCCCCACCCCGAACTCGCTCATCTATGTCTTTATGGACCTTGCTTTGTGCATGGGTCCAAATCATTTGGTGGAGGGGGGATTATGGTGTGGGGTTGTTTTTCAGGGGTTGGGCTTGGCCCCTTAGTTCCAGTGAATGGAACTTTTAGGGCATCAGCATACCAAGACATTTTGAACAATTTCATGCTCCCAACTTTGTGGGAACAGTTTGGGGGACCTCTTCCTGTTCCAACATGACTACGCACCAGTGCACAAAGCAAGCTCCAAAAAGACATGGATAAGTGAGTTTGGGGGTGGAGGAACTTAAATGGCCTGCACGAAATACTGACCTCAACCCGATAGAACACCTTTGGGATGAATTAGAGTGAAGACTGCGAGCCAGGCCTTCTCGTCCTTACAAATGTGCTTCTGGAAGAATGGTCAAACTTTCCTATAGACACACTCCTAAACCTTGTGGACAGCCTTCCCAGAAGAGTTGAAGCTGTTATAGCTGCAAAGGGTGAGCCAACCCAATATTGAACCCTATGGACTAAGACGCCATTAAAGTTCATGTGCGTGTAAAGGCAGGTGTCTTAATACATTTGACAATATAGTGTAAGTGGTCCACATAGTGAATGTGGTGTTGAATTATTCACTTAACCACTTAAGACCCGGACCTTTAGGCAGCTAAAGGACCCGGCTAGGTTTTGCGATTCGGCACTGCGTTGCTTTAACAGACAATTGTGCGACGTGGCTCCCAAACAAAATTGGCGTCCTTTTTTCCCCCACAAATAGAGCTTTCTTTTGGTGGTATTTGATCACCTCTGCGTTTTTTATTTTTTGCGCTATAAACAAAAATAGAGCGACAATTTAGAAAAAAATTCCATATTTTTTTCTTTTTGAATAAATAGCCCCCAAAAATATATAAAAAATATTTATTTTCCTCAGTTTAGGCTGATACGTATTCTTCTACCTATTTTTGGTAAAAAAAAAAAATCGCAATAAGTGTTTATTGGTTGGTTTGCACAAAATTTATAGCGTTTACAAAATAGGGGATAGTTTTATTGCATTTTTATAAAAACATTTTTTATTACTAATAGCGACGATCAGCGATTTTTTTTTCATGACTGCGACATTATGGCAGACACTTCGGACAATTTTGACACATTTTGGGGACCATTGTCATTTTCACAGCAGAAAAAATGCATTTAAAATGCATTGTTTATTGTAAAAATGCCAGTGCAGTTTGGGAGTTAACCACAAGGGGGCGCTGAAGGGGTTATGTGTGACCTAATGTGTGTTTACAACTGTAGCGGGGTGTGGCTGTAGGTGTGACGTCATCGATTGTGTATGCCTATAAAAGGGATCACACGATCGATGACGCCGCCACAGTGAAGAACGGGGAAGCCTTGTTTACACACGGCTCTCCCCGTTCTTCAGCTCCGGGGACCGATCGTGGGACTCCAGCGGCGATCGGGTCCGCGAGTCCCGGAGCTTCGGACCGGGTCACGGGAGCGCGCCGCGGGCGCACGCCTACGATCCACAGCTGGGTACTAGCACAGCACGTACCTGTACGTGCATGTGCCCAGCCGTGTCATTCTGCTGACGTAAATGTGCAGGAGGCGGTCCTTAAGTGGTTAAAGGGAATGTAAAGGTACAAAAAAAAAATCTGTAAATAGCTTCCTTTACCTTAGTGCAGTCCTCCTTAACTAACCTCATGCTTCGATTTTGCTTTTAAATGTCCTTATTTCTTCTGAGAAATCCTCACTTCCTGTTCTTCTGTCTGTAACTCCACACAGTAATGCGAGGCTTTCTCCCTGGTGTGGTGAAAGCCTCTTGAGGGGAGAGGGGAAGAGCAGGAGGGTCAGGACACTCTCTACTTTGCAGATAGAGAAAGGAGCTGTGTGTTAGTGGGCGTCCAGACACTCCTGCTCGCCCCCTCAAGAGGCTTTCTCCACACCAGGAAGAAAGCCTTGCATTACTGTGTGTAGTTACAGACAGAAGAACAGGAAGTGAGGATTTCTCAGATGAAATAAGGACATTTAAAAGCAAAATCGAAGAATGAGGTAAGTGGAAGAGAAGTGCACTAAGGTAAAGGAAGCTATTTAGGGAAACATTTTTTTTACCTTTACAACCCCTTTAAGGTTATCACAGAGGACAAGGGGACACACTTTATGGGCCAGATTCTCGTAGATGCGCGCCTAATTATGCAGGCGTTGCGCATCTCACATGCACTACGCCAACGTAACGCGGAGTGGCAAGTACCGTATTCCCTAAGTAAATGCGCTCCAAGATGCGCCTGCGTCGCGTAAAATCATCGGCGTAATCCGGCGCAACAACAAAGTAGGAGGGAAGTGGGCGTGTTGCATTGTAATGAAGCGTGACCCCATGCAAATGCAGGCCGGGACGAACGGAGCATGCGCCGTGACGTGGATGACCCGCGCCGTGACGTGGTTGACCCGCGCCGTGACGTGGATGCCTTCTGCGCATGGGCAAAGCCTCTCTACGATTCGCCGGCGCAGGGTATATAATGCGGCCACACATGCGCCCGTGCAGCGCAAACGTCTCCCATTTTATTGATTGTGACGGCAAAACTTTGAGCAGGACAATGACTAGTGTTGGTAAGGAGAGGAGGAAGAAAAGGAGAGGGCCATTGTTGTGAGGGCAATGGAGAAATATGATTCGCAGCTCCATGGTGGACATTAAAAAAAAATGAATGACCTGCGGCGTCTCGTGAAGGGAAAGCTGGCTGCGATTGCTCGGCATGCCAGGGGCAATGGAGGGGGCCCACCCTGCACCGTCCGCCTGACTGAGGAGGAGAAGGTGGTCTCCCGCTGCCTGCAGACGGAGCAGGTTGAGGGAGTTGGGGGCTATGAGTCCAAAAAGCCAGCCCTGAGGACAGGTAAGTGTGTTTTATATTCTATCTGTTGTGTAGCATGTGTGGGGGTGGAAGGGAACATGTGCCAAGTGTGTGGGTCCACCAACATGGGCATCTTTTGTGTCATCCACAGATGTGCAGGAGGGAGCGGTGCCGTCTGTTGCTGCCAGGGCCCGTCAGGATCCATCCCCCGAGCATCCAGTCCCTCTGGCTGCCCCCCTGGAACAGGACTTGGAGGGAAGTGGGCACACGTCTACAGAGGAGGTGGTTGAGGAGGATCTCGTAGACCAGGAGCTCTACCTTGTTTTGGAGGAGGACGATGGGTTGCCCGGACCAGCCCAGGCTATCCCCCCATCTTTATCAAACCCCTCAGTGTCCCCCCCAACCTCTCCAGTCCCTCTGTTCCCCCCCCTCATCTCCGGCCCCTCAACATCCTCCCCTTATGCCCGGTCCCCTGCCACTCCCCGGAAGGCGACGTGCAAGACCAGGGGTGTTCACAAGGTCCTGCCGGAACAGCTGGCCAGGCAGCAGGACCAGCAAAATCGGCACCTGTCAGAGGTCGTGGAGGAGATGAGGCGCCTGGCCGACAGCCTGGCCTCCTCGGGACACCTTACGGATGCCATACAAGACATTACTGGCAACAGCGCAGCGACGCTGACCAGCCTGGGGGAGCTGCAGGCGACCACCTCCGACCTTGTAGAGGAGCAGACTGCTGTGCAGACCCGCATAGCGGTTGCCCTGGAGGGCATGCAGGCAGCCAGGGAGGGACGTGGGGATGCTCCTCCTCCACCTGCTACCCCACCCCCCCACCTGTGGCTGCCCCCAGGCAAGTGAGGGGCAGGAGCCGTGGCACCAGGCGGAGCCCCCGCCAGGCCCATTCATTTTTTTTTATTATTATTTTGCTCTGATTAAGAGCTTTTTTTTTTAATTTATTTTATGCTCTGGTTAAGAGCTTTTTTTTAAATTTATTTTATGCTCTGGTTAAGAGCTTTTTTTTTTTTTTTACTTGATACTGCACACGGTGCAGTGTGAATGGTGTGTGAATGTGAGGGGGTGGCACTCCTGCCAGTAAGGGGTGTCACCCTCGGCCGTTGGGGAGAAGTTATCCCCACGGCTGTGTGAATGGTGTATGAATGGACAGCGACACCATTGGGGCCTTGACGCGGTGTTGCTGCTCCCAAGTCCTACATGCTGGACTTGGGCTAATCCAATGTGATGTGGATGTGGGGTGTGTGATCTAGGGACCACAGTGGTGTACACGCGTGCATTGTCTGTGTGCCATGATGAATGTGTGTGTTTAACGGTCAAAGATTCGTAACACGAGGACCCTCCTGACTGCTCTTCCATCAGCAGACAGGGTCTCCTCTGGCAGGGGGGGGGCTGTGTGGTTGGGGGGTTAGGTCATCACGTAGGGCAATCTGCAGGCCCTTTCTCATGGCAAAGTTGTGCAGAATGCAACATGCACTGATGATCTGACCCACAAAGTTGGGGGAATACAATAGGGCCCCCCCAGACTTATCCAGGCATCAGAAACGGGACTTCAGGAGGCCAAATGTGCGCTCCACCACTGCACGGGTTTTGAAGTGTGCTTCATTGTATCTTCTCACCTGTAAGGGAAAAGACAGGAGGATGTTAGTCATGCATGTGCCCCTTGTGATGTCAGCATCATGGGGGGGGACAGTCATGCCTGCCACCCATGTCACTCACCAACCAGCCAGCTGTCCCCATACATGTCCTGCTCAAAATCTTCTGGGATGGTGCTTTGACGGTATATGTAGCTGTCATGGCTGGACCCGGGGTCTTTGGCACGGACGTGCCATATGAGGTATTTGGCATCAGCTATCACCTGTACGTTGATGGAATGCCAATGCTTCCGATTGCGGTATATGTGCTCTGTGGCACTGGGGGGCTGGAGTGCCACATGTGTGCAATCAATGGCCCCGATGGTGCGTGGGAATCCGTCAATTCTGTAGAAATCTGTCATTGCCTTCTGCCGCAGGTGCTCAGTGGTGGGTCTGATGATGTGGTGGGACATGCGTCTGAGGATTGTGGGGATAACCTGGTGCAGACATCTGCTTATGCTGGTTTGTGACATCCCAGCCACCACTCCACTTGTACGCTGGAATGATCCACTGGCCAGGAAATGGAGTGTTGCCAGGACCTTCACCATTGGCTGCAGTGCATGTGAGCGGTGTGTTGGGCTGGTGATGTCATCCTGCAGGGCTGTGGTTAGTTCCAGGATGGCAGCAGGGGTGAATCTGAAGATGCGATACACCTCCTCATCACCCATGCCAAAGAGCCTCATGCGCGCTCGTTAGATACTCTCACGTGCCCCCCTCCTCCTACTCCTCCTTCTATGCTCCTCTTCCTCTGCATACATTAGTAGTGATAAGACCATGGCTGCCCCTGGCATGTTGGCATACGAATGTGTTGTCCAGTAAGTGTGATTGCTCAGCTCGTCCGTTATGGTGCTGCTGTGGTTGCTCTCCAGCTGACTTGCACACGGTCTTGAGCAAAGTTACCCGTGCTTTTATGAGGGGTATGTTTACTGAAGGCTTTCGTGTTACGCGCACCATGAGTAGCCAACGCCGAACGCGCGTAGTTTCGGGAATCCGCGCATCTCCCTCATTTGCATATTTGCATGCTAATTCAATGGGAACTGAATATTTACGATGCGTAAGTATGCGCCTACGCCGCGCTAGCTTAAAGCATTTTCGCCGCTCAGACGAAAAAGATTTTCTCGCGTATGTGGTTCTGTGTTTACCGCGCATCGATATGTAGGCGCACATTTACAATTACGCCGCGCATATCCATTTACGCAGGCGTAGCGCCGATGAGAATCTGGCCCTATATCTGGAGGAAAGGGGATTTTATCTCCAAATTACGAAAAAGGCTTCTTCACAGTAAGGGCTGTGAAAATGTGTAATAGACATTTGGTTGCGGCCAGCTCAGTAGTTTGCTAAAAACTAGAAAGGTCTGGATTCTTTCCTATTTGTGCATAATATAACTGGATACTAACATTTATAGGTAAAGTTGATCCAGGGAATATCCAATTGCCTCTTGGAGAATGAAGAAGGAATTTTTTCCCCTGCTGGAGCAATTTGAATCATGCTTTGTGGGGTTGTTTTCCTTTTTTTTTTATTGGACTAACTATGTAACTATGTAGTTTAGCTGAAAAAAAGCACATTTGTAGTAAATGTAACTCAGATTACACAGCTGAATAAGTCAGATAAGTAACCATACCTGCCAACTTTCTAGTATGAGAAAGAGGGACTGAGGTAGAATGAAAGACTAAAGCCCCGCGCACACGATCGGAATTTCTGAAAGTCTGATGGACTTTTTCCATTAGAATTTCCGACCGTGTGTATACCCCATTGAAAATTCCGATGAAATCTATCAGAGTTTAAATATAGAACAAGTTCTATTTTATTTAGATTGGAATTACGTCGGAATTCCGATGCGCCTGATCGTATGTACGAGGCATAAGGTGTCCCTTTGATAAAGATAATTACAGAACTGCGTCACTCAGTTGAAGAAAAGGTATATTTAATTTTCAAGCACAGTTACATAAAGTGTCTCTTTATAAAACATTTAGTATTACTGAACTTCATGCACTAGTACATTTTTGATTAAATGTTTGTAAGAAAACTCATTAGAAAATTCTTAGCATATTTGATGGCTTAAAGAATGTCTTACGGAAGTACTTCAAATTTTTTTTTTGCCTTTAACATTCAGTTTTGGAAAGAACAAACTTTACTAAAGGAAAAAAACATACACTGTTAGAAATTCATTTTTTCATCACAGCAGTTGAAAACGAGTGTCGATCTGACCCCACTATTCATTGGAAAATCAAATGAATGTTCTTAAAATGTAAAATTTTGAAATAAATTCTACTTGACACTCATACAGTAAATGTTTTATAAATAGACCCCTTAGTATAGAATACATTTTTTGTAATTAAATACTGTATTAGACCGAATGCATTTTTGTCTGAATTTTGGGTATTTTCGTTATCGGTTTAACAAACGAAAACAAACGTGCAGAATCCGAAATCCGAAAGATCTGACATTAAAAAATGCTTTATTTTCGTTGCTACAACAGTTCAATATAGATAGGAGATTCGACATGACGCTGACAATAGCAATCTGTGTCTATCGAACCTGCGGTCGAATGTGTCTAACCTTAACTCTATTAGTCCAAGATTATTCTACATAGAGAGGAAAGATTCGACATTATAGGGACAGTGTTGGGGTAGACCACTCGACATGAACAATGAAGATTCGATGAAGCAGAGAAAAACATACAAACGTTGAATCTGTCATTTAAGGCTTATGGTGTCTGTCGAAAGTTCTAAGAAGATTCAACAAGCAGCTAAACTGTACGACGCCACAATCGTACATTTCTGGTAAAATGCTCGGCCCATAGGCTATAGAAGAATTCCAATGTTGGTTGACTAGTAATAATAATTTATAAATATAATTATTACCAGTGTCATACAACATTAGAATTCTTCTATAACTTGTAGGCGGAACATTTGACCAGAAATGTATGATTGTGGCATCGTACAGTTAAGCTGCTCCGTCAAATCTTTTTTAGAACATCCAACAGACACTATAAGCCTTCAATGACACGTTCGACCTTAATTAATTTGGATTTTCGGACGAATGCATTTTATAACGAAACAAAATAAATAAAAACAAATTTCGGGAGTAACTAAATAAATACCTTTTTCGGACAAAAACGAAATTCCGAAACAAAATATTTAAGTGTGCACATGTCTAGTAAATTTTTTTCAATACATTTTTTTATTTTATCAATTAAGAACATAACGAACATAAAAAAAGACAAAAGTTGCTGCACATATTACACAACATTGTAATACATTAAACTGTGAGGGCATAAAGTACCGTATTTGCCGGGATATAAGGTGACCGGGCATATAAGACGACCCCCCAATTTTACATTTTTTTAAAGATTTTTTTGCCTGTACTCACCGTATAAGACGACCCCCATTCCGATGCTTCATATTTCTTTCTTCTGGAGCCATATCCTTCTTCATTCTTGCTGGAGCTGGAGCCAATCACGGCAAGCAATGTATTCTTTTAATTAATACAAAGCCTGCTTGGATTGGTAGAGGCTGTTACATCATTAGCCCATGCCTCTCTGACTCTCAAAGCCAATCTGAGCAGGCTACTGTATGTAGGCACTCGGATTGGCAGAGGTTGTTACCCAAATCCGAGCAGGCTCTGTACTCATTTGAATACATCGCTCAACGGATTGGCTAAGCGGTATATACTGTATGTAGCCGAAGCTACATATAGTATTACCGCACATCCAGCGGGCATCCGAGCAGCTGACCCGGCGTATAAGATGACCCCTGCTTTTTGGCCAGTTTTTTTAAGTGTAAAGGGTAGTCTTATACACCAGAAAATACAGTATATCATTTGTTCGGGCCTTGATGGCCTAGTCCAGCCTACCCCTAATGGGTTCAAACTGCAGAACTGGTAGGTCATCACGATAAACAACGGTTTAGCCTCTACAAACTTTAATTAGGGAAATAATATTAGAAGGGGAAATTGAAAATTACCCGCTAACCATAGGATAGTACATTTTATTTAATATAGATCTATAAATTTAACAGGATCAGAGACTAAAGAGGAGGGAAGAGGGACAGAAAGATTTTAGTTAAAATAAAAAGAATAGTCCTTCCAAATGATGTGAGTTTGGGAGTTATGCAGTGACGGATCTTACCCTTTTTTCCTATTATATGGATTTGTATCCAATATTAATTAGAACTATTGCTGTGCTTTCTCCTTATAAAACCCACAATGCTCTGCAAAACCTGCATCGTGAGTACATCCCCTATGTGTGCTGCTAGTTACCTGTCTCTTTGCTGCCTCAGGACGGGCAACTTTTTGGTCCCACTTTTTTCACACACATTATTACATGGCACACCTTGTAAGTAATCAGAACTTTTTATTTTTTCTACTTCTTTTTTTGTTAAAAGTTAGTTCATTATCCTGACTACCATTTACTTTGTTATCCTAGATATCCCAATTCATCTGCCCCTGAGGAGTGTAATACATACACGAAACGCCGCGTCGGGCTTACAAAGATGTAGCCTTATGCGCTAATGGGATTTTACTTTGATCAATGTGATGATTCATTTTTATTTTACAAGCTCTGTTATATTATTTGTGATGTGCTGCTCAGTTTTCATGTGTCCACATTTATTGTTTGAATTGTACAAACCATTGTCATATGTTAAACACTGTATTTTAAGATGTAAAAAACATTGGGTTTGCTATGTGTCACTGTACATGCTGCCTGTTTTTTCTGTGTAGATATTTTATCTATTTAATACATGTATACTATTTTCAGTGGCTTGTTTCATTTTCTTTCTTTAATTCCCATTAATTTACTGTTTCATTTAAAGTCCCAATCTCCTCTTATTTTTCAGATTTAAATGATTTAAACCATTTGTGAGCAGAGACAAGTATTCCAGTTGGTCAGGAAATCACCTTGTTTCTATCTCAGAAGGTTGGAGTTGGTTTGGTACCTTTTTAATAGGTTTATTATCTTTCCTTTATTTGCATTGTCCATAGATTGCACCACAATAGAAACTGTTGTATAAAGGTTTTTGGATTTATGAGAGCAGGAGCTGAATCCTAAAAAATTTATGAGGCTGCATTGCATTCCTAAAGGCACATTCTGGTCAAAATTTGAAAATATAACCTGGAAAGGTATACAGCTTGTATGCTTTATGTACCACATTTTGTCTTTAATTGCGATCTACTGATTAATCATTAACCACTAGTCTACTGGGGAAATATTTAGATTTTTTTTATACACGCCATAGGCTTAATATTTTGCTAGAAATTACTTTAAACCCCTCCAAACAATTATATATTTTCTGTAAGCAGAGACCTGGAGAATAAAATAATGACAATGGCAATTTTTTTAGCCACATTTTTTGTGCAGCTCTTTATTATGTGTGGATGACTGTGTGTCTCTAGTGTGTCAAGATCCTACGGGGTAAGATGACTGCACCAGCCAAGCAGACACTGGCTGGAAAAAGTGCCCAGAGGTGATTCAGTTCGTATGCGTAGCGCTATACAAGTCATTCATTCATTCATTCATTTATTAAATGCAAATTCTCAGGAAAAACTAAAATGAATTTAGTGCAAACATACACGATATTATACCCAGTTTTTTGGTAAAATATAAAAGATAGTGTTGAGTAGAATAAATAAATACCAAACACTTAAAATTGTACCCAGGAAATCATATTAAAATCTGGTACCTAAAATTCTCCATAGGTGATGATCTAAAGGCCTTTACAGGTTGTCAGTTTAGAGTTAACATAGAATTATTGCTCTCTCTCTGACAGTGGTGGTGATAACCAATATACATGGTGCAATTTATGTTTTTCATACACATGCACACCTTACACTGCATGTTTGCACTAGGGTGTGTACGGGGATGAAAGGGTCCTTTCAATCTTTTTAATTATTTTTATTTATTTCAATATAATTTATTTTGTTTATTTAACTTTCAAGCATGGTCATGGATGCACTTATAACTGCAGCACAAATTTTAATAGGAGACCATCATTTTAATTTTACAGTGAGCTCTCAGCTCATGTCTTTTATTTATGCATTTTGTCAAATAATAAAAAAAATAAAATAATCTTTATGCACCATAAAGTGATGAGGCAGGGTTTACATTTTCCTGACTTGTTCTATAACTGCATTGTATGATTTCTGAAGGGCTATGTTACACACTAAGGCCCCTTTCACATGTCCACTCCGTTCGTCTGCTCATTACAAGTCCGTTTACGGACTTGTAATGGGCCCCTATGGGAGTGGATCCATTAGCGGATGATGCATCTGCTAACGTCCGCAAGATCTGCATCTGTTTTTTCGGACGGAAGAATGTCCTATTTTTCTTCCGTCCGGCGGATCGGATCGGATGCAAACGGACAGACGGTCCGTTTCCATCCGATTCCCCATAGGGTATAGCAGAGGAGAGACAGGGCGGTCCATGCATAGTGTGCGGGGACCGCCCTGTCCGCCTTACAGCTCAGTGGAGACCCCCCGCTGAGCCGACGGACACACGGAGCGGCCCGAAAAACAGACCGCTCCGTGTGAAAGAGGCCTAATATGACACAGATCTTTAGCTGCAAATAAACAGGTTGGATAACACATTTTTATTTCGAAAATAAGGTCAACATGAGCTAAAGATATGTAACTTGGCTGATGGACCTTTAAGCTGTGCAGCAGAACATTTTTTTTCTGCAGATCATGGTTATGGATCTTGGATCTTTAGCCTCATCCACTGATGACAGAAAGTGTGCTCAAGACAAGTGGGACAGTGGCCATTTTGTTAGAGACCAAAGGGGAGCTTGAGTGCTTGCCTTCATAAAGTCTGTTTTTAGCCCCTCACACTAGCACCGCGGGGAGGGAGAGATGGGCCCACACTGGAGGCAGATATAGAGAGCCATGTGTAGTAGAAAGGAATGCTGTGGAGCACTGTCAGCTGACTCCTGGAGAAAACCCAACTATGTTACTGCTGAATGGATGTTGGCTTGAGAGGTAGGTAGTAGGTAATGACATTTCACCTGGCCTTCATTGGACTGATCATCCTCTGTGGTAAGAGGCCTTTTGGCCATCTGTGTTTCATTACTTTCATTTGAGTGCTCCAACGGGAGAACAAGATATCAAGCAGCAAACTGTATCACATACCCACTAACCAGCAGCGTAGGTAAGGCCTCTTGCTTATAGTAAAGTCATATACAGTGCCTTGAAAAAGTATTCATACCCCTTGAAATGTTCCACATTTTGTCATGTCACAACCAAAAACTTAAATGTATTTTATTGGGATTTTATGTGATAGACCAACACAAAGTGGCACATAACTGTGAAGTGGAAGGAAAATGAAAAATGGTTTTCCAATTTTTTTACAAATAAATATGTGAAAAGTGTGGAGTGCATTTGTATTCAGCCCCCCTGAGTCAATAATTTGTAGAACCACCTTTCACTGCAAGTACAGCTGTAAGTCTTTTTGGGGATGTCTCTACCAGTTTTGAACATATAGGGGCAGATTCACATAGATGTAATCTTCCGCTGCGTAATCGAAATACGCTACGCTGCCGTCTATCACCAGACTCTACGCCGAATTCAGGTAGTTTTTTTGCGCGTACGCTATTGTATCGTATTTTTTTTCCGCCGCGCAATCGAAATACGTGAGTAGGGGGCGTGAAGCATTTAAATTAAGCGCGTCCCCGCGACGATCGAACTGCGCATGCTCTGTTCAGGAATTTCCCGCCGTGCATTGCGCGAAATCACGTCGTGACGTCATTCGTTGTTTGAGTAGCGGCGTTTACGAACATTCCTATTCCCGGACGACTTACGTTAAAAATAATAAAAGAAATCGAAAAACGTTGAAATTCGACGCGGGAACGACGGCCATACTTAACATGGGCTGTCTAATATTAGACCAGCAAAAAGCTGGTATAGTGAAACGGAAAAAAAAGATGACTAAAGGTGCCGTAAGAGATTGCGTTTGAAGAGCGAAATTTTGTGGATTCCAGGCAAAAGCTCATTAGCATACCATGAAGGTGAAAAACAACAGGAAGTCCGCCCAGTGGCCGCAATTTTCAGGCAGCGTAGATCTGAAGGCGTACTAACACGTAATAAAGTCGAAATTTAGCACGCAGGTGTCTTTTCATGGTTTGAGGATTTCGACTAGCGTAAAAACGCTCGTAAATCGAAATTACTCCTGTCTAACAACATTTACACAGGCGTAATCGCTTTGTGAATCTAGGCCATAGAGAGTGACATTTTTGCCCATTTTGCAAAAATAGCCACTTTTGCCCACTTTGCAAAATAGCTCAAGCTCTGTCAGATTGAATGGAGAGCGTCTGTGAACAGCAATTTTCAAGTCTTGCCACAAATTATCAATTCGATTTAGGTCTGGACTGGGCCATTTAACACATGAATATGCTTTGATCTAAACCATTCCATCTGGCTGTATGTTTAGGGCCATTGTCCTGCTGGAAATTAAACCTCCGCCCCAGTCTCAAGTCTTCTAATGCCCCGTACACACGATCGGAATTTCAGATGGACTTTTTCCATCAGAAATTCTGACCGTGTGTATGCCCCATCGGAAATTCTGATGAATTCCATCAGAGTTTACATTGAGAACATGTTCTATTTTCCTCCGATGGAATTCCATCGGAATTCCGAAGTGAATTTGGTCGGACAATCGTGTGTACGGGGCATATGATTGCCCTGTATTTGACTCCATCCATCTTCCCATTGACTCTGATCAGCTTGTCTGTCTCTGCTAAAGAAAAGCATCTCCACAACATGTTTCTGGCACCGCCATGTTTCACAGTGGGAATGGTTTGTTCAGGGAGATGTGCAGTGTTAGTTTTCTGCCACACATAGCATTTTGCTTTTAGGTCAAAAAGTTTCATTTAGGTCTCATCTGACCAAAGCAGATTCTTCCACGTTTGCTGTGTCCCCCACATGGCTTCTCACAAACTGCAAATGGGACTTCTAATGTCTTTCTTTAAACAATGGCTTTCTTCTTATCACTCTTTCCTTAATTTGCTGTGTATTATTACACCTTTGTATATTCTGACATACTGTCAAGATTTTTTTTAAATGAGCTGTAAAAACCTAAATCAGCAATACTGTAATTTTTAGGCAGGAAGTATCACAGTAAAACACAGAGGATCCTATCTGAGACTTTTGAATATAACAGGGTTTTGTGGTTTCTTTTTTACATTTTATTACTACTCTAACCTGAGCCATTTTAGCATTTTGCTTGTATAAGTTAAAAAAGCCTCCAATAATGAAGAATACTTATTTTGCATCTACACCTTGCTTAGATTGGGTGATAATAGTTTTATACATGTGAGTGCCTAAGGCGTGGAGAATGGAATACAATAGAATACATCTTGATGGTGTTTGAAAGTAATTAATTAGGATTTCTCTTGATTTCACATATTCACCAAAAAACAAACACAAAAAAGAACATCTGATTTAAGATTGAAAGAGTGTTATCATTCAAAAAGTTGAAAGACAAAAAACACCTTTAGGCTGTTATTCGTTCTGTCATGGTCGAATGATCTTCTTATCTAATGATGCTTCCTGTAGGAAGAACATCAAATTACCATAAAAGACTTAGAATTAAACTCATGCTATTGTAAACTAAGGTTGCTGTTGAATGCAAATAACAACTTTAGTCAGCATTTGCAAAGGGACACATTTCCTCTTTTTCCCCCTTTACAAAAACTCATGCCTGATAGAAGGGTGTTTAGGAATTGAGCACTGCATTCTTGGATAGGGAACGTTGTGTAAAGGTAAAGCTAGGGGGCGCTACACGTGTTAAATGATGCTAAACAAACGTATAGATAGTGGAAGATAATTACAATCAAAACCAACAATAAATTAAAATATAAAATTAATTGAACAATGTGAATAATGGCCTAAGTAACCACCAATACATGTGGTTTTAATAGTGATTGATAGCTAGATAGTTAATAAATGTGCAAAAAGTCCATTAATAAAGTGCTTGTGCTCAGTGTGGCTTGAGCTCGGAGGATGCTTCAAATCCACTATATAAGGTTTCCACCTCCACCAAAACGAAAGGTCACCCCAAAAGTGCTCAAAGGATGGCACCTTACCAAATGGTGTTGACCTGTTTACTTAAAAAGAGGTCAAGAATAGCATGTATCACAAGCCCTGAACTTCATGCGCGACTCTTAATCCCTTGATTCCACCAGACATTTACTGCTGTAGGTGGGCTTGCACCTGCGGTTCCACAAGCTTGTGTTCAGCTTTTGCTGCACTCGGCAGTTATAAACCTTGCAGTCAACCACCTGGGCTTCCAACTACAGCCAGCTTTTTTGTTACAGGGGTTTTACTCCCCACAAGTAACTGTGTTTACATTTTATTGAACTGTGCTGTATTGTTTATTACAAATGAATAGCTTTCCACAAGCTATGGTGCCAATATCTGAAAATTGATCACACCTGAGGTACTGACGACCTATCTTATTTCTTGAGTCCCTAACATGACAAAAAAATACAAATGCCCCCCAAATGACCCCTTTTTGGAAAGAAGACATTCCAAGGAATTTAGAAAGAGGCATGGTGAGTTTTTTTAAGTTGTAATTTTTTCCCACAATTGTTTGCAAAATCAAGATTTTTTTTTTGTTCACAAAATTGTCATATTGGCAGGGTATTTCTCACACACAGCCAGGGGCGGACTGACAACTCATGGGGCCCCTGGGCAATAAAAGATTATGGGGCCCCGGGGCTTACAGATGGCCACCATGCCAGGAGGCAGTGCAGAGGCGGGGTAGCTAAAATCTCTGGATTTTCACATCAAAAGCATGTCGATAAGGGACATTTCAGGGATATATGTAAAAAAAACAGATTTTTACATACCGTCCCTGGTTTTACTGAGCCTGGCAACCCTGATGGGGCCCCCTAGTAGCATGGGGCCCTCGGGCAGTGCCCGAGAGCCTCAATGGTCAGTCTGTCCCTGCACACAGCATATGCATACCACAAATTACACCCCAAAACACATTTTGCTATTCCTCCCGAGTATGGCGATGCCACATGTGTGAGACTTTTACACAGCGTGGCCACATACAGAGCCCCAACATGCAGGGAGCACCATCAGGCGTTCTGGAACACCCAGACCAATTCTGACATTCCTCTCCTACATGGAAAAATCATCATTTATTTGCTAGAAAATGACATAGAACCCCAAAACATTATATATATTTTTTTAGCAAAGACCCTAGAGAATACAATGGCGGTCGTTGCAACTTTTTATCTAACACTGTATTTGTGCAGCCATTTTTCGAACGCATTTTTTTTTTTGGAAATAAAACTGTTTTGTGCTTTTAAAAAAACATTAAAGTTAGCACAATGTTTTTGCATAATGTGAAAGATGAAGTTACGCCGAGTAAATAGATACCTAACATGTCACCTTTCAAAATTGCACACGCTCGTGGAATGGCACCAAACTTTGCTACTTAAAAATCCCAACAGGTGACGCTTTAAATATTTATACTGGTTACATGTTTTGAGTTACAGAGGAGGTCTGGGGCCAAAATTATTGCTCTTGCTCTAACGTTTGCAGTGATACCTCATATGTGTGGTTTAACCACTTCATTACTGGGCACTTAAACCCCCTTTGTGCCCAGACCAATTTTCAGCTTTCAGCGCTGACGCATTTTGAATGACAATTGCGCGGTCATACAACACTGAACCCAAATTATATTTTTATAATTTTTTCCCCACAAATAGAGCTGTCTTTTGGTGGTATTTGATCATCTCTGTGATTTTTATTTTTTGCGCTATAAACAGAAAAAGACAGAACATTTTGGAAAAAAACACAATATTTTTTACTTTTTGTTATAATAATATCCCATTTAAAAAAAAAAAAAAAAAAAAATTCCCTCAATTTGGGCTGATACGTATTCTTCTACATATTTTTGTTAAAACAATCGCAATAAGCGTTTATTGATTGGTTTGTGCAAAAGTTATAGCGCCTACAAAATAGGGGATAGATTTGTGATTTATTTTTTATTTTTTACTAGTAATGGCGGCGATCTGCGATTTTTTTTTGTCAGGCCTACGATATTGCGGCGGACATATCGGACACTTTTGACACAATTTTGGGACCATTTACATTTATGTGGATTATGTCCTGTGGTCTGATGAGACCAAGATAAACCTATTTGGTTCAGATGGTGTTAAGCGTGTGTGGGGGCAACCAGGTGAGGAGTACAAAACCAAGTGTGTCTTGCCTACTGTCAAGTATGGTGGTTGGAGTAATAACAAGAATATATTTCTGGACAGCCTTGAACAATAGTTGCCTTTATTTAAAATAGGAACAGCGCTACAAGTTACAGCAATCGAACCTCGGACAGCTGACACGTTTCACACTAGTGTTTAGTCATAGCTGACTGGCACACTATCACAAATATATATAACTCTCATGAAATCACATAATGATGGACAGGGGTGGTGTGGTGTGTATATATATATATATATATATATATATATATATATATATATATAATGTTTGTGATGTGATAATGTGCTAGTCAGCTATGACCAAACACTAGATATAGTGTGAAACGCGTCAACTGTCCGAGGTGCGATTGCTGTGACTTGTAGTGCTGTTCCTATTTTAAATAAAGGCAACTATTGTTCAAGAGTGCGGCTGTCCAGAAATACGTCCTTGTTATTCCTGCCTTGCTGATTGCATTGCCTGCACCTGGGATCTCTGTGGGGTGGATTATTGCCAAGGTCGCCACCTGGAGCGGCCATCTCCCCTTCCATGGTGATGGGAGTGTCATGGTCTGGGGCTGCATGAGTGCTGCCGACACTGGGGAGCTACAGATCATTGAGGAAACTATGAATGCCAATATGTACTGTGACATACTGAAGCAGAACATGATCCCCTCCCTTTGCAGACTGGGCCACAGGGCAATATTCCGACATAATGACCCCAAACACACCTCCACGATGACCACTGTCTTGCTAGAGAAGCTGAGGGCAAAGGTGATGGACTGGCCAAGCATGTCTCCAGACCTAAACCCTATTGAGCATCTGTGGGGCATTCTCAAACGGAAGGTGGAGTAGCGCAAGGTCTCTAACATCCACCAGCTCCATGATGTCGTCATGGAGGAGTGGAAGAGGACTCCAGTGGCAACCTGTGAAGCTCTGGTGAACTCCATGCCCAAGAGGGTTAAGGCAATGCTGGAAAATAATGGTGGCCACACAAAATATTGTCATTTTGGGCCCAATATGGACATTTTCACCTAGGTGTGCACTCACTTTTGTTACCAGTAGTTTAGACATTAATGGCTGTGTGTTGAGTTATTTTGAGTGGGACAGCAAATTTAGACTGTTATACAAGCTGTACACTCACTACTTTACATTGTAGCAAAGTGTAATTTCTTCAGTCATGTCACATAAAAAGATAGAATAAAACATTTACAAAAATATGATAATGTAATATATAATATAAATAATATAAAAATAAAATACATGAGTTTCACTTTTTTTTATTGAATAACTGAAATAAATGTACTTTTTGATGATATTCAAATTTTTTGAGATGCACCTGTATATATATTTATTTGTGTGATCCTCTCCACTTTAAACAATATGCTCCAGTTTTTCCCATATCAGTACTCTTGTGTTTCCATTTGTTATTAGATGGAAACATGGCATTTTCTTAGAATACAAAATGGTTTAACAAACATCATCTGTTATTCAGTTAAGAGTTTAAGATCTACCCTAAATATATATATTTAAAGCAAAGTTGGAATATAGAGAGATAAAAAACATTAAACAAATTTGAAAAAGTTTAAATAAAACTGTCCCAAATGCAATCGTTTGGGCCAATTTAGTTTAAACGTTTTCAGATTTGTTTGTTCTTATTCTATCGGTTCTCATTGCCTGCTATGTATTTCTGCAGACTACCTTTATGAATAATCTCATACATGCACAGGATGATAAATACATAGAATTCTGCATTTTCCATATCGTGGAACTGCTGCCCTGCCCTAAAATACAGTTCATGTGATTTTTTTATGTTTTTTTGTCACAATAAAAGTAAAATATTTATAAATGCCGTACATGTGACGGGGACATAAAAAGAAGAGCTGTAAAAAGGTACATAAAAATGTAATGCAGGCTTGTTATTTATTTTACATCTGAAGATGCTTGCTTCTGTACTAGAAACAATTTACACAGTGCAATGTTTCAATGACAGCGCAGCTGATTACATACACATACAATATTTTTTCATTCAGTGCTTCCAGTGCCTTCCAGGCTTATAGGCGAGCATATGGACAAATACAGCCAGAATTTTCCAGCAGCACTAACTGTTCGCTCCTAGGAAGCAAGATTTAGGTTTAAGAATATGAAGCACAGGGCAGAGATTAAAACTATTCATTAAAGCAGCCCTCAAAATTTACACTCGCCTGCTCGCATTTTGCGAGTACATTTTGAGGGCTGGCGAGTATGGTCTTCCAGGGGGGAGGTGGGGGGCGAGCAAGGAGAGTAGAGGAGAGTTGCCACTGCCTGGTTGTTCAGAGCGTGGGGAACATTACAGCTTTCAATTCAATAGCTGTGTTCCCCACCGCGCGCATCATATACAGCCCCTTCCCCCTTGTCCGGGCACTTTGATAGACAGATCAAAGTTTCCTGGACAATAGGGGAGGGGCTGTATATGACGCACGCGGCGGGGAACACAGCTATTGAATTGAAAGCTGTAAAGTTTCCCGCGCTCTGAACAACCAGGCGGCAGCGACTCCGGCTCCTCTCCTACCCAGCACAGGCAGCCTGCAGTGGGGGGAACTCTGGCTGTAATGTGGGGGGGAACTCTGGCTGCAATGTGGGGGGAACTCTGGCTGCAATGTGGGGGGAACTCTGGCTCAATGTGGGGGACTCTGGCTGCAAAATGGGGACATTTTGCTGCATTGGGGACACGTGGCTGCACTGGGGACACGTGCTGCATTGGTAGACATGGGCAGGCTGCATTTTTGGGTACGGAAAAAGTTGTTGTTAATATTTATTTTTTTAACTTAATTCTGCATAAAACATTTAAGTGTAATTTCATGACATTTATGAGGGTGTACTCAAAAGAAAAAAAACAATAGCTATAAAAAGATATTGATGGTCGGACTTTGAGGCCAAGGAAGTAGGTTAAAAGATTAAAATTTTAATATCATCAAATAAATACAAAGAAACATATAATGAAATACAAATAAAAAGAATAGTACATATACATGGATTAACCACTGTATACAAAATCCTTAAAGTCGCCGACGCACGTTTTGCCGTTGGGCTTCTTCAGGACGGTTAGTAAGGATTTTGTAGCGAGAGTGTATAACAGAGCACAAGTAGTTGTATAGCTGACGATCATGTAGCAAGTGCATCCAAGGGCCGACTCAACAGGCGAGTTATCGACAGATGGATAGGGACTTACTTAGAGAGTCCTCAAATATGTAAAAAGATCTTTATTGATAATAAGAGCTGCTTAAAGGTGTCTTGTAGATATGAATTGAGCGTCACATTGCTAGCAGTCTCCACTCAATGGAGAAAAAACTTTGCAGCCAGCTGGGACAGGGGACCTTATTTGGATGGCCGGATTAGGGGCCCTCCAATTATCCTAGACAACCGCTATAGGAATTCCTATGTTGGGCTTAAGCATTAAGCCAAAATCTGTACTATCATATGGTTGTCAGAGGTCCAGCCACAGTCCCAGGGTGTATATCCGTGTAGTAAATAAGGTCCCCTGTCCCAGCTGGCTGCAAAGTTTTTTCTCCATTGAGTGGAGACTGCTAGCAATGTGACGCTCAATTCATATCAAGACACCTTTAAGCAGCTCTTATTATCAATAAAGATCTTTTTACATATTTGAGGACTCTCTAAGTAAGTCCCTATCCATCTGTCGATAACTCGCCTGTTGATTCGGCCCTTGGATGCACTCGCTACATGATCGTCAGCTATACAACTACTTGTGCTCTGTTATACACTCTCGCTACGTGCGAGAGTGTATAAAACGTGCGTCGGCAACTTTAAGGATTTTGTATACAGTGGTTAATCCATGTATATGTACTATTCTTTGTATTTGTATTTTATTATATGTTTCTTTGTATTTATTTGATGATATTAAAATTTGAATCTTTTAACCTACTTCCTTGGCCTCAAAGTCCGACCATCAGTCGGGGGCGGGATTAGGGGGCGGAACATGGTAGGGGTTGGGCGGGGCAACTAGTAGCGAGTACGCTTTGAGGCCTGGCTAGTAGCTCAGGACTTGAAATTTTGAGCCCTGCATTAAAGGGTATGTAAACTCACACAATGAACTTCTCCTAAATAATAGACATGTGCATTCGTTTTCGTCCGAATGCATTTTTGTCCGAATTTCTGGTATTTTCGAAAGCGCAGAATCTGAATTCCGAAAGATCTGGCATAAAAAAATGCTTTATTTTAATTTTCGTTGCTACAGCAGTTCGATATAGAGAGAAGATTCGACATGATGCTGACAATAGAGATCTGTGTCTATCGAATCTGTGGTCGAATGTGCCTAACCTTAACTCTTTTAGTCCAAGATTATTATTTTACATAGAGAGGAAAGATTTGACATAGAGAGAAAAGATTTGACATTATAGAGACAGTGTTGGGGTAGACCATTCGACATGAATGACGAAGATTTGACGAAGCAGCGAAAAACATACAAACGTTGAATCTGTCATTGAAGGCTTATGGTGTTTGTAGAAAGTTCTAAGAAAATTCGACAAGCAGCTAAACTGTACGACGCCTCAATGGTACATTTCCGGTCAAATGATCCACTCATAGGCTATAGAAGAATTTGAATTGGTTGATTAGTAATAATAATTTATAAATAGAACATTCGACAGACACCATAAGCCTTCAATGACAGATTCAACCTTAATTAGTTCGGATTTTCAGGCGAATGCATTTTTTAACTAAACAAAATAAATAAAAGCGAATTTCGGGAGTAACTAAATACATTTATAAATTCCGAAACAAAATATTTTAATGTGCACATGTCTGCTAAAAACTCCCTTTTGTTCTGATAACCCCCTTCTCACCCAGCCCCTGTGCCCCTTTACCTGCTGCTATTACCTCCAGGGGGCAGGAAGGTCTGTCTAATTATGTGACCACTGTGATTGGCTATCACAGTGGTCACATGATTGGGAGCCAGTCCTGATAGTACATTAGTACAGACTGATAGCTGTCTTTCAAAGCTGGATCTCTGTGCTGGGAACACGCAGTACACTTAGCACAGAAATCTATGCTGTCCATAGATCATATGTGCAGCATGTGGAGGGTAAAGCTCACCTTCTTTGTCACAACATATATGGTTACATGGGTGACAGGAGGGTAAATATACCATTAAAACCACTTTGCTATATCTGTCCAATAGAGACAAAGAAATACCTGCCAGAAATATATTAAAACGACAACGTCTGTGGTCTATGTCATGCTGCACTCTTATCTATTATATCTATCTCAGCTATCTCTGAGGACTATAAAATTCCTCTGTTATGGAGAAGAGTAGGTGTGACAAACTCAACCGGGACAGGGGCTTTTAGGGAGGACTAGGGGCTAGCCTTCTAACCAATGATTATGGCCCATGGAGGAGACTGGGGATTTGTTCTGCTTCTTCCAATAAGAGCATGGAAAATAGGTCAGTTCAGCCTCTGATCCAATGGGACAGCACAGTGGTGTAGTGGGTAGCACTCTTGCCTAGCAGTAAAAAGGGTCACTGATTTGAATCCCAACCACAACACTACCTGCTTAGAGTTTGCATTTTCTCCCTGTGCCTGCTTGGGTTTCCTCCAGGTACCCTGGTTTCCTCCCACACTTCAAATGCATGCTGGTAGGTTAATTGGATTCTGTCTAAATTGGCCCTAGTATATGAATGTGAGTTAGGGACCTTAGATTGTAAGCTCCTTGAGGGTAGGGACCAGTGTAAATGTACAATGTATATGTAAAGTGCTGTGTAAATTGACAGTGCTATATAAGTACCTTAAATAATAATAATGGAGAAAGCAGATCATTCTCTAATGATGGGCAACAACTTAATGAACGCTGTGATCGAGGCTTGGATTAATTCTCTGAATAAAGACAATAAAGCTTTCCTTCTGGAGTGGAGGGAAAGGTGTAATATAAAAAGGTATGTACAGGTGAATAGTCAGAGGAAATATGGTGGACCTCCTGCAGTCTGAGTTGGAGAAGCTTCTCCACTTCGGACAAAAATATTTCTCAACAATATCCCTCAAGAAACCTATGAAGATAAATTATTTCCACTTTTTTAGACTGCAGGAACATTGTATGAGTTTTGTAGTGGACAGATTCCACCAGTGAAAGCCAAAAACCTAAAAGTATGTGTGATGTACTTTGTGTATCTGTGGGACTGTGGGACCTGAGTCACCTAGGCTTGTCTCTGTGACTAATTGTTAATTGTTTAATAAGATTACTGTTTATGTTAGCTGTTCATTAGATGTGCTGATGATTATATTGCTGTTTACAGTTTGCATTGTTTAGGGTAATGTAAACAAGCTCTTACCTGATTTTGTGTGGTATTGTGTGAATTTACAAGAAAGTCAGTTCCAGTTTGCACCCAAGCTAGTGTTTTCTAGTTCTTGGGTGCAATGCTCAGCTTTATAACCTGGTTTCAGAGTTGGGGAAAGTGTATTTTGGAGCAAGCACCCAGCGGGATGCTAGGTGGACCGTCAAAGTAGGTGTTTGTAGTCCTGTCTTATGGTGACAACACTACTTAGAAAATACAGTACTCTAGGACCAAAATCTCAGTTTCTTCATGAATTTCTAGTAACCATATTGCTACACTTAGAGAGGCGCCTCTGTTCTGTTTTATACTCAGTTGTGACGTGACGCTACTTGTATATCAAGACATTGCATGTATATCAAGTCAAAATGTATTTAAAAATGTTGCTTGTCTTGCAAAACACTCTCAAACCAAGTTCCTCGCAAAACCAAGGTTTTACTGTACAATGTAAGGGATCTAGATATCACTAGAGGGAAGTAGCAGGTACAAGTAACTAATGGTTCCTTCTAGCATTCTTTAGAATTGTTACACTGTATCTTTTGTTACAGAGATGTATGTATATCCTGTGCTCTTCAGCTCCATCTAGTGGCCACAATGTGATATTTTACTGTTGCCCATCATCATAGGTGTGTGCAGCCTATTGCATTAGGGTGTGCACCCCAAAAGTTAGTAGAGCAGTGGACTTGTCAGTAGGGCAGTGGATGGTGTCAGTAGGTTTTTATTTTTAATATTTTATTTTTTTATTATAAAAAAAAAAAATAGGAGCCCTGTTATGGGGTTTGGTTAACTATCAGCAGGGGGAATCTGCACCACAAGGGGTGACTAGGGTGTGCCCAGGCACATCCGGCACACCCCCTGCGCACGCCTATGTCCATCATAAAACAAATTTGTTCAGAAGAGAAAATAAATTAAAAAACATTTGTTACGCCCACTGGGTGGCTGCCCGAAAGGAACTTATATCTAAGATATATGCAGAACTGTTGTCCTTGGTCCAGGATCATGCCTCCATCAAATGCTGGAGCATGTGGGTAGAGGATATTGAGAATATAGACGTAGACCAATGGGACATGGCTCTATTCCTGCAGTATCTGTCTCAGCTTCCCATAAACTGTCACAACTTTTTATCTTGCATAGAGCCTACAGAACACGGTAACATCTACATAAATGGGGCTTTAGAGATTTTCCCTTATGCCCAAAATGCAAAGCACATTGGGGGGACTTCATACATCTACTTTGGAGGTCCCCGAAGCTCCATCGTTATTGGACAGAGGTCTCCCAGTGTATTACAAAACTAGCTCAGGTACCTGTTCCCCTGGACCCCCTGGTGTGCTTGCTTGGAGCCATTGATGTTGAAATGTACCCAAAAGGAATGTATTACATGATCACTAGGTTGCTGTATCTAGCCAGAAAACTCATAGCGAGATATTGGATGGCGTTTACTGTCCCCACAAGTGGACAGTGGATTAAATATGTCAACTTTTTACTTCTCAGGGAACGTTTGGCCTACAGTCGTGGGAGGGCGGTGGGTAAATTTGACCTCATTTGCCAGCCATGGCTGGAAGATACTAGCCTTGCACCACCACAGTTGGTCATGTACAGGCTTCCTATGTAGGGATTTTCTGATGATGTTGGGGGAGAGGGAGAGAGAGAGGGATGGGTAATACAGGTTTAGTCAAGTAAGTTTAATAATTATGCACTAGACCCGAAATTATCCGATGATTGAAGAAATTACTAATACTAATACTAATGTTATACTGGGTCATAAGTGCTGGTTAATGTTTGGGGGTAAGTGGGGATTTTTTTTAAATGTTATATTTGCATTGTATCCTGTTATTGCTCAGATATTCTAGACCTCTGGGTCCGGACGTGATATGGTCTACCGTCTATGCATGCATCGTTTTGGTTTATTCACTGCAATGATGGTATTTGAGCAATGTATCAAACAAGTTTTAATAAATAAAAAAAAAAGAACATTTGTTTTTTGCCCAGTTCACACAGAACAAATGAACATGCAGATTTGCTGGATGAT
This sequence comes from Rana kukunoris, assembly GCA_029574335.1. Classification (NCBI taxonomy): domain Eukaryota; kingdom Metazoa; phylum Chordata; class Amphibia; order Anura; family Ranidae; genus Rana; species Rana kukunoris. The sequence goes on along the minus strand of CM056058.1, from coordinate 61,805,633 downwards.
TGGCTATGCAATCGTTTTAAAAATAGATCAAATTAACATTCATTTGAAAAACAAGAATACAGCATAGAACCTACAACCTAATCTAATCAAATATACACGCATAAATACACATAAACAAAAGAAAATGTAGAGATATCATTTGTAGAAAATACTAAAACCACAAAATGACCCACTGTTATCTGTATTAACAATATATAACAAAGGCACATTCAGGACCTCCTAGTAACTTATCAAAGAATGCAATGTGCTTAATAACTAACAATTTAACTATGTCAGAGCTCTTAGCCTTCAGGGCGGCCACTTTGCAATCCGGCAGTAGAAATGACTAATGGTGAGAAGGTAACCTTTCTTAGAAGTCTAGGACATGGTTTAGAAAAGAGCAGGAACCAGCCAGTTTTTTTTTTTAATCATAGCTACAAGGTCACTATAAATAATAAGACAACTCTGCCTGAGCCTATTTTATGTGCAGTAGAAAAGCTAGTGTGTATGTGAGGACATTATCTCTAGGTCACTGATAGAATATTATACAAATGTTGTCTGACTGACTCTTTGCAGTAAAAAAGGAGATCTGAGAGAGACGGGATTAGTGCAAAAAAATGATTTCCTACCCAGTTAATATTGTCCTGGTCTTGGTGGTTTTCCCGTAGTGATTTGACATCCCGCTAACCAAGCTGCTTTGTCTGCTACCTCTACAATTTGGGCCCTTTTTAGGTGAAAAGCGTCATAGACGGAGATGATCCCAGGTGGGGATGGCTGTGGACCATTCTGGTGAGAAAAAAAAGTAATTTTAAGTTGATTTCAATGCCCAGCTTTTTGCTCCATTTGTGTGGTCCGTTGTCTCTTGGGTCTGCTTTCGGCAGCCTTTTATACTTAGTTTATAACCCTTTACCTTTGTCCATTCCCACCTCTTAGCATCAAAATGTGAACCCTTAGGGTTTACTGTTCTTAGGAATGTGAGAGTTAGTGAGGCATGCAACGTCTTAAGAATGCAATATAAAGCTATTTAGCTCTTAGAGAAAGCAATGAAAGACATGCAAGTGAAACATTGAGGACTTTTACTTAGAGTACATGTAAACCCTAATGTCTCATACACATGACCAGTTTTCCCATGACAGCTTTTGGCCAGGAAAACTGACCGTGTGTATGCTCCATGGCAGTTTTCCTGACAGGAAAACCGACGGAAATCCCGACAGGAAAAAAGAGAACATGTTCTCTTTTTTCCTGCCGCGATTCCCAGCGGTCTTTTTCCAGGCAGTTTCCCTATGGGAAATACTGCGATGGAGCATACACACGGCCAGGATTCCCGGCCAAAGATCTCACTGCAGTTTTCCAGACAGGAAAACCTCTGGTTAGTACATGGGGAAAGTGACCGAGCAGGTTCTCGGTTTTCCCCCTGGGATTTCCCGTAGAAATTTTTACATGTGTACGGGGCATATCTCAAATACATTTGGTTTGCTAAAGCAAACATACAGTAAACAATTACCATGTTTTCTCACATTTTGTAATTTTTTTTTGATTATTGGTGCTGCTGATCTTTCCTAGCCTTTTTAACAACTTCCTGTCTGCATGCATTGGTTTCAACATTGTTTGCACATTATTGCTCTGGACTGACTTGTAGGCAAGTGCAGTCTGGTTTTTCCACTGAAGGTGGTACTCAACTGCAATGGCAGCGCAGAGGTGAGAATAGCTTCCTGGGTCACTGGGGCAGCAATCTGGTTGGATGCTGACAGCCCATGTGACCCTAATGGCCATCTTGGGTCAGGCAGCGCCTATTTAAGACCCTGGCTCCTGGGTTTGGCACGCATTCAGAATGTGGGTAGTGTAAGTACAGGTCACCCGTCTGTCAGAGACAATATTAGTGGTAGGGAAAGGTTCCAGATGAGTAGGGAAAGTATAGAGACTTGCCTCTCTTCCTGGAAACCTCCCCACTTGGGCCTGGACATCTGTGATTGTTCCCGGTTGAGCTGCCTTCCACTGGGCTTGTTGTGAACTGTTTTACTTTGACCTCAATATAAGCTCTTTGAAAGTGTCAAGATGACAAAGAATGTTTTTGCTAAGTTTGTTTTACTATGGATATTGAACTTTTTATTTTTGGGTTAGTAGAGTTTAATCAACAGCACCATCACCAGCAATAAAAAAGAGAAAAAAAAGTTGACTTTCCAGTGCAGGCCAACGAAAGCACAGTCAGTGAACAGCTCACTTGGTAAGGCAAATTAGACTTAGCACCAGATTGCATAGGTGTGCTCAACCAATTGCATTAGGGTGTGCAACCCCAAAGCTCAAACACACATGCTCAAACACAAATGCGTCTTGAGATATGTGGACCAGGCATGATCTCCCTGCTTGCAGAACCAGTAAGAGGGACATCTTTCCCATCTCCCTGCTGACATGCAGGCTGATAATGCTAATGCACACAGGGTGATTGTGGTGTGCCCACGCACATCCGACACACACTTTTTGCACGCCTATGACAGATTGTTTAAGACAGCGCTCTCTCCAAGTGCAGAGAAAGTATATATGCAGAAGATCAGCACTTTAAATGTAATGTGTTTGTAGCGGGTGCCGCTCTGCCACCCACGGCCCTGCACCTCTCGCCAGCTGACAAGCGTGTCAGGACACAAAAGCCTGTCAGTAGCTTCTCCCTCTCTTTCTCACTCCATTTTCTCGGCTGCCGAATTTGCTTCTTCCCTAGCTTCCTAATTGGCAGGGGGAGGAGACAGAGTTACTGAGCTGCAGGAGCAACTCAGCAATATATAAATATATTTTGTATAAATGTAATAAATAATTAATATGTAACAATAGTAAATGTAGCACACTGGTCTAAGTAGAACTTATTATATAAAACAACAGGCAGGTATAGTGTAGTATAGTATAGTATAGTGCAAACAACACTATTTCAGTAAATCGGTATTGAATGTGTGCGGCCTCGTACACACGATCAAATCTGTCTGCTGGAAACGGTCTGCTAGACCGTTTCAGCAGACAGATTCGATCGTGTGTATGGGCAAACAGACGGATTTGGCCACCCGACAGATTTCAAAGCATGCTTTGAAATCTGTCGACTGGGAACCCGTCCGCCCGACATGTCTGCTGGTTAGTATGCTAACCAGCAGACATGTCTTCTCGCACACGCGCCGAATGATTTCGACGCATGCGCGGAAGTGTTTTACTTCCTGGTGCGGTGACGTGGCGGCGTCAACGTCACCGCCACGTCACCGACACGTCAGCGCGCTGTCTGCTGGCGGGGATTTTGGTTTGCTCGTGTGTACACGCGAGCAAACCAAAATGCCAGCAGACAGATTTGTTCAAATCGGTCGGACAGACCGTTTTGAACAAATCGATTGACTCGTGTGTACGAGGCTTGCTAGTCTACTTTTTGACACATGAGTACTGATTGCATGCCATAGGATATTTCCAGGGGCAACTCTGGTCATTTATATTGCAGGTACTTTGAAAGTAGGGAAAGTATAGGTGGGGGGAGCTAAGTCCCCGATCCTGAATTCAATGTTACAATAAAAATCAGGCATATCATGTTAAAAGATTATTGTTTGTGGTAGTCATAGATGAATTAAGAGTCACGAACATTGACCAGGATTTCCTTTTATCTATTTATTTATTTATTTTTCCCTTCTCTCCCCTTCGGCCTCCCTGCCAAAATGTCGCTGCCACCAACATTGTGTGGTGCGATGTCTGTACCTATTGAGGAGAGAGGGAGTGAGGTATGTCACATGTAAGTTGTGAGGGAAAAGATGTGAGTGTGGTTGAGGATAAAGCGTAAGGAGACCACAGAAGTGGAGGATTACTGACTTGTCACTTAAATAGTTAGGGGAGAATAAGGCCAGGAAGGCCATTTTTAGGCTATCATGGTAGATAATATTCAATGACATGGTAGAATTATTTTATTTTCGACACCATGGCCATTAGTGGCCTCTTATACGAGGGATGGGTAGAGGGGGAAGTAATAAAACCCATGAAAATAGGTGGGAGGTTCCTTTCCTTACTTAAAGAGGTGGGGGAGAAATAGGCCAGGTGAGCCACCTATATGTAATCATGGTAGACAATATTCAATCACATGGGATAAACATTTTATTTTTTACAAAACTAATGGACACTGATCATTAGTGGCCTCTACATGAGGTCCTGGTAGAGGGGGGGTGGGGGGTTGGTGTTTTTTGTCACAGACACAGTAGGAGAATATACAATTTTAAGTAGAAGAAATGGAGTAGGAAGGAAAGGTGCAGATGCGCCCTACCTTATTTGGGGAAGGTGTGAAGGAGGGAAGGGGCAAAGGGGGAGGAGGTAACTTTTTGACCCCATCTTTTTTTTCCTCCCTTTTTAGGGTCGGGAGAAGGGTATTATGAGTGTTAATTTTTGACAAGATAGTTTTGTACCTAGCTCTTTCATGTAATGTTCATTCTTTTTTTAAATGTATACTATTGAAATAGTAATATAATAATGTAAAAAAATGTAATGGATATGTTGAAATAAAAAATAAAAATTGATAATAAAAAAAAAGATTATTTTTCACAAAATGAGTGTAACAAATGGGACAGGGGTTGAAGCTGTTTAAGATATTCCATTCTGAACCCAAGACAGCTTATCGACACTGAACAATCCGGTAACACGACCCATACGGATTTCCCCCCCAGAAACGAGACAGAGCTCTGTTCTCTGGTTCAACAGGAATAGACAATACTTGCAGTAATCAAATGGACAATGACACAATCCACCCACAACATCATACAATGGTTACTAAAGAGCCCCCCTCAATACACATCTTTTAGTAGACAGACATTTTGACTTTTAGACTGTGCTAACTCACAATCCACATTTATCATCAATAGAAAGTCACACAATACAGTGAAAGGTTCTTTAGGAGCCATCCTAGGTTCAATTACATCACAGTAGCAGACTTATTTACCACAGCAAGCTTAATAGTACACATCTATTTTTCTGAGGCTATCAACAGTGCCCTCAACCGCCCCCGCGAACTCTTCAAGCTGGTCACTCAGACCATGAATCCAGGATGTCTTGAAGCCCCCAATTTGGACACACAAGAATTTTGCAATGAATTATCGGATTACTTCTTTAATAAAATCGAGGGAATCCGGCAAAGCATTCAGCAAAACAATTCCCCTCCTAGCCCCCCCCCGTAATTATTTACACAACACCTGCAGTAATTCACCACAACCAGGTAAGTTCACGCTGGAACCCATCTCTATTCAGACCACAAAAATATCATCGGCGCTTTGCGTAACAGCAATGCGCCTAATGATATTATCCCCACCAAACTGCTGAAGGAATGCGCCGACATCCTGGCACTTCCTATCACGCAGCTTATTAACCAATCCTTCAGGGAGGGCATAGTGCCCTCCCAGTTGAAGGAGGGCATAATTCAACCCATCTTGAAGAAAGCCACCCTGGATCATAAGGACCCACTCCACCGGCGCCCCATAACAGGCCTAAATGTTCTCTCCAAGGTAATGGAGAAAGTAGTGGTACAACAGCTACAACAGCATCTAGATATCCACAACTTACTTGATCCATTTCAATCAGGATTCCGCCCCCGGACATGGGACGGAAACAGCATTGCTCAAGATATGGGACGACGTTCTCGAGGCCACAGACGAAGGAGAATCTTGTCTTCTGGTTCTGCTGGACCTAAGCGCAGCCTTCGATACAGTAGACCACAAGCTTTTATTGACTCGGCTCGACCAAATCGCTCGTCTTCAAGTCGTTCAAGATACGGCCGCCAGACTTGTGACTGGGAAAAAACCCTGGGAATCAATCTCACCTTTACTGAGATCCCTTCACTGGTTACCAGTAAAAGACAGAATCACCTTTAAAGCACTCTGTCTAACGCATAGATGTATTCATGGGAATGCTCCCCATTATCTATGCGAAAAATAAAAGCTCATAACCCCAATCGCGTTCTGCGATCCACTAATCAAAATCTGCTCCAGATACTGAAAGCCAGATACAAGTCCAAAGGAGACAGAAGATTCGCTGTCCAAGGTCCCAGACTATGGAACGCTTTACCAACCAGCATTCGGTTGGAGGAGAACCACTTAGCCTTCAGGAGAAAGATCAAGACTCATCTCTTTTGATTTCAAAGGAGACAGGAACAACAAGCGCCCAGAGGCGATTTACTTCGCATGTGCCGCGCTATATAAGTTTTTCATTCATTCATTCATTCACATCAGTCAACACACAATATATATACAATATCTATATTGCATTAAATGTGACTAGCACAGACCATAGTGGGGTTCTCATTCACCCTGTGCCCCTATTAGAAACACAGGTTGATCTACACATAAGAGGCATCGGTGAAGCTGAAACAGGTGTATCTCATACTTTCTAAGCGCTTCTGGGTCCCACGGGCCCTCCCGTTACAATGAGTATTGGCAGTGCTTTAAGTGGACCAAAAGAGGTGCCGGTACTCTATTTTTTTTTTCGCCCCCCCCCCCCCCCGGGCAGAACGTTTTTTTTCGCCCCCCCCCCCCGGCGCTAACGCATGACCACATACGCCCAATCAAAGGGCGCCATGCCATCAAATGCAGCCACTGTGTCATCAATTGTCACCACTGTGCCATGCCATCAAACGCAGCCACTGTGTCATGCCATCAAATGCAGCCACTGTACCATCAATTGTCACCACTGTGCCATGCCAACAAACGCAACCACTGTGCCATCAATTGTCACCACTGTGCCATGCCAAACGCAACCACTGTGTCATGCCATCAAATGCAGCCACTGTCCCATCAATTGTCACCACTGTGCCATGCCAACAAATGCAACCACTGTGCCATGCCATCAAATGCAGTCACTGTACCATGCCAATTGTCACCACTGTGCCACCAATTGTCACCACTGTGCCACCAATTGTCACTGTCCAGACATCTATCCACCTCAGAGCCTGTCATTTTAGTAAGACTGCTGGGACTTGTAGTTCTCCATCTTCTCCTGGGGCTCATGGAGATTGGAGAACTACAAGTCCCAGCAGGTTATACATACAATAAGGCTCTGAGGTGGATGGGTGTGGATTGCATGCACCTGAGCCCCAGGAGAAGATGGAGAACTACAAGTCCCAGCAGGTTATAATATAAGGCTCCGAGATGGATGGGTGTCCGGACATCCATCCACCTCAGAGCCTTATATTATAACCTGCTGGGACTTGTAGTTCTCCATCTTCTCCTGGGGCTCAGGTGCATGCAATCCACACCCATCCACCTCAGAGCCTTATTGTATGTATAACCTGCTGGGACTTGTAGTTCTCCAATCTCCATGAGCCCCAGGAGAAGATGGAGAACTACAAATCCCAGCAGTCTTACTAAAATGACAGGCTCTGAGGTGGATAGGTGGGGATCAGGCAGTGCACCCCTTTAGATTTACACCGACCACCCCCCCCCTTCTCTCTCTCCCCTGTGGTACAGGAGAGTGTTTTGCTTACCTTGCTGGAGAAACTTGCCGCCGCCGCCGCACTGTAAACACATGTCCGAACTTCCAGGCCAATCAGCGCAGCACAGAGGTACAGCGCCTCCCACTCCACCGCCCGCCAATCTCCTGCGCCGTTATCTGTTGTTTTTTAGCCCTTCTGCCTAGTTGGCTGGTGTTTCCCGCCACTCCCACATCAAGGGAGACAGACAGTTCCACCAGCCAACCAGGCGGAAGGGCTGAAAAAAAACTCATTGTGCGCCGCCGCCGGGTGTACCAAGATGGCCGATAGCTCCAGAGCTAGGCCAAAGCCGCGGCCTTTCCTAAGGCGGCGGCGGCGCATTCTGCGGACGCCAGGATTTTTCGCCTGGTGCAGGAGCCCCCCCCCGCTACGCCAGTGCGTTCCGGTACGGGAAACCCACGTACTGGGCGCACGGAGAGGTGCTGGTACTCTCCAGGGCCATTTTTGGAAGTGGCGGTACTGAGTACCGCCACGTTCCGGCCCACTTAAAGCACTGAGTATTGGGCTGTTATATAGTAAGCGATCACATAGTATGTAATATTAAGCAATCACACATGATAGCAACGCTGACTATATCATCTTTCCCTTGGGCGCATGAAAGAGAGAAATGCAGAAGCATACCTAGCATAAAGAGTACTGCACACTGGTTCCTTGGAAAAAGTCAGAGATCCCTAGCTTCCCCTCTAGTAGGTGCGAGAGATCTCTTGGTCTGGTCTGACAGCAATCAACCACGCTTTCTGGTCTGGAATCAATATCTTTACCTCCTGGCTGATCTGTTCTTCAGTTGAGGTGTCCCCAGGGAGCTCAATCACTATGCTTGACTTCTTCATGACACCACTGTGTCGCAGTAGCAGGGTCCATCTTGGTACTTGTAGGGGTGCTGACATGAGAAGTTGTTTGCAGAGTAGCAGTATATCTAGGACGTGCCCCCACATAAAGCGATACCCCCGAAGGAGCTGCTTAAGTTTATTCAGCCTGTTACTCTGCTTCTCAACTCTAATAACAGCCTCAGCCCCCTTTGGCGCACCTGGCAATAGTGTAAGTGCAATGACCAATTAGAAACGCACACATTATAATAAAACACAGAAATTGTCTTTACTGCAATATTTCTGTGGAAAAATAACAAACAGTAACAATATATAGTCAAGTAATCAACTAGAGATCAATAATTTATGCCGCGTACACACGACCGTTATTCATGTCATTGAAAAAAAGAATGTTTTTCTCTACGTGATTCCTCTCAAGCCTGCCTTGCATACACACGATTGTGAAGAAAAATGCTTGAGCAAAGCGCGGTGAGTGCACAACACGTACGACGGCACTATAATGGGGAAGTTCCATTCGAATGGCGCCACCCTTTGGGCTGCTTATGCTAATTTCCCTGTCTCATAACTTGCTTCTGAGAATGCTCGTTTTTTTTCCCCCTCGTTAAAGCATATACACGACTATTTTTCACTACATGAAAAACGACAAGAAAAAATAGAGCAGGTTCTAATTTTTTAATGCCCATTTTTCACATCGAGAAAAAGGCTCTGGAGCCTACGCACGACCGTTTTTCACAACCATTTAAAAAAATTGCATTTTTCTTGTCATGAAAAAACGGTTGTGTGTACGCTGCATAAGATTTAAGAGCAATATAGCTCTCAATCCTATATTAAAGCTGCTTTCAGGGGATTCCAAACCTGAGAATGTCCCCAAGCAATGTGGTTCTTTCCATTGTATCATTCACATAGGCATTTGAGGGGCATGTTAATGCCTTTAAAATGCCTTCTTTTAATGCCAGTGTGAACCTAAGGCCTCGTACACACGATCGGACATATCCAATGAAAACGGTCCGCGGACCATTTCCATCGGATATGTCCGATCGGGAGTTTGATCCGATGGCGTGTACACACCATCGGATCAAATTCCCCGCCGCCGGACGGCGCGGTGACGTGGCGGTGACGCGGCGGTGACGTTGACGCCGCCACGTCACCGCTACGTCACCGCACCAGGAAGTAAAACACTTCCGCGCATGCGCCGAATCCATTCGGCGGCGGCGCGGCGGCGGTGCGGGACGACATGTCTGCTGGTAAGTGTACTAACCAGCAGACATGTCGGGCGGACAGATTCCCACCGGATAGATTTTAAAGCATGCTTTGAAATCTGTCGGGTGGAGAAATCTGTCCGCTAGCCCATACACACGAGCGGAGATGTCTGCTGAAACGGTCCATCGGACCGTTTTCAGCGGACATATCCCCTCGTGTGTACGAGGCCTAAGAATTACAGTTGTATTCAAAATTATTCAACCCCCCAATGCTGTAAAGGGTTTTAGGGAATTTAGTGTACATTTGTAATTGTATTCAGAATGAAATCCTACAAGGACTTATAAAAGAACCATATGCAACTAAAATGACATCAATTGGTTTTGTAATACAGTAGTAAATGTTTCTTTTGTGAATTCCTCATTTACACAATTATTCAACCCCTTAAAGACTACCACTCTGAAGAACAGAGGTTCATTGAAGTGTTTTCAATCAGGTATTGAAAACACCTGTGGATGTCAGGGAGCAGCAATAAAGCCTAATAAGGACCAATTAGGCAGCTTTAAAATTACTGTGATACTCAGCTCCTTCTAGACATTAAGGGCCCTTTCACACCAGCGGACGAACGGTCCGCTTTTTCTAAGTCCGTTTACGGACTTAGAATGGTGCCCTATGGGATCACGGCCGTTAGCAGATGAGCATCCGCTAACGTCCGTAATGACCCGCCTTTGTATATTGATTTAATTTTGATCTCAGGCTTGCTATGGATGCGATAGGTTTTTTACAAAGCAGACAATTAGATTTGGCTAGTTTATTCTCTGTGAATGAGCAGATGAAACTAGAGGAGAATTACAATGGGATCATTACAGCATTAGGAAGTGCATTAGAAAAACAAGTCAGGACGTGGTGGGACATCAACACTATGGAATATTATCTCAAGGAGAATATTATAGTCCGCAGCCTGAGATGGGAAGTAGCACCTCAGGATGCATTGAATGATCCCGACTCAAAGTCTGAATGGTTAAAGTTTTTTAATGTGATGGGTCTTAAATTGCAAGAGTTAGTTTTATTAAGAAAACGGAGGAAAATGACTCAGTTGGAAAATAGTATTAAACATTTGCAGAGTCAGTTAGACCCTATAAAAGACACACAACAGATTACAGATTTTAATAATAGGATCAAGAAAAGATTAGAAAAGATTGACAAAGATACACAGAAGAAAAAGATTAAGAAATTTTATCGGGATATAAATGATTTTAAGAATAATACTGTCTACTTTTGGCAAGATACAGTTAATGAAGGAACTCCTCCTATTAATAATACACCTGAAGAGGTTAACCCTACCTCGAGTCAGAGTTCATTACCTGCATCAAATGTAGGAAGATCATCACATCCTACACAGAGGAGTGATAAGACCAATACCTCCCACCCGAAATCCAATTACCTCACTCCCAAAAGAGATAATCAGGGGAGAGGGAGAGGAATGAGAGGACGAGGAAATGTGAATGTGAATCACCAATATGCTGTGTATGACAGCACCTATCATATACCAGTAGCAAATAGGTATGAAACCTTGGAAAATTATGGAGATAGAAATGGTCCCCAATCCCCACGTCCTTTTTTCTGGAGAGGAAGAGGGAACAGGAGGAGAGGACGGGGCCACCCATCACAGAGGGGGAGGACTCCATCGCAGCTTACCCAACAAGCTCCACTGTATTACCAGTCAGTACCGAATTACAGAGATCAGCAAGTGAGAGAACAACAAAATTGGAACCGGGGACAGCCACAAAGTCACAGGATGGAAGAAAACGTGGCTGCAGGGCAGGATCAAGAGTTCAGCAAAAAAAGACGTCTGGAAACAGATTAAGTGGCATCTATAATCTGAGTGGAACAGAGCTAACCCATAAAGAAACAAATATATTACAGTTGGGTCTTAAATGTGGCCTCAAACGACCAATCAATAAATTTGATGTGTATATTGACGTCCATCGATATATGCGAAAACTCAGTATTAAGAAATATTTTCTAAACAAAGTCTCGAACCCTGTGGGAGGGAGTGCCAGCGCATCCGTTGCAGTTGACAGTGGATTGAAAAATAAATCTTTATTTAATCCTCCCAATACAGCAATACACCACTTAGAAGTATTTAAGGGTTTGGTATTGAGAGATATTGAGAAGATAATACCAAAGAAGGGTGTAAATCCTAGGTATATACATGAGGGAATAGAAATGCTGGAAAAGAGAAATGATGTAGTAGTTAGACCTGCTGATAAGGGAGGGGGGGTGGTGGTATTATCGAAAGAATATTACACCAGTCAATTAATAGAAATGTTATCAGACGTTGAAACATATCAGAACTTGATTGGAGACCCCACACCAGAATATTATCAAGAGCTAAAACTCCTTGTACAGAATGGATACAAAAGACAGGTACTAACTTTGAAAGAAAAGAAGTACTTAATTCCAAGCAGTACCCGGATACCGACTATATACACCCTTCCCAAAATACATAAGGACACCCTAAATCCGCCTGCTAGACCAATTGTTAATGGCATAGGGTCAGTCACCTCTAGGATTGGACAATATTTAGACCAATTTCTACAGAAAAGTGTTAGAGCTACTAAGGCCTATTTGAAAGACACGAAAGATCTGTTACAATCCCTTCAGGAGGTGAAACTAGAGGGTAGAGGAGAGGTATATCTGGTAACTTCAGACGTATCATCACTGTATACAGTGATACAACATGATGATGCGCTATTGGCCCTTAATTGGGCTTTGAGCCAGAGAGAAGATCTTCCTCACCATCAAAAAGTTTTCTTAAGGGACGTTTTAGATTTTTGTCTATCACATAACTACTTTTGGTTTAATAGTTGTTTTTATACGCAGAGAACAGGCGTTGCGATGGGCGCAAGATTTGCGCCCAGCATCGCCAATTTATTCATGGGACAATGGGAGGACAAGTATGTATTTGCAAATAAAAGGCGAGAATTACTCTTTTATAGACGCTTTATTGATGACGTGATCTTTTTATGGGAGGGACCTGAATCCACCTTATGTGAATTTTTAATGTATTTAAACAATAACCCAAATAATATTAAACTTACAAGCCAATGGAGCCGAGAGAAAATAGATTTTTTGGATGTCAGTATCTACAGAAATGGTGATGAATTGGAGACTAAAGTATACTTTAAAATCACTGATCGGAACAGTTTTTTACCTATACAGAGTGGCCATCATCCGGCTTGGCTCAAGAACATTCCGAAAGGACAATTAATGCGTGTAAAAAGGAATTGTTCTACAGTAGAAAACTATGACTCCCAGTCAGAAATATTAAAGGGACGATTCAGAGAAAAGGGATATGATCCCCAAGAATTGGATAGAATTTCTGAAGAAATAAAAAGGATTCCGCGTGATGAGGTGCTGAAGAATGTAATCAAAGCTCCTATTACTGGCACCCATGAATGGGGTTTTATCTCATCTTTCCATACACAATATAGGGAAGTGGAAGCTGTTCTTAAAAATCATTGGCATGTCCTATGCCTTGATAAAATTTTAAAACCTGTACTCCCAGAAGTACCGAAATTTATTTATCGGAAAGCACCTAATATGGGAGATAAGGTAGTAAAGAAGGTTCTTAATCCCCCCACAAGACCACCATCCTTTTGGGATAAGAATGGTTTTTTTGCCTGCCGAAAGTGTAAGGCCTGCAGGGTGGTAGCAGAGCCAGTAAGGGGGATTGATAACTTCATATCTACGGTGAATAAAAATGAGTTCCTCATCAAGGAATTTATTACATGTAACATTACTCACGTAGTATACGTTTTATTATGTCCATGTGGGCTAATGTATGTTGGCCGAACTAAGAGGCCTCTAAAGGTACGAATAGGAGAACACATTAAAAATATTAGATTGGGCTTTGAAGATCACAATGTCTCACTCCACTTCAAAATACATCATGACAAGGACCCTAGGGGTCTGAAGTTTTGGGGTGTGGATCATATTAAACAAGCATGGAGGGGATCTAATAGGGTGAGAGAGCTATCAAAGCGCGAAACCCATTGGATCTATTTATTGGACACACTCACCCCTAAGGGGTTAAACGTAGAGTTGGACATTAATTGTTTCATTAGTGATCTTTGAGATATATTTATATATAATTTGTATGTGGTGACAATATAGGGAGGATGACCCGTTTGAGAAATAAGGTTGACCAAATATAGAGTGGCTTGGAGATAAGCTTTATATACATCTATTTGATGGCTATGTAGGTAGAGTGATCAGTTGGAGAAATATGGTAGACCAAATACATATGCTTTAAACACTACCAATTAAAATATGAATATTGATATGTAGAACTGAGAGTGATTTTTGATCACATGGGTTTGATTAAGAAATAATGTAAATATGAGTTCACATATTAGTACTAGAACTCTAATATATAAACTTTTTTCATATTATATATGGATTATTTTATATTTTATATTATATGTAAATGTCCTTTATTTAGAGTGAGCTCATTTAATTTAATTTCTTATGGAGAATTCTTTGTCTGAATCTTATTGTATATATATTTTGTTATGGCAATTATTGAATGATATTGGGAGAATTTTTAATATACCGGTCTTTAATCTGTAATCTGGGAGAGTATTAATCTATTTATTATCATGTAGTTGTTTTATTTGTGTATATAGGGACTATGTACAAATAATACTATATGAGATTGTCTTTTGTAATACACTGAATGAGTAATTGAGTGTAAAGACAGCACAGCCCCAGTGAAATAGCAGCCATTCGTTTTCCAGTTTCATGGGAGACTAGGGCAAGCACTGGAGGGGTTAATGTGCTGTCTCCATAAAGTCTTTGATGCCGTGCCGTGAGGTTAAACCCTCAGAAGAAGTCGTAAGACGAAACGTCAGGGATAACCTCACGGCATCAGGAAATAACCTATTGACGCTGTGCGCTCCATCTGCGCTCCATCTGACTCACACACGGAGAGAATTAACGCTGAGAGTGTCTGCGGTGGACGCAGTATACTCTATTGAAATCAGCTTTGTGTGTGTGTGTAACAGGATGGACGGGGCGTCCATTTAATGATTTTTTAAAGTAATTCCAATCATTTGGGACTGTATATGCTACACACTATGTCAAGAGATTTTTGAATAAATGAAAAGAGACGGGATTACACTATTGTGAGCCTTTTTATTTTTTATGAACCCGGACAAGTGTGGATCTTTACAGCACCATTTGGGGAGATCAAACGGAGCGTGAACCTGGAGTGGATTAAAGACACCTACATATAGTGCCTACTATACTCAGCTTTCTGGTGAGTACATATCCGAAAGGGGGCTTGTGATATATGGTGGATGTCAGTTTGGAGTGAAGAGAAAAAACTTCTGAACCTATATTAATCCCATGGCGATTCGCTTTGCTTGTCTTCCTTATTTCTTATGAACTGTTCGTAGGAAATGATCCATCAGTCGGATGAGATTGATGATTAGCGCTGCTTATAGTGATTTACAAGACTTGAATGGACTTGGTGTTTACTATCTTTAATACAAATGACCCGCCTCCGTCTGGATCCGGTTTTCCAGACGGAAGAATACCCTATTTTTCTTCCGTCTGGCGGAACGGATCGGATGAATACGGACACACGGTCCATATTCATCCGATTCCCCATAGTGGAGAGCGGAGAAGAGACAGGGCGATCCCTGCACAGGGAGGATCACTGAGCAAACGGGCTAACGTAATGTGTCCATTACTGATCCGCTCCGTGTGAAAGAGCCCTTACTGGTGTGGTTACAAACATGGTGAAGTCAAGAGAATGGTCCAGGAAGACAAGAGAAGAGGTGATCACTCTTCACAAGGAGGGCAACGGCTATAAGAAGATTGCAAAGATGTTAAACATACCAAGAGACACCATAGGAAGCATCATTTGCAAATTCAAGGCAAAGGGCACTGTTGAAACGCTACCTGGTCGTGGCAGAAAGAAGATGCTGACTTTGACTGCTGTGCGCTACCTGAAGCGTAGAGTGGAGAAAAGTCCCCGTGTGACTGCTGAGGAACTGAGAAAAGATTTGTCAGATGTGGGTACTGAAGTTTCTGCTCAGACAATACGGCGCACACTGCGTAATGAAGGCCTCCATGCCAGAACTCCCAGGCGCACCCCCTTGCTGTCTCCAAAGAATAAGAAGAGTCGACTGCAGTATGCCAAAAGTCATGTGGACAAACCACAGAAGTTTTGGGATTGTGTTTTGTGAAACAAAATTAGAACTGTTTGGGCCCATGGATCAACGCTATGTTTGAAGGAGGAAAAACAAGGCCTTTGAAGAAAAGAACACCTTACCTACTGTGAAGCATGGTGGGGGTCAATCATGCTTTGGGGCTGTTTTGCTTCTGCAGGTACAGGGAAGCTTCAGTGTATGCAAGGTACCATGAATTCTCTTCAGTACCAGGAGATATTGGATGACAATGTGATGCAGTCTGCCACAAACCTGAGGCTTGCGAAACGTTGGACCTTTCAACAGGATCATTATCCCAAGCATACCTCCAAGTCCACTAGAGCATGGTTGCAGATTAAAGGCTGGAACATTTTGGAGCTGCCATCGCAGTCACCAGACTTAAATCTGATTGAGAAACTCTGGTGGGACCTAAAGAAAGCAGTTGCAGTGCGCAAGCCTAAGAATGTGACTGAACTGGAGGCTTTTGCCCATGACGAATGGGCGAAGATACCCGTAGATCGCTGCAAGACACTTGTGTCAAGCTATGCTTCACGTTTAAAAGCTGTTATAAATGTAAAAGGATGTTGTACTAAGTACTAAGATTGAATGTCACTTGGGGGTTGAATAAAACGGATAATGATGTGAGCACAGAAAAGGCATTGTGGTTATTTCATTATAAATGTTATGTTATATTTGTCTGACCTACACGCGCCTCTTTGATTTATTTGTAAGCAGGATGACAGGATGATCAAAATCAATGTCAAACTGGGCAAAACAATCAATTTCAGTGGGGGTTAAATAATTTTGAATACAACTGTATGTATGTCCTACAAAAAAAATCAGGAGTTAGTAAACGCTTATGCCAGAAATATATTTAGTAGCCCATAACATGGCGGATTGAAGAGAATCATGGAGGAAAATTTGAGTTTGTAGGAGATCATTACCTTGTCACAGGATACTAGAGGTGCAATGGGGTTATTGTAGTGCCACTGGGGCCTCACTACTGCAATATTACTGAATACTGTGAAGGAACATTACCGTATTATAGGAGACTGAGTGCCTACCCCTACTGTATACAGGGCATTGATCACTGACAGGGTTTTGGAGACTGTAATGGAATGCTGCTATTTGGCAGAAGTATGAATGACCATTGCTCCATTGCAAGAGCGACCATGAATACATTCCAGAAGATTAAGTGACCACTGTTACGTTAGTGAATAGCAAATGACGATTGATACATTACAGGATATTTATATGTAAAACAGGGGGGGTGCAATCAGCGCAAAAATATAAAGATCAGAAAAAAATAAAAATAATAAGTGTAAAAATGAAAAATACTCAAAGAGTGGATTTCATATGGATGCAAGCTGAACACCAAAAGAACAATCACAAAATTCCTGAAGTAAATATATCAAACAGAGCAGTGCAGCGCAAACCTAAATAGCATAATATTAATATTAAAACGAATATGCTCATACCAGTGAAGACATAATTGAATTAATAACAGTGAAAAAATAAAATAAAATAAAATAAAAAGAAAGTCCACATTTGCAAAGTGCAAACAAATCCTGTGATCAAAACAGTCAGAGTATCTCCACCATGTGACTTGGAAAACCAATATTTCAAATATTTCAAACGTGATCCCTTCACCAGTAAAGATGGGTACTCTCACCTCACACCAAGACCCTTGTTTTACCAAAGGTCTAAAACGCTTAGAACAAATGGCAGGAAATCCAGATGGCTCAAAGATGTGCAATTGTCAGCTGAAGGACCCGGAGATATGCAAGTATCCTCAGTGGCACCAACGAATCAATATGCAAAGAAAAAAGGCCAGATCTAAGAGCTTCCATATAAACCAGGTCTCTTTAATGAGTAAAAAATGTGCAGGGTACTCACATTCAAGTAGAAAATACAGGCATAAAACACCATATCAGGCAGCTCAAATGAAGATGTGGGACATCAAGGAGTGACAAGGGATGGGTCCTGACCCCGGACGCGTATCGTAATACTACTTCCTCAGCAGGGCGGACCTTTTTTCTTTGCATATTGATTCGTTGGTGCCACTGAGGATACTTGCATATCTCCGGGTCCTTCAGCTGACAATTGCACATCTTTGAGCCATCTGGATTTCCTGCCATTTGTTCTAAGCGTTTTAGACCTTTGGTAAAACAAGGGTCTTGGTGTGAGGTGAGAGTACCCATCTTTACTGGTGAAGGGATCACGTTTGAAATATTTGAAATATTGGTTTTCCAAGTCACATGGTGGAGATACTCTGAGGCCTTGTACACACGAGGGAATAAATCCGCTGAAACTGGTCCGACGGACCATTTCATCCGAAAGATCCGGTCGTTTGTATGGTCAAACGGACCGTTTCGGACGGATTTTTCCAGCGGAAAAATTCCAAAGCATGCTTTGAAATATTTCCGCCGGACCCATGTCCGTCGGATATGTCCGCTCGTTAGTACACAAAAGCCTCGGACAAAAAACCCGCGCATGCTCAGTCAAAACGATGGGACGGGAGCACTCGTTCAGGTAAAACTCGCGTTTGTTTGGGACCTGGCACATTCGTCACCTAAACTCTCTATATAGTGTTCCGTTTCGATCGTTTTTTTGTGCTTTCTTCTCTTGCTAGAATGAACCCGTTCTTTTGTCCAGATGTCACATATTGCTAGCTTGCATTTTCATTATTTATTTTTCTATTTGACACAGTTTGCTTGCCAGATGTCCCCACATTTGTTTATGTTCTCCACATTTTAAAAATTTCTCTTTGGACTTAATGTGGAGTATTTTTTTTTTTTTTAACATTTGGATTTAACGTGTTTGGAATATTTCCAATTTTTTGTTTTTTTCTTGTTTCATCCTTTATTTTTATTTTTTTCACAAAAATGGACGCTTCTTTGGGGTTTACCAAGTTCAAACATAAAAGGTCCCCCCCCCCCCCCTAAAAGGAGTTTGGGTCCTTTGCAAATGCCACATTTTGTTTGCCAAATGTCTGATGCTTACTCACCACAGTATTAAATACAATAGACAAGGTTTGAAAGTAAATACAAAAGCCATTTATTTCCGGCCAAAAAAAAAATTATAAATCACCAGAACGGCAGCACTTGATGAGATTGCAACATACATGCATACTTGGCAATTACAACATGATGAAGGACAAATTAAGTAACCTCAGGAGTCAATATCAAAAATCAGGATCAGCAGCACATGAACAAAGGAACCCAAGCTGTGCTACTACAACGAGCTCAGTTTTTTGGACAATAAACTGGATGGCAGGGATTCATCTTCTCGACTTCCTAGCAGACTTCCTTCCAGCGAAACTTCCACGGGTCCGTCCACGGAACCTTGCAGGTGGGGCTGATGTGGCAGGAGGAGGATGAGGATGATGGGGAGCAGGCCAAGCTGGATCCCACAGCACAGTGTCCCTGGTCAGCTCGTTCCTTTTCATCCTGGCCAGGACCTGATTTATAATGTCCTTGGCCAGGCTTTTTTGCTCCTCCCCCCCTTGGTTCAGCTCATTGGCCACAAATGCGCTATAGCATTCCGTTGGGTTGAGGGGGGCTCTCATGATTTCGGCAGCCTCCCGGATGACCTGAAGGCTTTCATCATGCACCTCCCTTCTGCGCCTCTTTGCAGCTGGTGGCCTCATTTGGAGGGGAGGAACTTGGCTGATTGTGCTCAGCCTGGGCCTGGGGACCTGCTGCACCTCACTTGACCCGGCCTCCTCCTGGCTGCCACTCACCCCTTCCGCCTGGCTGACATGGGCCTCAGGAGCTGCCACCTCCTGGCTGGTCTCTTCTTCCTGTGTATAAAAAAGGCAACATGTTGTAATTTTTGGCACAATCAAGCACACACATTTTATTTCTCTAGACTTTTTTAGTTAGTATTAATTTCAATTAAACAGACTGTCCTTCTGACCCCTGCATTTGGCATCCCTGTTTGTTTTTTGTTTACAAGATCAACTCACAAATTCAAAATAAATAGCAGCACAAAACTAGTTTTGAAAATACTAGACCTCACTGAAGATGGCCAGATCTGGCTCCATGTCAGCCAGCCCTGCTTCTGATTCTGCAGGGCTCCTGGGATCCGGGGAAGTTCCGCTGGGAGGAAGTGTTGAAACCGAAGCCCTGCCATCCAGTTCATCATTCAAAAAACTGAGCTCTTTGTAGTACCAGAGCTTGGGTTCCTTCTTCTTAGCTGCTGCTGATCCTGATTTTGGATATTTCCGTTTTTTATAGACATTCCTGTAGCTTCTCCTGAGGTTACTGAATTTGTCCCTCACCATGTCGCCTGTGCAACTTGGCACCCAAGTGTGCAGGTATGTCGCAATTTCATCAAGTGCTGCCTCTCTCTTTCCAGTGTCCAAATAATGGGTGTGTCTGGTGTCCCAAAGAAGGGGCATATCCCGATATCGGGCTATTAATTCCATTGTAGCCTCCTTCCCTTTCAGCAAATCCATTCTTTTTGGCTGCTTATCGAAATGAAGCTTCTCAATAGTAATGTCTAGAATAGAAATTGCCAATCAAACACAAAGCACAACTTTCCAAAGGCTCAGCTTTGTCATTCTTAAAATATGTGCACATTCATTCATTTTAGAGCATCTACTTTATACAAACACAGTGTCTTATGCTGCTACATAGCTGGCCTGCTCTGCCGCAATGTTGTAACCCCCAAAAAGTTGGCATTCAGAGTCCATGTTGCAAGTTGTAGCATGTAGTTAAGAACACATCCACCATGAATATGAATGCTAGCATTCACCTCAAGGCACTAGTTCATGTGTAGCTATCATGCCCCTCAGCATTGATGGCAGAAAACACTACCTACTTATCTCTGTCCAACCAATACACAACACTACTGGCATGATCTGACAGCATACTCAAAAATACAAATAAAGAGGAAAGAGCATTCTCTACATATATCTTGATGAAGTGATGTGTCCAAGCACTTTACTCTCTAAATGTTATGGTGGGCCCCAAAATACATAAATAACAGTGGCCTAAAAAGGGTGCAAACAACATCTAAAAGCTCCATCCCCCATGCCTGTTCAAATTATATGCCTGATCCGATGTTTGCATTTACCTTCGTCTCTCTCTCTCCTCGTTTCCGCTCGAGTAATCTCCGCGTAACCTACGTAATCACGTCGTTTCCATTATATTCCCCACGCAATCAAGAAACGCCACCCTCGTCTCCGCCCATGACGTACCAATTTCTGCTTTCCACGCCCATCTGCAACGTTGATTGGAAAATATGGCGATGTCACACGAGCGCACATTAGCCTCTGATCGGGATCAGGAAGGGACACAGGCCGGAACGTCCCGATCCAGGCCAAAACGTTACAAGGCCACAAACATGTCTCTACAAGAGATGGTGGAGTTGGTGTCCATCCTGCGACGGAAGGACTATGATGGTGAGCATGGCCCATACAGCACCCCTAACCGGAGGAAATCTAAAATTATGGATAAGGCAGCAAGGAAACTTTATGAGATGTTTGGGGTCACCAGGTCCAAAGAGCAGCTCCGGAAACGCTGGTCCGACTTAAAACTGCGCGAGCCAGAGCAGTATCGCAAAATAAAAAGAATCATAGAAAAAAGTAAGTACTTTAAAATGTCTTTGGAGTGCCTATTTATGTCGGAAATGTTTTGCCATGTATATTTCGCCATCTGCCTCGTTGGCCTGCTTGTATTTTTTAAACCCTGCCTTGTAAATTTAGTAATGTTTGTCTAATATAAATCAGACGACTTGCCACGATCGTAGTCAACATCGTTCCAATCACATCGTTTATCCTCAATCCGCGGTTCCAGGAACATCACACCTGGACGAGGCTATTTGGCGAAAAACATCGTTTTCAGAAACAATGTTGAAAATATGATGTGTTTGTGCAAACTAATAAGTTTCTTTAAAAAGGCAATCAGGATTCAGTAATTCACACAGTGCTGAGATAACTTAATATACAGCTGTTTGGACATCTGTAATTTAGAAAACCTGTCTACCCACATAAAATAGTAATTTGGAGTTTAGGAGAAGGGACTCCAAAAAAGACTTATTCAGGAGGCCAGCCATGTGTGTCACTTCCCCAAAAAGCCTCATTATATCGCAGCTAGGGAGACATCATCTAGCAAAAAAAAGGAACATGGTTTGTGCTGTAATAAGGCCAAAACTAGAATTGTAACGCCACTTCTAAGCAATGTTTGCAAATTAGTCCCTCCAAAAAGATCTGTTTGCTGATGTTTTTTTTTTTTTCTTTTTTTTTTTGGGGGAAAGAAGAGGACAGCGCTATGAGGAGTCAGGGAGGCCCACACTGTCTCCCAAACGGCCCGAAAAAATTGTTGAGCAGGAGGATGATGAAGAAGGAGAGGAGGAAGAAGGAGAGGAGGAAGGGAGAGAGGAGGAAGGCGGATTGGTGGAGGAAGGCGGTTTGGTGGAATTTGGCGGATTGGTGGAGGAAGGCGGTTTTGTGGAATTTGGCGGATTAGTGGAGGAAGGCGGATTGGAGGAGGAAGGCGGTTTGGTGGAATTTGGCGGATTAGTGGAGGAAGGCGGATTGGAGGAGGAAGGCGGATTGGTGGAGGAAGGAGAAGTTGAAGAAGAAGGAGAAGTTGTAGAAGATGTTGAACTTGTCAGTACAACAGGTCAGTGACACCCCAGCTTTGCAGGGAAAAAGAGATGTAGATAGGCCTGGACCTTACTTACTTACAATGTTGTGTTTTTCCTTTGGCATTTTTAGGGGATGAAGATGGGATTAGCACATCTGTCGCTCCTATTTTTTCTCGTGCAAGTGCACAAATCCTAATACAGCAGATAATGGAGTGCAGCACCGATCTGGACAATATGAGGGAAAGGATGGTGGTGATGGACCAAAACCTAAAAAACATGCTCGATATTTTGGGACGTATATAGAAGACTATCCCCCCCAGCTGCCCCCCATGCCCCCCCTGCCCTCACCCCTAACCACCCCACTCTCAAAGATGTTGTATAATGTTCGTTTAATATCCCCCAAAATTTGAGGATGCACACACACACACGGGTTTATTTACTAAAGCTATAAGGGGCAAAAACAGCCTCACTTGGCATATAAAACAATCATCTTCCATGTTTGGATGCAAAGTCTTAATTGACTAAGCTTAATTTAGAAGCTGATTGGCTTATATGCACAAATAAGCCGGAGTTTGGACTGTTTAGTAAATAAACCCCAATGTCTGTTCACATGTGCGATCTGCCAGCACAGGACATTAATTGTATGTGCTTTGTGGGTGCAACCCCTTCCTTACTTATCAAGTAGGTGACAGAAAGGGGTTGCACCCACAAAGCACAAAAATTGATCACCCATGATGGCAGATAGCACATGTGAACATTTCGCATGGGATCTCATGTGAAAAAACACCATTTGGCCCATCACACACACACAGCATGTGTGCATCCTCAAATTTTGGGGGATTCCGGCGTGACCTAAGACCATGTTGTCTGGGTTTGTTATGCCAAATAAAAGGTTGAACTTTGTAAGTTCGATTGTTAGATATGTTTGTCAAAACCACAAAATATTTTTTGAATAAATAAATACTTTCTAAACCAAGTTTTCTAATTAAAACACCAAAATGTTCGTAAATAAAAAACAAATAAAAAAACCTTTTAAAAACACACACACCAGTGGCTTCTTATTTCTAACCTCAATACCCAGTTTGTAGAAGAGTGACTAGAATGTGCAATTGTGTGTATTTACTAAAACCTGCTAACTAAATTGGGCACAAGAAATGCACTAGTTTCAGAACCTGGAAGACAGATAAAAAGAGAAAAAGCAATAATGACAAACAACTGTATAAAGTCCAATGGTCAAATTATTTATTATTTATTGGTAATATTTCTTTATTTTGGGGGCCGAATTATAAAGAAATATTAATCTGGCATAGCTATGGCCCCCCGACCCATAAAGTACTCAACATATTTGTCGCGTACCTCACGAGCAGATTGGGTGACCGAGCCAGCGCGACCAGTGTCCAGCCCAGGAAGGGTATCTGAGGGTAGTCCTGCCTCAGCACCGATGTTGGGTAGGTACGTCTGGGAATGCCTGCGTAAAAAATTATGCAATATGCAGCAGGCCAAAATAACAGAGTTAAATTTATATTCCGCCAGATGTATCGCTGTCTGGAACAGGCGGAACCGGCTGGCGAGTATCCCAAAGGCATTCTCGACTACCCTCCGGGCCCTGGCCAGCCGGAAATTGAAGACTCTCCTCTCCGGGGTGAGGGTCCTCTGGGGAAAAGGCCGCATGAGGTGAGGTCCAAGTCCAAAAGCCTCGTCCGCTAAAAAAACAAACGGAAGTCCTTCCACATTGTCTTCATCCGGTGGCAGTTCAAGACCACCAGTTTGTAGACGCCTGTAAAATTCGGTCCGCGCGAACACTCCCCCATCAGACAGCCGGCCATTCTTCCCCACGTCCACATACAAAAATTCGTAGTCTGCCGACACCACCGCCATCAACACGATACTATGAAAACCTTTGTAGTTATAATAGTACGAGCCCGAAAGAGGTGGCGGCACTATGCGGACGTGCTTCCCATCAATTGCCCCTCCGCAGTTTGGAAAATCACAACGCTGGGCAAAGTGGGCAGCCACAGTCTGCCATTCCTGCGGCGTGGAGGGAAACTGTGGGGACAAAAGCAAAAAAAAAAATTAGCACTTTGGCACAGAAACAACATTGCAAACACTAGTAAAAAAAAATCATTCTGCAACATCACGGTATTAACATTTCCAAAAATTAGTGTATAGAGAGTATTTAGGGCAACAAATCTAGAGACAATTATTATCAGACTCCACATCACGCTGATGGGGCAATACACTTTTTTAGAGGGAGGGAGTTGAACTACAATGGAGCAGGACACCAAATAAAAAAAAAAGGTGTTTTTGTCCCTAGGAGATGATGCTGGACAGGTTAGTAGTGTTGAAGGTAAAAATATGCAGGTAGGCCAAACCATATTAACCTGGAAAGCTTAACAACATGCATGGGGAGAAAAGGGAACATTAAGCACACAGCATATTACAATCATGGTGACTAGGAAAACCAACACAAAAAGGTGAGAAAAATATGCAAACATTTTTAAAGACACAGATTGTGATGTTAAAGGAGGAAACTTACCTTAATAAACTCCTCCTGCATGACTTGTATGATGGCAGAACACGTCTCCGGTATGATGATCCCAAGCGCCTGGGGAGAGATGCCTGTTGAGAACTTGAGGTCCTGCAGGCTCCTCCCAGTCGCCAGGTACCGCAACGTGGCAATAAGCCTCTGCTCAGCCGGAATGGCTTGGCGCATCACAGTGTCCTGCCTCGTGATATAGGGGGACAGGAGATCCAGCAGACGGTGGAAAACGGGGTCCGTCATACGGAGAAAGTTCCTGAAGTCATCAGGATTATTCTCCCGGATCTCCCTAAGCAGAGACATATGAGAGAATCGATTACGCTGCCGCAACCAATTCTTGGCCCAGGAACTCCTCCTCCTACTGTTCCTGTCCAAATCACTGGAATGCACACAGACTCCAGAACAAAACCCATAAACAGCACGAACTCGTGAAAAGTTGCGCTGCTGCTCCATCATGGCTTCAAACCGGCCGGCTGGTCAGTCAAGAACACACTCAAACAGAAAGCACCCCCAAATCCAGCAAGACCTGCAAAGATCGCACGTCAAACAGATACGACCGTACAGGACGGCACTGCAAAGCAGAAACGCCGCGTACGGCGACACTGAATGACAAATACGAGCCCACAAGCACACACTGAACCTGAAAATACGACCTGTTAAGCGCGGAGACTGAAAAGCACGAATCAGCTCTAACCAAACCTTCGCTAACACGGAACTAGCAGAAGCGGAACAGAGGGCGGCGCCGATGGCTTCGTCATTCCCCTTTATAGTGACGTTGTACGTGGTTTACGTGCCCGCGTTCTGGTCCGCTGGGATTTCGGTCCGATGGTGTGTACGCTCATCAGACCAACGGACAAATTTGACTTATCCGCTGGGAAATATCCATCGGATGTTTCCGACCGGATACATTCCCTCGTGTGTACAAGGCCTGACTGTTTTGATCACAGGATTTGTTTGCACTTTGCAAATGTGGACTTTCTTTTTATTTTATTTTATTTTATTTTTTCACTGTTATTAATTCAATTATGTCTTCACTGGTATGAGCATATTCGTTTTAATATTAATATTATGCTATTTAGGTTTGCGCTGCACTGCTCTGTTTGATATATTTACTACAGGATATTTATAGACTATAGAAATGTCACGTAAACACTAGGGCTGTGCAAATTAACTTTTAATTAATCGATTAATCTTTAATTTTTTTGATCGATCAAAATATTTTTGATCGAGTAAAATTATTTGGATTCGTACTCGCCTCTCCACCGGCTTCTGGGCCTTCAGGGAGTTCCGTCAGAGATCCAGTAATGTCACGGACACCGGCGGGGCTTGCCGTGTCCATCTGAAGGGCTCCTTAGCTGTGCCTTCATATCTGCATGCCGGCGGGACTTTACTATCTGCCACACGCAAGGGCTGTTACACTTCCCTCTATCACTTCCCTCTATCAACCTAGGATTTTACAACCATCCACTGGGAGTTGTGATAGCTCCCTTCATGGGACATCTACATGCCGACGGACTAATGTTAACCTCTACTAATCTCAAGTCAGCAGTGGTATCGTTGTACACATTTCTATACCAGTATCATACTTGGCTACATATTTTTATGACTGCTTTTGGTACCATTTGGAATTACTCGCACCATTTTTACAGTTTATGTAGCTACATCGATTTTATCTCCAGTGCAATATTTATTTTGTTACCTACTTGAAGATTATAAAAGTTTTAATGCTATTCCCATCGAGCGCTGCCTTTGTGTGTTTTTTGTATCCTGCTGTTGGCAGCTGCACTGGGAATCAGCCTGCAAGGAGATCAGCTAAAAGTAGTTGGATCTGTATGTGCGTTATAATTAATCGAAATTAGTCGATTAATCGATTAAAATTAAAAGCGATTAATCGAACACAAAAATTTTGATCAGTAACAGCCCTAGTAAACACAAATAGGTTACTGATGTTGACTGACCACAAGCGAATGACTACAAATACATTACAGGAGAATAAGTGACCTCTAATACAGTATATGAGGATGACTGACCACTGCTACAGTACCAGCACAGGAGGATGAATGACTGCTACTACAATACATGCGATTGAGTGACTACTAGTTCATTAATAATTTAGGAGTCTACCAAGCTAATTTTCTGCTTGTTTGCACAGTAACAGTAGCCACACACACACACCTATTCATGGATTGTAGTCATGTGACGGAAGGTAGGTAAGGATGACCATCCAAGGCACCAAGGCAGGGTGCTCTAGTCACATTGATACAAGGATGCATACTCTTCTCTCTCTGCATTTCTAATCGAAATTCCTCATTGCTGGCACAGAGCTGAAACAAATAACTGTACAAGAGACTGACAAGAACAGTATGCCAGCAGTCAGCTTTCCAACATTCCTTTTTTTCATGCTACTTCTGGGTCCTACTGCACTGGCTGGTTGTCATACAATGTGAATAAGTGGTTCCAGGGAATGAGACCAAACCTAAAGAAGTAGTAGGGAATCTGTATGTAATTCCAACAGGCAAAAAAACATGCATGCTCGGAATCAATTTGACGCATGTTCAGAATCATTAAACTTAATTTTTCTCGGCTCGTTGTAGTGTTGTATGTCACTGTGTTCTTAACGGATGGAGTTTTGTGTGACCCTGTATGCAACACAAGTTTGAGCCACACTCCGTCAGAAAAAAACCACGGTTTTCTTGTCGGAATTACCGACTGTGTGTACGCGGCATTAGGGTTGATTGGAGGAAAGGGACACACCCCCCCTCTCCCACACAGCACACAAGAACAGAGCTGAGGCTGTCAATCTGTCGGAGAACCCTCCCCTGTCACCTTTTTTCTCTTGGTGTCACACCTGAGCGTCGTTCATTTAAACGTTTGTTCGATTGTTTGTATACAGCTTTTTTTTAAATATTTTATGAGCTTTGGCGTTTTTTAATTAGCCAGTACAGAAAAATGTCATCTGTTTCATTATTTGTTGCTTTTCAGCTTTTTAATTCGCTTTTATTTATTACTTATTTATTATTATTTATTCATAATTATTTATTACCTTTTATGTAAGGGGTTAAGGGTTAGAGTTTAAAGTAGGGTTGTCCCGATACCACTTTTTTAGGACCGAATACAAGTACGGATACTTTTCTAGCCATGTCCCTCACATATGCAGCCATGTCCCTCTAGCCATGTCCCTCACATATGCAGCCATGTCCCATGTCCCTTCAGCCATGTCCCTCCAGCCATTTTCCCCATACCTTTGCCACCGAAAGCCGCCACGCCGCCGCATGGAGAAAATCACAGCATTCATTTGAATAGCCCACGCGTATAGACACTCCCCCTTACTCGGGATTGGACAGATCACGATCACCCATCCAATCCTGAGCAAGGGGGAGTGTCTTAACGCGCAGGCTATTCAAATGAATGCTGTGATGTTCCCGCACGCCGTTTAACCCATGGGGCAGCTTTCGATGCAGCGCGCGGGGGGGGGGGAAGTATTCTATTTAGGTATCGGGGGTATTTACTCGGTATCGGGACAACCCTAGTTTAAAGGTTAGCGTTGGTTTAATTAATTAAGTTAATTAATTAATTAATTTATTATTATTTTGTTGGGTTAGGGTTTAATATTAGGGTTTAGGATTAGGGTTAGTGGTTAATATTAGGGTTAGGGGTTAGGGATTACATTAGGATTAGGTGTTATTATTGGGGTTGAGGGTTGGGGGGGGGGGGGGTAGAGTTTATTTATTTATTTATTTAATTAATATTTTTATTTATTATTATTTATTTAATTATTGATTTGAGCAGAAAAATGCTCAAAACAAGCAGAAAAACACACTAAAATGCTCACAAACACTCAAATCAAGCGTTTCCATGCATTTATATGGAACAAAAAAAGCTTCAAAAATGCACCAATCTGCCCGATTCGAGCTACAAAAGAGGCTCCAGAACTTTTTTGAGCTTCAGGTATTTGGCTTCAGGCGACTTGGAATGGAGATGTGAACCAACTTCAAAGAGAATAATATATATTTTTTTTTTTATCCTCCAGCATTTTGGAGCTTCAAGCTTCAACCTACAAATGGGGCCTTGTTGCTCTTAACTGATACAAATACACACTATAGAGGCATATGCTTTGTTCATATTTCATGTCTGGGGTTTACAACCATTTTAACTGTGGAGAAATCAAAAGGAATGTGTTATAGAGCTACACATGTTGTAAACTAATTGTACAATCCAATAAGCTTATATAAAATGTAGAGAAATTTGGAGATCTAATTAATAAATTCATACATTTGGGCGAAGATGGGGTCATGCCCACACACACATATAGGCAGGCAAAATCAGCTTCAGCTCACTCTAGTATTATCTTTGCTCAGTCAATTGTTTTTCTACAAATCTTCAGATAAATTGGGACAGCCAAAGAACTTGTGTTTTATTCCTTTGGGGCTATTTCACAATATGCTGTATATTGTCTTTTAAATGGCAGATCTTAGGAGTGAGAATGTGGACCACATCCAGTCCTGATAAGTTCTGGTCTAACAGAGAGACAGACGTACGCTTAGCCAAGCACTTACCCTGAAAGCTGCATTAATAGGATCTGCTTTAACCACTTATATACGTTGCCAGAATGGCATGGCTGGGCACAATCACGTACCTGTACGTGTATCTTTAAGTCCTTGGGGTCGCAAGCGCATCCGTGGGACCCGCGGACCCGATCGCCGCCGGTGTCCCGCACTCGGTCATAGGAGCTGAAGAACTGGGAGAGCTGTGTGTAAACACACCTTCCCTGTTCTTCACTGTGGCAGCGTCAGTGATCGTCTGTTCCCTCATATAGGGAAAGACGATCACTGACATCACACGTCCAGCCCCGCCCCCCTACAGTTAGAAAAACATATGAGGTCACACTTAACCCCTACAGTGCCCCCTAGTGGTTAACTCCTAAACTGCAATTGTCATTTTCACAGTAAACAGTGCATTTTTTGCTGTGAAAATGACAATGGTCTCAAAAATGTGTCAAAATTGTCTGAGTTGTCCGCCATAATGTCACAGTCACTAAAAAAATCGCTGATCGGTGCCATTAGTAGTAAAAAAAATATTAATAAAACTATCCCCTATTTTGTAAACGCTCTAAATTGTGCGCAAACCAATCGCTAAACGCTTATTGCGATTTTTTACCAAAAATAGGTTGAACAATACATTATCGACCTAAACTGAGGGAAAAAAAAGTTTTTTTTATATATTTTTGGGGGATATTTATTATAGCAAAAAGTAAAAAATATTGCATTTCTTTCAAAATTGTATCTCTATTTTTGTTTATAGCGCAAAAAATAAAAAATGCAGAGGTGATTAAATACCACCAAAAGAAAGCTATATTTGTGAAAAAAAAGGTTTGGGAGCCACGTCGCACGACCACGCAATTGTCAGTTAAAGTGACGAATCGCAAAGAGGGGCAAGGTCCTTAACCTGCATAATTGTTAGGGTCTTAATGATTCAAAATCAATCAGTTCAAACAACATTTAAAAGCAGACCTAAGCTGTTGAAACTGTGCCCACCAAAGCTGGCCCAAGACATTGTGCTGCCTGGGTCCAAGAATTAAATGCCCCCCCCCAAAAAAAACACGCCCACCACATGATAATTAAAACAAAAATTGTATTTAATTCATCAGGAATTAAGGTAAAAAAATAACCTGTTGCTTTTAGAACCACTTTAAGAACTGTAGATCAGCAGCCACTACTGTAGTTCTTAAAGTGGTTCTAAAGGCAACAGGTTTTTTCTTTACTTTAATTAATTTTCTGCATTAACCACCTAAAGGGGTTGTAAAGGTTCTTTTTTTATTTTCTAAATAGGTTTTTTAAGCTAGTGCATTGTTGGTTTACTTACCTTTTCCTTTGATTTCCCTTCTAAATGTTTTTTTCTTTGTCTGAATTTCTCACTTCCTGTTTTTCCTCAGTAAGCTTGCCCCCATCATCAGGCTGGGGGTTAGTCAGCCAGAACAGCTTACTGAGGAAAAACAGGATGTGAGAAATTCAGACTAAGAAAAAAAAACATTTAGAAGGGAAATCGAATGAAAAGGTAAGTGAACCAATAATGCACTAGCTTAAAGAAACCAATTTAGAAAATAAAAAACAAACCTTTACAACCCCTTTAAGGACCGAGCCTCTGAAGTTAAAAATATTGGAATGTCGACAAATTTTTACCCTTAAAAATCTCCATAGGCGACGTTTAAAAAATTCTACAGGTTGTATGTTTTGAGATACAGAGGAGGTCTAGGGATAGAATTATTGCTCTCACTCTATCGATCACGGCGATATCTCACATGTGTGATTTGAACACAGTTTTCATATTCACATTTTTAAAATGGCCCTATAAGAGCTATGGGCGGAAGTGCCGTTTTGACGTTGCTTCCGCTCCTGCTATGGTATGGAGACGGGTGGGGGGCCATCTTCCCCTCACTTGTCTCCATACCCAGCTACAAGAAGGACCCTATCGCCTCCGCCGCCGGTAAGCGGCGGAGCGCACGGGAGAGCAGTGGGAGGGGGCCCTCTCCGGCCGCCGATAACAGTGATCTTGCAGGGGAAATACACCGCAGAGACCACCATTATCGGAAACCAAACCGCCGGCTTAAGAAGAGGATACCTGGGTTACGGCAGCTAGCTGATGCCATAACAGAGATATCCCTCTTCAAACAGCCGTCGTATATTGGTGTGTGGAGGTCCGGACGTGGTTAAGGCAGAAAAAATAGCAGTGCCCCACAGCCTATCTTTAAACACTTAGCTGAGTCTTTAACCACTTCCATACAGGGCATTTTCACCCCCTTCCTGCCCAGACCAATTTTTAGTTTTCAGCGCTGTCACATTTTGAATAATAATTGCACGGTCGTGCGACGTGGCTCCCAAACAAAATTGACGTCCTTTTTTCCCCACAAATAGAGCTTTCTTTTGGTGGTATTTGATCACCTCTGTGTTTTTTATTTTTTGCGCTATAAACAAAAGGAGAGCGACAATTTTGAAGAAAACACAATGGGCCAGATTCAGATACACTTAAATTTGTGCTGCGTAATCGAAATACTCTATGCTGCCGTATTTTACCAGGCTCTACATCGAATTCTGGTAGATTTTTGCCCGTACGCTACGGCGGCGTAGTCTATTTTTCGCCGCGTAATCGAAATACGCGATTGGGGGGCATGAAGCATTTAAATTAAGCGCGTCCCCGCGGCGATCGAACTGCGCATGCTCCGTTCAGAAATTTCCCGCCGTGCATTGCGCGAAATCACGTTATTACGTCATTCGTTGTTTGAGTAGCGTCGTTTACGAACATTCCTATTCCCGGACGACTTACGTAAAAAATAATAAAAGACGTCGGAAAACGTAGAAATTCGACGCAGGAACGACGGCCATACTTAACATGGGCTGTCTAATATTAAAGCGGAGGTTCACCCTAAATATAATATCTCCCATGCGATCCAGCATACTGGCGTCAGCGCCAGTATGCTGTTTTTTTTTTTTTTTAATAGCACACTTACTGTATTATTGTAGAATTCCTTTTCTGTCCCCCGCGGTGGACGGCTGTAGTATAGCGCGTCACATCTTCCTAAAATACCCGATATGGACTCGGGTAATCTCGGCGAAAATGCGGCGCCTGCGCACAGACCTAGGAGCTGACTGCGCAGGCGCCGTATTTCTCCGAGTCCTATTTCGGAGGGCGTGACGCGCCATAGCCGTAGGACTCGGAGAAATACGGCGCCTGCGCAGTCAGCTCCTAGGTCTGTGCGCAGGCGCCGCATTTTCGCCGAGATTACCCGAGTCCATATCGGGTATTTTAGGAAGATGTGACGCGCTATACTGGCGCCGTCCACCACGGGGGACAGAAAAGGAATTCTACAATAATACAGTAAGTGTGCTATTAAAAAAAAAAAAACCCAGCATACTGGCGCTGACGCCAGTATGCTGGATCGCATGGGAGATCTTATGTTTAGGGTGAAATACCGCTTTAAGCAAAAAGCTGGTATAGTGTTACGCAAAAAAAAGATGACTAAAGGTGCCGTAAGGGATTGCGAATGAAGATCGTAATTTCGGGGATGCCGGCATTAGCTCATTAGCATACCCCGACGCGGAAAACGACAGGAAGTCCACCCAGTGGCCGCAATTTTATTGCAGCGTAGGTCCGAAGGCGTACGAACACGTAATCCAGTCGAATTGAAGCCCGCAGCCATCTATTCATGGTTTGAGGTTTCCGACTAGCTAAAAAATGCGCGTAATTTGAAATTACTCCAGTCTAACACCAGTTACACAGGAGTTACGGCTCTCTGAATCTGGCCAAATATCTTTTACTTTTTGATTTAATAAATATCATAATAAAAAAAAAAAAAAGAAGCTGATATGTATTCTTCTACATATTTTTGGTTAAAAAAATCGCAATAAGCGTATTTGATCGGTTTGCGCAAAAGTTCTAGCATCTACAAAATAGGGAATAGAATTATGGCTTTTTTTTTTTGTTTGTTTACACACACACACAGATCCATGATCCTGTAATTTTTGCGGCAATCGCGGGTGCCCAGCAGACATCGCGGCCGCCAGGCACCCGCACCGGGTCCCTAGCAATGCGGCAGGCTGGCCGCCCGGGAAGGCATGTGCCCCCAGAGGAACTTGATTACTATGGGGGCACTTGGAGATGAGGAGGAGGAGGAGGAGGGGTAATTCCAGAAGAGTAGGTCGTTATAACACATTTGTCATAAAAAAGAAAAAAAAAAACAGCCTTTACAACTTAAGTATAATAAAAGTTATAAGGTTTAACAAATGTAACTCCCATGATAACTTACTTTTAGTTGGTAACAAAAAAGACCTTGTGATACTATAAAAGTGTACAAGGTTGTCTGGAAAACATCCACCTTGTCAAAAGAAAAATAATTTATCACATCACACACATCAATAGGAAAGGTCATTTCCAGGACTCAGCACTACTTAGTGCATTAGAGCATGCGGACCCCAGCAATTAATTCAATTGGTATAAACCACTTTGCTTTCAGGACTAATTCACAGCTACTTTGAACTGGTTTTTGACTGCTTTTGTCGAGTGTTCGTGAGCAATTACAAATATTGTGTCACCTATTCTGATCGCCTGCGATACGCTAGGCTTTAAGAGTTACTTATTATGTACTGATGAGGGAAACCAGCGTTAGGAATGAAGACTTTTGGGTGCTGGACAAAAAAAAAGTATTTTCACGTCTATAAAACATATGTTTTACTTTTAAACGTTTGCTTAAACAAGGATTAGTCGGTTTTTCATCTTGGGGAAATTTAAAGGAGTTGTAAAGGATTTTTTTTTTTTTTTTTGTTGCTGAAATGACTGTTTACAGGGTATAGAGACATAATAGTTAACTGATTTTTTTTTTAAATGATTAAAAATAGAAAAAAATCAATAATATAATGTACCTGCAGTTTCAGTTTCGTTTTTGCATGCTTTTTCATGAGACACAGAGCCAATAAAAACGTTTGTAAAATGAAAAGTGATTGGTTCTGAGGGGTTTTAGACACACAGTAATCACACCTCCTTGATTAGTGACCACAGAGAGAAGCTCACATGACTTTTTTCATCAGGAAACAGACAACCAGGAAGTGTCCAGAACAGAGAAGGATTACAGCAACATCATAGCAAAAACGAACAACGAGGACATGAAAACAGGACTGCAGTAAGGAAGCTATTTAGCTTAAAAAAAAAAAAAATCCTTTAGTGACCCTTTAACAATGGAAGCGTATATAACCAGACACTTGGCAAATGTTTCAAACTTCAGATACAAAAATAATAAAACACATTCATTAAGTCCCAATAAAACTCTAGAAAAAAGCTTTTCCTGACGCATTCATGGCAGCACACACTGGGTTGTGACTCCGCCCCCACAACCTGACAGGATTGGTTAGCTATAAATTTGAAGGGGAGACGCCCCGCACCATTCTCTTTTTTTATCCTCACCTGACAGATTGGATGAACAAGCAAGAAGCATGCCTCTTACCGCAAATCGCCCCAGCAGGTTCAGCCTCTCCTGTTTGGAAGTCCCTCCTGTACAGTCTCTAAATGAGCTTTATGGTGGGAACCCCGTTCTGGTGGTCTCAGGGGCTCTGGAATTATACTGGCATCTGTAACAAGCTTTAAAGAAGCTTCAAATCTCGCAGTGGCCCCCACTTTCGCTCTGTCTTTCCTTCCAGTGCAGTGTGTGCTTCCACAAAGGTATTTGTATCATTACATTTACCACCTAAGGTTAGTCCGTTTTGTACCTTTGTCTGCCTGTTGTTTTTTTTCTCAGCTCTGCTGAGCCCTGTGGTTCCTCTGACACCCCATACTCTTGGGGTCACCGCTGCGTACCCCTTGGCGCACTGCACATGCGCGCAGCTCAGTGATGACGCCGCCTGTCTCCTCTGCCCTCTTCCAAAATGGCGCCGGGCGAGCGGGGCGCTTCTGAGCATGCGCGCGTCATAAAAAAAAAAAAGAAACAGTCCTATTGCTCTGTAGTTCTGGCTGCCGCCCTGCTGCTCTGCTCTACTCAGAGTGAAGATTGCACCAGGTGTGTGCAGGCATGTCCCAGATCAGCCTGGGCTAATTGATTACACACACAAAAAAAAAAAAAAAAAAAAGGAACATATAGGATAGAAGATCTAATACATTTATATATTAATTTATAACATACCATAGGAGAAAGTATATCCGTAATTAAACAATTAATATAATCCAAAAAAAAGGATAGATATATGTATATAAAATTATTATATTAATTTAATAAATAGAAATGTTGGGGGGGAACATATTGTAATGTTTTCCCTTCTCTCTTTTTTCCCACCTTTTCGGGCTGTCTCTCTGCTATCCTCATGGGAGCCACTGCCCTCGCAGACCACCGTCAGCTGACCAGGTATAGAGTCCGTCCAGAAGGTGGTAAGTAGAGGGAAGACAAAAAAGAGAGCCTGGCCACTGACGCTACAGTTTTGGTAGCCCTATCGGGTCAAGAGACGCAGGTTTGCGGCACAGAGGGAGATTCCAGCCATGCTTCCGGCAGAAGGCGCAAGAAGTCGCTCAAGGTTACCCTCTTGATTTCTTCAATCAAGGCATAGCCGCTCGCGTCACAGCCACTCCCGTCATAGTTGGTCCCACCGCAGACGATTACCTTCATCCCAGACAGAGCTATCTTACCCGCACCACGGCAAATGTTTGCCAAATATGCGGGGCGCCAGCCTTGCCAGGGGAATTGGCCTGCCGCTCGTGCTTCATTGAAGTAACCAAGCATTCAGAGGCGGCCAGAGTAGATACTGAACTCCTAGGAGAATCGCCACAGGGATCATATGTGGGCGATCCTTCCCCAAGCACATCACCCGGCCGTTACGCCAGGCTGCAGTAACCCTCTCTAAGAATGAGGAGTGTGAGCAGGCGTCGGACTGTATCTTTTTAGTTGAACCATTTGCCCATTCAGTCAAGGAAGCGATCGGCTGGGAGGAGGTTATAGCAGAACTTCTGAAGGTTCAGAAATATTTCCTGGTGATGAAAAGGGGGTCCTGAATCATTTCCCTTCATCAAAGAGCTGGAAAACCTCATAAAGGATAAGTGGGGGGATCGCATAAGCGGCCCAGTATGAGCAACAAGTTTGCAGATTGTACCCCTTGTGGGATTCTAAGATCAATTCTTTTCATCAATGCAACTACGGTGGATTCATCTTTAATGCGACTCGCTAGAGACGTTTCTCTACCGATTGAAGACGCAGTTACCTCATGGGACGCTCTTGATTGTAAAATCAATATAGAACTGAAGAAAGCCTGCTCCACGACAGCAGACGCGTGTAGGCCGGCTATCACCATGGCGGCAGTCGCTAAAACTATCGCTGCATGGGCGGCTAATGTTGAGAATTCCATTCTAGAAGGAGCCGACCAGGGGAAGATATTCTCCTCCCTGCAGGAAAATTAAGTTGGCTTAAGGCTCCTGAGGGGGCGACTTCATGGCTGGGAAGAGCCTTATGGCTGTGACCCTGGATAGCGAAGGCAGCGTCAAAATCAACTGGTGCAAAATTCCATATGGCGGCTCAGGTGTATTCGGCACAAAGATGGACTCGGCCATCTCCAAGGTTACCGGGGGAAAGTCCGGGCTGATTCCCTCCGATAGGAAACCAGAGCCCCAGAAGGGCCCCGCTTACAGGCGTGATCTTCCTGTCAAATACAGGAATGTTAGATCCTACCGCCCCGGCAGGGAATTTAGGAGGGACTGGAAGACTCGACCCTCCTTCATGTAGATACAGTAAGCCAATCACAGCTGGGGAACAGCAGAAGTCCTTTTTGAGGGTCCGTCTGCCCACCCAGCTCAGGTGAGCACCAGACTCAAGAGATTCGCTCGGATGTGGGCAACTCGTATAACAGATCCATGGACACTATCCTCTATCAAGACCGGTCACAATTGGAAATTCATGGGCACATTGCCAGGGAACACATTCCAGCCTACCAAGTACTTCCGCACCAGAAAGGGAGGGGGTTTTATTCTCCTTTATTTCTGGTATAAAAAAAATAAAAAAAAACGGGGATCTACGTCCAGTCTTGGACCTAAAGAAGTTCAACAGACGATCAAAATAGAGGCCCTCAGATTGGAAAAGCCTTCAGTCCATTTTGTTGTCAGTGGACGTGGGAGACTGGATGCTATATCTAGATTTTTCGGACGTTTACCTTCACATCCCAGTTCATCTTAACTTCCAGAGGTCCCTTCGGTTCTCAATCGATCAATCCCATTTCCAATTTTGGTGCCCCCCATTCGGCATCGCCTCAGCACCCAGAGCATTCGGCAAGTTAGGGTGTTCCTAGGGGCAGAATAAAATACCAGGTTGTACCGGGTGCAACTCCCTCAAGAGAGGCTGAAGCCCTTGCTCCAGAAGATACAGAATCTGCTATCATCCAGACGTCTAACTGTCAGAGCCTGCCTCAGTACCCTGGGGTCCATGTCAGCATCCATACCCTTGATACAGTGGCCCCTGTGGCACATGCGAGTCTTAGGCGGCGTACAGACGATCGGACATATCCGATGAAAACGGTCCGCGGACCATTTCCATCGGATATGTCCGATCGGGAGTTTGATCCGATGGCGTGTACACACCATCGGATCAAATTCCCCGCCGCCGGACGGCGCGGTGACGCGGCGGTGACGTTGACACCGCCACGTCACCGCACCAGGAAGTAAAACACTTCCGCGCATGCGCCGAATCCATTCGGCAGCGGCGCGGCGGCGGTGGGGGCCGACATGTCTGCTGGTAAGTGTACTAACCAGCAGACATGTCGGGCGGACAGATTCCACCGGATAGATTTCAAAGCTTGCTTTGAAATCTGTCGGGTGGAGAAATCTGTCCGCTAGCCCATACACACGAGCGGAGATGTCTGCTGAAACGGTCCATCGGACCGTTTTCAGCGGACATATCCCCTCGTGTGTACGCCGCCTTACAAAACTCCTTTCTCAGGCAGTGGAATAGAACATCAATACTCCAAACCATTCACATCCCGAACTTTGGTAAAGCAATTAGTATGGTGGTGGACACACTCGTCCAACCTCAGGGAGTCCATTCCAAAAGTTCCCCCAAGTCCAGAAGTAGTAACATCGGACGCCAGCCAGGGATGATGGGCTCCACACTATCTAGACTGAGTAGCCCAGGGACAGTGGCACTTTCGGGCTCAGGGCATAGTGTCAAATATTTTAGAGCTCAGAGCAGCCTTTCAGGCCCTCCTGGCCATTGCACCTCTTCTAGAGAGGAAGAGTGTCCTGATCAGGATGGACAACAAGTAGCGGTGTCATGTATCCAGAGACAGGGGGGCATCAGGAGTCGCACGCTTCAGGAGGAAGTTCACCCATAATGGAAGGGGCACAAGTGCACCTGTTAGATCTGTGGGGAGTATGCGTCCCAGCAACACAGAATTCGTTGGCCAACTACCTAAGCCGAGAGACACTTTCAAACAACGAATGGTCCCTGAACCAACAGGTATTCTCCATTCTTACGAAAACTTGTGGAGTACCAGAAGTCGACCTAGCGGCCACGCCAAAGAACTCCAAGTGTCAGAGGTTCCTGTCCAGAGCCCACTTTCCATTACCTGAAGGGACAAACTGCCTAGTTCTTCCATGGAGCTGCGAGCTAGGGTACATTTTTCTTCCAACTTCTCGGATTACAAGATTCCTGTCCGGACTTCGGAAGTCCTCAGCCACGGTTATTGTACTAATACCGTTCTGGCTGAGGAGGCCATGGTTTACGACCCCGCTACAGCTAGGTACGCGGCCTCCAATACATCTTCCAGTAACCTGGGATCCCATACATCAGAGGCAATTCTTCCATCCAGCCCAGAGAAGCTGCATTTGCCAGCTTTGAAGCGGAGAGGGCTAGGTTAGGGGAACTAGGATACTCTCAGGAGGTAATATCAACCTTAGTACAAGCTCTAAGGAGCTCCACTGATGTCACCTATACTAGGATCTGGGAGAGGTTCGTGTCATCGCAGCAAAGAGATTGGA
Organism: Rana kukunoris; assembly: GCA_029574335.1. Taxonomy (NCBI): domain Eukaryota; kingdom Metazoa; phylum Chordata; class Amphibia; order Anura; family Ranidae; genus Rana; species Rana kukunoris. The sequence goes on along the minus strand of CM056058.1, from coordinate 61,766,309 downwards.
ATCCCATCTCAAATTCTTGAATTTCTTCAGTCAGGGCTTAACAAGGGCCCGGGCTCGGGTACCCTGAAGGTGCAAGTATCTGCCCTTTCAGCCATGACGGGTACTAGATGGGCTCTTCATCATCCGGTCACTCTGTTCCTCAGGGCCTACGTAAGATCAGACCACCTAGGAGGCCAGCCTTTCCAACAGGGGATCTCTGTGTAGTACTTGGGGCCCTGTCCAATCCACCTTTTTCTCCATTCAACTTAGTCTCACCGGTCACCGTGGAACCTAGCTCTGAAGATGGCTTCCCGTATTGCTATCACCTCAGTTAAGAGGGCGTCGGAGATATAGCACTTATGGCTACGGAACCCCTATTTAGTGTTCTTCCCTGACAGAGTGGTTCTGAAGCCCTCAGACCATTTTTATCCAAGGGTAACTTCCTCCTTTCATTATAACCAGGACATCGTCCTTCCATCTTTTACTAATGAGAGGGGCGAGTCCCATGACTAGGATGTCAAGTCTACCATCTCCAGTTACGTCACAGCTACATCTCAGGAAGACGGATTCTCTCTTGATTATCCCACACGGGAACAGACGAGGTCAGCCAGCTACCTCCCGTACCATTAACTCTTGGTTGTTAAAGCTATCAAAGAGACCTATTCCATCCAGCAACGTACGACTCCTAGAGGGCATTAGGGCTCATTCGACAGGGGCAGAGGCCACTTCTTGGGCAGCATATTGCGGGACTTCACCGGAAACCATAGGCAGAGCAGCAACTTGGTCTACCCAACACATCTTCATTTCTCACTACAGAGTGAATTCTGCTCTCCTGGCTACCGTCGACTTCGGCAGATCTGTTCTTAGAGCCAATTCCTCAGCGCTATAAAGAATAAATATTACTGTTTTCTTGCACCCTCCCGACTGGCGAGTTATTTCCCAGTGTGTGCTGCCATGAATGCGTCAGGAAAATGGAAAATTGTATACTCACCTTTCCGTAATTTTCCTTTCCTGACGCATCTTCATGGCAGCACACAGATGCCCACCCTGCTGTTTTATGATGATATATACAGAGAATGGTGCAGGGCGTCTCCCCTTTAAATTTATAGCTAACCAATCCTGTCAGGTTGTGGGGGCGGAGTCACAACCCAGTGTGTGCTGCCATGAAGATGCGTCAGGAAAGGAAAATTACGGAAAGGTGAGTATACAATTTTCCATTTTTCTTCCTACAAAGTATAATCCAAGCATAAAACGGAGATATACTCACGTTCCCTTCAGTGATGCAACCTCTACAGGCTCCATCACTGACACCAACATCTTCTATCTGAGTTCAGGATTTTTGGTCATTTTAATTGGCCAGGCCTGGATGATGCATGGAAATTCACTAATCCCGGTGATCTGCCGATCTGGTTCCGGCTAATGAGCTGGTCCCATTAAGGACTGCGCAGGCGCAATCTGATCTGATGATCTGGTTCCGGCTAACGAGCTGGTTCTGTGCAAGCGCAATCCTTGCTGATGGAAATCTCCGAAACTCGGGCGGCATCTAGGGCGAAGTGGAATTTGAGGAAAGTGGCCAGTCGGCCTTGCTTCGCTTGGACGGCTCGCTCGGCCTCCTGGCTCTTTTTTTAACATCCTCATCTGAAACAAGCGCATCGGTGTCACGGGCGAGCGGGGGGTGCATGTGCGTGCTTCCGGCAGCGTGCGCCCCTATTGGCTGCTTGGCGAGATGACGTATAGCTACGTGATCTCGCCCAGCAAAGCCGACCTGCCGCCGTATAACTGCGGCGGCTGGTCGGCAAGCAGTTAAAGTTGCTACTCCTCCGGATTCATAATCGGCATCAAATATGGATTTATACAAATATCTGCAGGCGATTCTGGAACAAAATCTTTAACCTCATTAGGAAGGTATCGGGCGTTGCTGTGGCGAAATACCCCCAAATAGCGTTGCTTGGGGTCCACATCCCCCAAGCCTCTAAACACACCCAAAAACTGATAGCCTTCATGCTTCTAGGAGCAAAAATTACTTTGGCTGGTGCTTGGAAACAGCCACTTGGAATAAGCCACTTGTCTCTATCTCGGCGGCCAGGAGGAAAATATCTTGGATCATGAACCAAGAAAAAATGGTCAGCTCGATACTAAACACCACTAAACTATTTGAGGCAATTTGGGATCCCTGGGCTAGACATATAGGTATATCCCTCATCCCTGGAATCCCGGCGACTTCCGTGAACGATTAAAGTCTGCAGCTGGCAACACTCTCCTTTCTTTTCTCTTCTTTCTTTTCTACCTTCTATCCCTTCATCTTTTTTCTTTTGTTCTAAGGCCCCGTACACACGAGCAAATAGATCTGTTCAAATCGGTCGGACAGACCGATTTGAACAGATCTGTCTGCTGGGATGTATTGGTTTGATCGTGTACACACAATCAAACCAAAATCCCTGCCGGCAGACAGCGCGCTGACGTGTCGGTGACGTGGCGGTGACGTTGACGCCACCACGTCACCGCACCGGGAAGTAAAACACTTCCGCGCATGCGTCGAATGCATTCGATGCATGTGCGAGCAGATATGTCTGATGGTTAGCGTACTAACCAGCAGACATATCGGTCCGACGGGTTCCCAGCCGACAGATTTCAAAGCATGCTTTGAAATCTGTCGGGTGGCCAAATCCGTCTGTTTGCCCGTACACACGATCGAATCTGTCTGCTAAAACGGTCTGGCAGACCATGTTCAGCAGACAGATTTGATCGTGTGTACGCAGCCTTAGGCTACAATGTTTGATAGCAGTCAATTTTACAGCTTGATTAAAAGATTGTTTCTTTAACAGTAACACAACCATAGGAGGTATTGTATACTTCAGATGATATCGTTAGGATACTCCAGGTTAAACCGCACCACTAGAGTTTAGCAATATATCCCTCACTCTGCCACGGGACCAGTCCTGTCTCTAACGGCGCACTACCTAAATTTAACGAGTTAGTCAGTCCCCCGGCACAGTGTGTACCCATAAGGGGTGTCGGGACGGACATTGGAACAAAGTGCACTTACCGGGTATACCTGCTTTCACATGATAGTTAGTACAAAGTGAAGGAGGGTAACCTACTTAATACCGAGTGACAGTTGTTATTCTAAGTTGATTACTTTAATATGTATTGTATGTTTTTCGCTCCGCCCCAGGATGTTCTGGTGGCAGTAAATTGTACTGTACTGCTCTTCAATAAATTTATTTTGAAAATTAAAAAAAAAAGATATCTGCAGGAATTTTCCATTTTGCTTGTGGGCAGTGTGAAGCCCACAAGCAAATACTTTCGGGAAGCGGTTAATGCTGATATTCCGTCTTTTGGCGTTATTATTAGTCTCCTGGAAAGCATGAGGTTGTGCTCCCAGGAGACATAGCGAAAGACTCCCAGCAAACACTCGGGCACTCACAAAGCGAAGCGACACGCCCACTCCCGCGGGAGAGAGACCAGGAAGTGGCTGCATAGAACAATAGATTAAAGGTAATTCAATGTTTTAAAAAATTTTAGATAGCGAAATGTTTATCTACATAAAAAGATCTTCTGGGGGCGCATGCGTGAAGCCTAGCGGGACAGACATGCCGGGCTAGAGCTCCGCTCCGTGAAGGAGAATTCCAGCCGATATAGTACCGAAAATCAAGGCAAAAACGAACAGGGATTCGGTACAACTTCCACAGAGGTGAGGGACACTTTTTATTCGAAAAATGGTGCTGGGAAGAGCAAGAAACAGGGACAAAGCGAATCCTGTCAGCGGTGCTCAGCTGGCTAAGAGCGCTGCAAAGAAAGCACCTGTCCCCTCAGAGAGCCACACCTCAGTGAAGGCACACCAAAGCACAGCCAAAGCTGCTAAAACTGCTGCACTTATGGCATCCCTCAGAGACTTGGACTCAGACAGTGAGGAGGAAGACAGAAATGTGGGAAAACTATCTACATCACAGGACGCCACAATCCCCTCAGGTATTTTAAAACAATTTGAAAGAATGCTCCATAAAGCCCTGCAAGTCACCTCAGACCAGATTACAGCCAACCTTACCAAGGAAATCAGGGAGCTGGGTAGCCGCACGGAAGCCCTGGAAACTAGAGTAGAAGAAATAGAAATATACACCCAGGAATGCCTGTCAGAAATAGACACTCTCAAAGAAGAAAATTTAATACTGCAAAGCAGATTGGAGGACTTCGAGAACAGGGCCAGGAGGTCTAACCTAAGGTTTAGAGGTATCCCTGAGTCAGTCACAGACCTGCAAGCCACTACTCTGGCATTGTGCCAAGAGCTTCTCCCTGGGATACCGGTAGAAAGGCTAGAAATGGACAGAGAACATAGGGCACTCACCTCTAAGAAAGCTGACGGTCCCCCTAGGGACATAATAGCAAAATTTCACTTCTACAAGACAAAAGAACAAATACTGGAAGCCGCCAGAGGAAAAGAATGTCTATCATTTCAGGGCCACAAATACCAGATCTTTGCAGATATATCGCAACTGACTATAACTAAAAGGAGGGCTATGAAGCCTCTCCTAATGGAGCTACAAAACCGCAATATAAAATATCAGTGGGGTTTCCCCTTCTCACTGCGATTCACCTATCAGGGGACAAAAATTGTATGCAGAACACCAGACCAGATTCACCAAGCTCTTTTAGACTTCAAGTTAATCGACAGGCCAACTTCAACAAGTACAACACGCAGGAGAACAGCATCCTCCTCTCCACGCAATGATTCACCATACCAGGAACAAAATAACGGCGTGCAACAATCAAGTAAACGTGGCAGATTCATGGACCAGCCCCAGGAACAAGAAACAGATACTATGGACTGAACTTTCCATACAAGAGCATTCTAACAATGCACTTCTCCCTTTACCCAATAATCCGATTAATCTGGCACCCCAATCTGACTCTACCTCTGCACAGGAGGCCGCAACACCCCACCAAATTTGACCTCACTTTTCTATCTAACCTATAGCAGCTCCCCCCCTCCTTTTTTTTTCACGTTCTAGAACTCCCAACTCCAATTACTAAGCATCTACCCACTTTATATGGAATGGGGCAGAAACCTGCTGTCTTGACACATCCCCTTGCAGCACTTTCACATAGATGCTCTCCCTAGTACCATTTATTCCTGCCCATAGATTGGAAGCAAAGCAACCCCGCCTGCACACCTCAGGCCCCCATCTAAGCTATGCTCCATTTATTTAGAAATGCTCTCCCTAGGGCACTGCTAATCAAACACCCTACCCTCATCAAGCTGACACTCTTCAGCAACGCAACTTCAGGCACCCTGAGGGGAGCCTGAAAGTTTTATCTTTTGCCTTTTTGTTTCTTTTTTTTCAGTATGCGGGTCTCCGATGCACGGAAACAACATGCGCCACCTTAGACCCTCCTCTGGACCCGGCAATATTATGCCGGACCTAGACGTGGGCATTTTTTCCCCTGAAGGGAACTTGTTCTCCCCTTCACGGGCCAGACTTGGACACTCAGTTAATATAAAGTTGTTTAAGAATTCTATGTCTTGTAATGTTTTCTATCTTTTTTTCAAGGATAATATTTTTGACACCCCCCCCCCTTTCTTCTCCCTTCCTGTCTGCATGGGCTGGACCGGGACATCGCACCGCGAACGGCCAAGGTAAGATTTTCATGATGGTTTGGCTGCCATGGCTCCGTTAAACTTGTTATCGCTCAACGTACAGGGCCTCAATGTTCCTCAGAAACGTTCCAAGGCATTTAGACACTTTCAGGCTAAGAAAGCACATATAGTTTTTTTGCAAGAAACCCACTTTACCCCTCAATCCACTCCTAAATACTATAATGCATCCTACCCACAAGTATACACAGCATCCGCCTCTACCAAAAAGAGAGGCACCCTTATTGCATTCCACAGATCAACACCCTTTACCTTGAAGTCAGAAATAAAAGACGGACGCTACCTAATCCTAACAGGGCACATAATGGACACGGTAGCGACGGTAGTGTCATACTATGCGCCTAATCAGAACCCATTACCGTTCATGTCACATCTCCTCCAAATCGTTAACACGCACAAGATGGGAGCTCTCTTCATGTGCGGTGATTCTAACCAGGTTATCCTCCCTTTCTTGGATAGAACCCCTTACGCCCCCCCAAAACAGAATACTAAGGGGTCCCTCCCCAACCTATTATCTAAACATAAATTGGTGGACACTTGGAGAGAATCCAACCCAACGAAACGTATATATACATACTACTCGAACCCTCATAGATCTTCTAGCCGTATTGACCATATTTTTACTACCATAGGAATGTTGCCAGAAGTACTTGATTCTAGCATCATTCCCATACCCTGGTCAGATCACAATGCAGTCTTCACAACTTTCTCATCCACAATTCCTAAGAATCATGACCCTACCTGGTATCTCCCAGAAGTTCTTCTTAAACATCCCGTCCACTGTTCCGCAATTGAGCAAAATTTAAAAGAAAATTCAACACTGACCCAGAAACATCTCCCCTCACACTCTGGGAAGCCCACAAGCCTGTGCTTAGAGGTTTTCTTCAAAGACAACTGGGAATTCATAAAAGAGAACGCTTGCAGTTAGGGAGAAAATTGGAAACAGATTACAACTTAGCTTTCCTAGCCTTTCAGCAGAATCACTCCCCCAGCACCAAAGCACGCTTAGACGAGACCCGCCTGGAATATGACCTTTTCCTTACGAACTCTGCTATAAAAACTCTAACCAGGTCCAAACACTCCTACTATAAGAACTCCAACAAACCGGGAACACTCTTGGCAAGAGCTTTAAACTCGATAAACAAGTCCCATAACCCAGTAAAACTGAAAATTGCGAAACAAAACCTCACCAGCAACCCCATCAAAATAGTGCAGAAATTTAGCGCCCACCTCAAAAAATTACTTTCGGAATCAAATACCTTTAATAAATCGGAAACTGACTCCTTTTTTTCACAATTACAACTCCCGCAAGTGACAGGAGCCCAAAGAACAGAATTAGAGAAACCAATAACACACGATGACGTCATGGGAGCTATAAAAGAACTTAAGTTAAATAAAAGACCAGGTCCCGATGGGTTTTCAGCCAGATACTACAAAACCTTCACTAGCATAATCTCCCCCACTTTAGCAGATGCATACAACGACCTCTTAAAATCAAACTCCTTCAGGCAGGAATCACTAACAGCCACGATCTGCATGATCCCAAAACCACACTCTGACTCCACCCTTAGCGAAAATTTCCGCCCTATATCCATGTTGAACACGGATATTAAACTCTTAGGTAAAATTCTAGCCAGCCGCCTAAACAAGATTATAGGATCATTGATTCACCGGGACCAGGTGGGTTTCATGCCCACTAGACAGGCAGGGGATAATATTCGGAGGGCATGCTTGCTTGCTCATTCAGCCAAGGCGAGGAAAATCCCAGCCTGCTTCATATCTCTGGACATCAAACAGGCCTTTGATTCCGTCTCGTGGTCCTACATGGAATATACCTTACAGAATTGGGGCTTCGGTCCAAATTTTAGAAATTGGGTTATGGCACTGTACAACAATCCAAAAGCTTACGTCAAATACGCAGGTTACAAATCTGATACGTTTGCAGTCCAGAGAGGAACAAGACAAGGCTGTCCCCTATCTCCTTTGCTGTTCGCCCTCCTGATAGAACCCCTAGCCCAAAGAATTAGATTGGACCCTAAGATATTAGGCATAGAATTGGGTGGGTTTAAACATAAATTATGCCTCTACGCGGATGACATTTTACTTTTCTTATCCTCCCCCCAAGTGTCTGGCCCTAACCTCATCCCAATTCTGAATCATTTCGCAACTATATCAGGTTTAGCAATTAATCCTAAAAAATGTCTTGCCCTAAACATTTCATTATCGGACACAGAATTAACAGCTACCAAATCTGGACTCCCCTTTAACTGGCCCGGGAAAAGCATCCCCTATTTAGGAATCCACCTAACAGCAGAAATAGCAGACCTATTCTCGTATAATTACCCCATACTGTTAAAACATATATCAAGTCTACTGAAATCTTGGATGCAACTTCCCCTGTCGTGGTTTGGGAAATTAAACGCAGTAAAAATGACAATATTGCCGAAGCTCCTATACCTTTTTAGAGTACTCCCTATACCAATTCCGGCATACTACATGAGAATAATCCAAAAACGGATCTCTTCCTTTATTTGGGGTCCCTCCCGACCCAGAATCAAACCACAAGTTTTGGAACTCCCCAAAACCAACGGCGGGATTGGGTACCCCAACTTCACAAAATATTACCAAGCGGCCCAATTGGCGACTCTGTCAAAATATCACGCTAAATGTGAAATTCCCCTTTGGGTTTCAATTGAAGCTTTAGATTGTGATCCCATCTCAATATCCAACTTACTGTGGATCCCCCCCAAATCTCGTAAAAATATTAGCAACCCTATCACCAAACACACACTTACCCTCTGGGACAAGATCAAGGTAAAGAAAAACCTACAATCTCCACATTGCCCTCTGCTGTCTTTTATTAAAAACCCAGATTTCTACCCCGCCTGGGTCTTCCCTAACACTTTCAAACAATGGATAAAGAGAGACTGTACTCAAAAGTTCCAGTTTTTTAACTCCAACTCCATTATCCCCTTCCCGTCACTCTGTGATTCACATGGTATACCACATGGTGAACTTTTTAGATACCTGCAAATAAAAAATGTCTTTCTCCCACCAGTAAATACACCAATTTCACCCATCATATACTCCGGTTTTGAAAACATATGTAAGGACAATCCACACGCCAGACGTGTGATTTCCACCCTATACGCCCAGCTGCAAACACAATCTGACTCTTGGAAACTACCATATATTAGTAAATGGGAGGAGGACCTTGGTGCAGAATTGAGCCCCGCAGAATTGAATCAAATTTGGCTCAATACCAAAACTGCTTCAATTAATGTATCAGCCTCTGAGACAAACTATAAAGTGCTTTCAAGATGGTACTTGGTGCCGGCAAAAATAGCTAAATTTTCACAAAATCATTCAGACCTGTGTTTCAGAGGCTGTACAGAGAGCGGAACATACTTTCACACTTGGTGGTCATGTCCAAAAGCCCAATCATTTTGGTCCGAAATTTTTCAAATAGCACATACTTTAACTAATAAAAAAATACCATTAGACCCCAAACTGGCATTGCTCAACCTAAAACCCAGTATCTTGTCGCATATACAATTTAACCTGATTAAGCAGCTTCTTACGGCAGCAAAGCAGACCATAGCGAAGGCATGGAAAACCTCGAGCATTCCAGTGAATGAAACAATCAACAGAATGAGTAACGCGATGTTATATGCCAAAATGACGGCAATAGAAAATGACATGATCACCAGGTTTGAACAAATTTGGACGCCCTGGATTACATACACAACACTGAAAGCTTTTAATAAAGAAGTATTGTTGCCATGGTAGCCCACCCATCGAAACGGCAATTGAACCATCTTGGCGGTTGATGGGATTTCCCGGTCCGGTCCTGCAGACACCCCTCCCCCAATCCCCTCCCTTCATGCTTTATTTCTCTTTTCTTTTTTTTCTTTTTATTCTTGATGTTACAATTTTTACTCTATTAAGGAGTTTTTCTTTTTCTTGTAAGTTGGTATGAACTGTTAGTAACTCATGGGCAGATATTTTATATAAATGCCTCAGTTAACTTTATAGTATAATCTACTAGACATTAAGGTACGAACTGAACATAAAAGGAAACATCTCCTTTGATCCGTTCATTACTTCACTGTACCAATCTTATATGGCAAAACCGTAAAGTACGCCCTAACGGTTTTCACAAGAGGAATGTTATTTCATGTTAGAACTCCTCTCAACACTGCTAAGTTTCTTTATTTCTACAATTGCATATTTGTACTCTCTTTGTTTTTCTTTTGTTTAATATTCCTTATATTTTTTGTATACCGCCTATTTCATATTCCAATAAAGATATATTTGACAAGGAAAAAGATCTTCTGGATATACTATACTTCATATTTAGGGTGAACCTCCGCTTTAAGGGAAAATGTCAAAATCTTCCAAAAAAACATTTGAATGCTGGATTATTAGACAAGGAAACGGTGTGATACAAATTTAAGGTTAAAACGGAGTTCCATCCTAAAAATGCACTTTCTATTAACAGCTTCCCTTTAATGTAAAAAAAATATATACATTAAAAACATTTTTTTTTTCTCACTTCTATCTGGCTGCTGCCAGGCAGATTTCGGAATCTGCCTAGTTCCTGGTCCTAGGTGGTTCATCTTCCTGTCCTAAGACCCCATTGTCTCTGGGCATTACTGTGCCTAAAAATCACCCAGAATGCACCAGGAAGAAAAAGGAACTGGGCTTCACATGGCCACACATATGATGGATACGGTCACAACATGAGCTGGAGGACATAAGGCAAGTGTTTGCAATGATTTCTAGAACTATTAGCGAGCTATTAATATGTTTTAGGGACAATTTAACCAGTTATCTACCAGCTGCCGTCAATTGACGGCGGCAAGGTAGCTCAGTTTTTCTGACAGGACGTCATATTACGTCCTCGTCTTTTAAAGCCGCTAGGGGGCGTGCGCCGCGCACATCCGCCGCTCTGCTGTGAACTCGATGCGCGTGCCCGGCAACGATGGCTGCCGGGCACCCGCGATTGCCCAGTAACTGAGCAGGGACATGGAGCTCTGTGTGTAAACACAGAGCTCCACGTCCTGTCAGGGAGAGGAGACCGATGCTGTGTCCCTTGTACATAGGGACACAGATCGGTCACCTCCCCCAGTCACCCCCCTCCCCCTACAGTTGGAACACTCACTAGGCTACACATTTAACTCCTTCCCTGCCCCCTAGTGGTTAACCCCTACCCTGCCAGTCACATTTATACAGTAATCAGTGCATATTTATATTTCTGCACTAATCACTGTATAAATGTGAATGGTCCCAAAATTGTGTCAAAAGCGTCCGATGTGTCCGCCATAATGTCGCAGTCCCAATAAAAAATCGCAGATCGCCACCATTACTAGTAAAAAAAATAATAATAAAAAAAATATATAATTATGTCCCCAATTTTGTAGGCGCTATAAGTTTTGCGCAAACCAGTCACTATACACTTATTGCCATTTTTTTACCAAAAATATGTAGAAGAATACGTATCGGCCTAAACTGAGAAAAAATTATTTTTTTTTAAATGGGATATTTATTATAGCAAAAAGTAAAAAATATTGTGTTTTTTTAAAAATGTACGCTCTTTTTTAGTTTAAAGCACAAAAAAAAACCGCACAGGCGATCAAATACCACCAAAAGAAAGCTCTATTTGTGGGAAAAAAAAGACGGCAATTTTGTTTGGGAGCCACGTCGCATGACCGCGCAGTTGTCAGTTAAAGTGACGCAGTGCCGGAAGCTGAAATTTCGCCTGGGCATGAAGGGGGTAAAACCTTCTGGGGCTGAAGTAGTTAATGTGATTAATTTTAGCTTGCAAAAAAAAAAAAAATTATCCCCGAACCCCTCTTTAAGGGTGGAAGGGTCTTCTTTTTCTAGTATTCCAGGAATCTTTTCTTCTTTTTTGCTTCTTAGGCCGCGTACACACGATCAGACATGTCCGATGAAACTTGTCCGACGGACCGTTTTCATCGGACCACGCTGAAGTGGTCTGTTGGTCTGATGTGCGTACACACCATCGGACCAAAATCCCCTCGGACCAGAACGCGGTGACGTAGAAAACAACAACGTGATGAAAAAACGAAGTTCAATGCTTCCAAGCATGCGTCGACTTGATTCTGAGCATGCGCGGGATTTTGGTCCGATGATTTTGTGTACTAACCATCAAACCTGTCCAACGGGGGCTAGCACCAAAACTAAGGCCTGAGGTGCAGTGGGCACGGAGGGGGCAGGCGGTTGGCACTCTCTCCATGTTCCCCTCCTGGTTGGGTGCCAAGCATTGGTCACCCTACCCTGAGGTGAGTTCTTCTGGGCTACGCTAGGCACTTTGGTTAGGGTCATTGCCTTACAATTGGGGTACCATTACTTTCACAGATGACTGATCTCTAATAAACTCTTTCAATACACCACCAAATTTAGGAGGGACACGCAAAACCAATGCCTTCTCCATCTGTCCGGCATATCACTGCTACCTCTCTTCCAGAAATGGTATTAGGCCATACCATGCACCTAGCGCTGACTCCAAGCGTTCACTTAATGCTTAGTCTTTCCCACCTGTGTACAAGTTGTGGACCTCTTCTCCCATTGCTGTGGGAGATGAACCTGCTCATGGAGAGACTGCCAACAACAACTCCTCCTGCTAGAAGCTATCCCACCTGGCAACAGACTGCTATAAAAACCTTTGTTACCCTTGGCAACCACTGGTATCTTCACACTGTATTAACTCTTGTACCATTATCTTTATATCCCAATGTGCTTAGTGACCAGAGCTGTTGACTATATGTGCTGGTTACTTGCATTACACAACTTCAAACCAGGCAAAAAATGTGTACAATTTCAAGCCCACTGCAATATACAGGCTGTATTAGAGTACCTAAAAGTTGGAGACATGCAAGTACACATCCTAAATGTCCACAGAGGTCAGAAAGGTTGTAGGGAGCAATGTCCAACCTAGTAGATTGCAAAAAGAACTCCTGTACAGGTTTGAATAAAACACATTGAATCCTTCCTTTTCCACAATCAGGGTTACAACCCCTGGAAACAGAGCTTTGTCAGAGCAAGTCTTTGTGGGGATGGTAGAAGATGTGACAACAAAGACAGAAAATGGCAGAAAACAGAATTCTAGCTTGTAGCCCCGGTACCGCATGCTGGACCCAAATGTATGAAATATCCTAGGACAAGTTGGCAGCAAAGGCCAGCAGATGTCCCTGCATTGTGAGTAGGGGCCACCCCTCACTGAAAGATGGATCTGCTTGTGGGTGGAGGAAAAAATAAAAGGAACTCTTCCCAGCCTCTGAGGTAGAGGGTTTTCCATACCAAGACTTGGCAATCTGTGCTGGAGCAAAAGGGGTGCACTTGCCCTGGTGATATCCCTGGTAATATGTATAAAGAACCAAATAGGATTACCTTCTTAAGGGCGAAGTAGGCACTCCAGCACTGCTGATCTGCAGACCAACAATTGAGCCAAAGGATCCGCTGTCTGAGTACTGAAAGTGGGTCTTAATCAGAATATTGGGCAGCTAATATCTGCTAACCCATAAACTCACAGTAGGGTGACCATCAGAAGCTCAATTTTTTGATGGACAGAAGGATCCAATAGAAGAAATAAGGCTTTAAGTCCTTTGTCCATGGAGTCTTTAAACACAGGGGTGTCCTCAACAAACACTGGAAGAGTCTTATGAGGACAGGAAATGTCAGAAACTAAAATATGGATACACCACTTCTTTAAAAACCTTCTTTCCTATGCAAAGCGCGTAGGAGTAGCAATATATTTTCTGGCTTAGGCCAAACCCTATGCAGGCCAAATTTAATTGAGAATGTACTGGGAAGTCTTAATGAGTTGAGGGCTCTGTTAGAGAACACAGGCTAGTCAAATTAGGAGTATCTGATGAAGACAGGTCCAATCTAGGCATGTGCCGACTGTTAAAAAAGAACCAAAATGGTAACCTAAAGTATTGGAGTAATGTCAGTAAACTTTGACTCATTTACTAAGGCATTAAACACAAACATGGTACTATCTTCAACATTCCCATCTGATTGAGCAAGGCAGCCTTAGCTATAGGCAAAGAAAGAGGGGGGACATTCAATTGTGTCCCCAGCTTCAGAGTCAACTAACATGGCTGAAAACATCCTCATAAAAGCACATTTTGTAGCAAAGAAATTCAAAGAAGGGAGAAACAACAAAAAGCGATAACTTTGATGAGTACTGGGAATCAGTCAGGGACAGTTACGCTGACTATCTAAGGCAAGGCCTTCAGAAGGCATAATGGAAGATACCCCTGAACTATCTGTGGATTTTAAGCTGACAAGGCCTATGGAAAAAAGCATCCTTGTGCTTATGATCTTCCATGCCAGTGTGTGTAGGTGAGGGATTTTCCAAATGGGCACTCACCAACACCTGTTGGAGCAGGAAGAGTTAAGGCCATCTGTGACGTTGTTACTGAAGGCAGCAGGTGGTACAAGATTTGTCTAGTGGATCAGAGTGAGGGTGAGACTGAAATTAGGATTGTGCATACTCAGTTTGGCACTCAGAAATAAAGACCAGAATTATGTACCCCAGACACAGTGGCATTGTTCTTGTTTCTGCTTCCAGCATGCAATCTATTATGTCACAACCAGCACTCCCAAGTTAACCCCTGAGGGTTTCCATGGAACAGTAAAGGAAACACCTGTCCTTACAATAAAAGGCCAAAGCACTTATTCATTGCAGCGAAGCTCCCATTGGAGACAAGCTCCATCCACAGTCTTCTGTGGGCATACTTCCTAGTCCTCATGGACAAGGTTCCACCAGACAAGTGGACCACAGCACTGTTACCTGTGACTAAATTACATTGCTGTACGTGCCTAGGTGAGTGTCTTATGCAGAGTTCAGGAACCGCAGCAACATTATAGTCCAACACCCAGGGCCGCTGATAAGGCAGTACAGCCAGCCCAGTTGTACCAGGCCCCGGCCTCATAAACTTCACAGGTGGCCCGGTAACGCTAAAACGTATTTCTAGCAAAAATAAAAAAAAATAGGACTTTATAACCCACAGCCCCACACCCACTTTATTGCCAGGGAATATAGCCATTTCCTGGGCCCCCTCAGATCAACAGAGGGGCCCAGGAGGTGAGAGCAGAGGAGGGACTATTTCTCCATTTTCGGGCGGAGGCACACAATCCTCCACTACATGCTGCTCTTAACCTACTGTGCACCTACACAGATAATAGTTCCGGCCATTCACTGTGTGCCTTCCCTGGCGGATGGATTCTATTGTGAAGTGGCTCTCCTCCTGCATCAGAGTCCCGGCGCTGAAGCCCGAGGGAGAGAGCAATCACTGTGACTGAGGAGGCTCACAGTTCAGCGGGAGAACTTGTGGCAGTGATACACAGGCAAGCAGACTCCTTCAGATGACACACAGCCTACTCAAGCAAGTGCAGTCCTCAGACTCCCTGCTGTGTGCTAATGATGATGATGGAGATCACAGCACAGCAGGTTCTCTGTGGTTCTCAGTGTCACATGGCTATTGGATGCTGACATTGCTATGTTCTGTGTTATAGTCCCACAGTACAGCCAGCCATAAGGTAACAATGTCAGCACCCAACAGCCATGTGACACTGAGAACCACAGTGAAGCTGCTGTGCTGTGATCTCTATCATTATTCTCATCATCATAAACACACAGATGCTACTTTACACTTTTGTTTGGGGGGGGGGGCAGTAAAAACACACAGCTGAGCTACATTTTTGCCACCCCCAAACCACTCCCCTTTAAGAACCTTTTACCCCAAGTTTCCAAATATATCCGCCTGTTAGTTTTTCCTTCAAACCTGCTTGATAGCTCCATGTACGTCTAGGGAGTCCAGATGTAAATTGCTGTGTGTCCGTTTACACCCACCTACATTCAGGTCCAAAACAAAATTGAAAAGGACTGTATCTCAAATGTGGAAGATCAGAGTTAGCCTGGTGTAAATGGACCCAAGTCCATTTACATCTGGCCACCCATACAGCCACCACAAGTCTGTGATGTATGTGGACACTGAATGGGCATGGACATCAAAACACTGACATCTGTCACATTCAGCTTCAATTTTGATTGGTGGGGCTCTGAGACAGCTTCCTGGCAGGATAGCCAAGGTAAAATGAGTTGTGAAAAAAGTTATAAAATAAGACATATGTGCTGCTTTATAATATGTTTAATACATTTAGAATATTAATGGTTACTAAAGAATAAGTTCACATTTTGGAACATGTTACATGTTTCACCAGTTTCCCTGATTCCCCCCCCCCCCCCCTCGTGACAGCATGGAATCAGGAGTGGGGTCGAGTGTGGGATCGGGAGGGGCCCTGTCAGGTAGGCTGTACGGGGCCCCATGATTTCTAACAGCGGCCCTGCCAACACCCCATTTTCCTCATACCATAATAAACATTAACATACATTAACATAAAAAGCCCACTTGTTTCACCACTTTTCAAAGCTTTAACAGAGGGTAACAATCCCCCCCCCCCCCCCAAAAAAAGTGCAAAAAAATCTGCAGACAATAAAGAAAAAGTGACAATTCATAGCCACCATGTGTTTCACCCTATTTATGTGTAGCCCAGTCACTAACGCTGCTAGGGTTGTAGCTGTCTGGATGGGTCTGTCACCTTTTCCCAGGCCACCAGTGAGCAGAGAAGTGGCCATATGGGGAGAGGGTGGAAGAGAGATGACACAAGCACTGTGATAGGTCCGTAATTGCAGCCATAGCTACTAGGGGAGAGTCGTGCCCAAAACCCAGGATACAGAGGACACTGATTGGCTGCACAGAAGCCTGTGAGAGGAAGATGCCACCCATGGAAAAGGGCAAGACAATGGGAAGCCTCTTGGAACTGTGAGCGATGTAGTTCCCTGGAGACAGTCTTTATTAAATAATGAACTGTATAGTACTACAAGTCCCAAGAGAACAGTATCATGCAGAGAGGTGGAAAAGGAAGCTGAAGCACTGCTGTTGCCAGAGCTTGACATGGTGTCAGACAGGGCCATCTTTAATATTGATTGGACCCTAGGCAAAACATTTCTTGACGTCCCCCCAATGCAGTTTCCCCTTCCACCTGCTCTAAGACATACAATAATTAGCAGCTTGACTCAACATCAGTTTATTGTATCAGAGCAGGCAACAATTGTGATTGGTTGCCAGAGGTTAGAGCATATCATTGCTGCTTACTGACTGGTTGTTAGAGGTTACAGCACAAATCACGGATCACTGATTAGTTGCTAGAGGTTACAGCACATCATTTCTGCTTGTTGATTGGTTGCTAGAGATTACTGTAAAGTAACACTGCTCACTGATTGGTTGCTAGAGGTTACAGCACATCATCTCCTCACTGCCTGCACACCATGGACTGGGTTGGTGAAGGGGCCCATAAATAGACAGAAAACTCCTAGGGATCCTAGAAGTCCTGGAATCAGTGGCAGTGCTGGGGAAGGGTGGACGTGATCAATGGCAATGCTGATTTTTTTTACTGACTACCAATATATTGAATCCCACTGCTATTTACATATGAATGCCGGTTATTTACATGTACACACAGGCTCTGGAGGTGAATCATCTGTATACAACAATAGGACAGAGTTGTTAGTAGCAGCATGTCACGCCGAGATATTGGGACACAGGACAGGACTAAAACTTCAAGGGACAAGGGCATTTAAATCAGGCTAGTTAGCAATTATGAGGCAGCTGCTTGGGCCCCACAACAATGACAGCTGCCCCTTTTGCCCTGCCTTAAAGATGGCCCGGGTGTCAGAGGGGGGCTTCACTGCTGCATTTGCATAGAAGCCACAGCTGTCAGAGAGATCCAGCAAGCATCACTGGTTTTGTGAGAGAGTCTCGCTACTGAGTCCAGAGTCACTGCCAATGTCACAGGTTCTGGTCATCAGATAGCACATGAAGCATTATAACAGACAGTATAGTGGTGAGATTCCAAAAGGCCGCAGCCTCCCTAATCTCCTCTTAACCACTTCCGGTCCGCGCTATTGACATAATAAGTCAGCAGCGCGGACCTGAGGCGCCGGGGTCACGTCTTTGGACGTGATTTGCTTGTAATTCCCCGCGCGCGCCACAGGGTGGCGCGCAGCGGGGAAAAACAGTCCCGACGCATCACCGAGGATTCGATGCGTGTACCCGGCGGCCGCGATGTCCGTTAGGTACACGCGATCGTCGGTGACAGAGCAGGGACGTGGAGCTCTGTGTGTAAACACAGAGCTCCACGTCCTGTCAGGGAGAGGCGACAGATGCTGTTTCCCTTGTACATAGGGAGACAGCATCGATCACCTCCCCCAGTCACCCCCCTCCCCCCACACAGTTAGAACACACCCAGGCAATACATTTAACCCCTTCCTCACCCCCCTAGTGTTAACCCCTTCAATGCCAGTCACATTTATACAGTAATTGGTGCATATTTATAGCACTGGTCGCTGTATAAATGTGAATGGCGCCAAAATTGTGTCAAAAGTGTCCGATGTGTCCGCCGCAATATCGCAGTCAAAATAAAAATCGTAGATCGCCGCCATTACTAGTAAAAAAAAAATATAAAAAAAAAAATCATAATTCTGGTCCCTATTTTGTAGGTGCTATAACTTTTGCGCAAAGCAGTCACTTATTGTGATTTTTTTTTTTTTTTTTTACAAAAATACGTAGAAGAATACGTATTGGCCTTAACTGAGAATTTTTTTTTTTTTTTTTTTTAAATTGGGATATTTATTATAGCAACAAGTAAAAAATATATATATATATTTTTAAATTGTCGCTCTTTTTTTGTTTATAACGCAAAAAATAAAAACCGCATGGGCGATCAAATACCACCAAAAGAAAGCTCTATTTGTGGGGAAAAAAAGGACGCCAATTTTGTTTAGGGTGCCACGTCGCACGACCGCGTAATTGTCAGTTAAAGCGACGCAGTGCCGCAAGCTGAAATTTCGCCTGGGCACGAAGGGGGTTTATGTGCCCAGTAAGCAAGTGGTTAAAGGGATAGCTCAACTCTAACTTGGGACATACTTTGGAGAGTTAAGCCCTTTACCGTGGGATACAAATACCTCTGAGTATTCCAGCACTGAACTCTGGGCCCCAATGTTTTGTACAAGACAGGCCAGTAGGAGGGGTTTTGTAGAGACACTAGGACCCTTTAGCTTCTTGTACTGCCTTTAGTTAAGACCCCCCTAGACCTGAGTTCAGGTACAGAAATAATTGGACCTCTCATTGTTTTGTTGTATTGCACAGGTGTTTTGTAGAACTGTTCATGGTTGTGTCCTCTTTTTTCGATTGTTGTCTTGTTAGGTGCATTGCCTAGATAAATCCTTCTTCAGCTTTGGTAGGTCAGAGAGCGTGACATCTAAAATGAGAAAACCTATACATCAGTGGCTTCATCGTGGGTAAGTGCTACATACATATCCTTTCAGTTACAATGTTACATTCTTCTTGAGAGATTTTGTTTAGTAGTTCAGCCCCTCTCATTAAGTCCTTCGTATCCAAAAGGATTTCCCACTAGCACTGGGAAAGGTTGATCTAGAATCTTCTAGACAAAATGCTTTACTATATATTTGTTTTAAACTCACAGTCTTTCACAATCTTCTGAAATATTTTGTGTGTTAATGTAAAAGTTTTGTGAGTGAGTGAGTGAAAAACGTATTGAGCGCAACACTTGCGAACTGAATCGCCTCTGGAAGCTGTTGCCACTCCTTCAGTAAGGAAACCCTTTACCTCAGAAGAGATGAGTTTTAATCATTCTCCTGAAGGCCAAGTGGTCCGACTCCAGTCGGATGGTGGTTGGTAGTGCATTCCACAGTCGAGGTCCTTACACAGCAAATCTCCGATCTCCTTTGGATTTGTATCTTGCCTTTGGGATGTGCATTAGGTTTTGATTAGTGGATTGCAGAATGCGATTGGGGTTATGGGCTTTTCTTTTTTCGTAAAGATATCGGGGGGCATTTCCTTGAATACACTTATGTGTAAGGCAGAGTGCCTTAAAAGTGATTCTGTCTTTCACTGGTAGCCAGTGAAGAGATCTGAGCGAAAGGGAGATTGATTCCCATGGTTTTTTACCAGTCACTAATCGAGCAGACGTATTTTGAACGACTTGCAGACGAGTGATTTGGTATTTGGGAAGTCCGAGATAAAGGGCATTTGCATAGTCGAGTCTGGAATTGATGATTGTTCCCACCACGACTGCAATGTCCTTTTTAGGGAAAAATGGGGTGAGTCGGCGTAGTAGGCGTAGCAGATGATGGGATCCGCTGACTACAGACCCTATTTGTGCATCCATTGTCATGTTGGAGTCGAAAATGACTCCGAGACTTTTGACTTTGGTGCTCGGGGCGATAGTTTTACCTAGAAAGGGTGGTGGGGTCCAAGTTAAGGTGGGGTGACTTTTCCGGTTTGCGTGAAACAGGAGAAGCTCTGTTTTCGAACCATTGAGTTTAAGATACCTGGATGTCATCCAATTATCTATTAGAGTGAGGGATCTCTCTAATTCTAGAGAGTGATCCTTTTCGTTACTGACGCAGAGATACAGTTGAGTGTCGTCTGCGTAGGAATGGTAAAGTAGCTTCTGGTTGCTGATGATTTCAAAGAGGGGGCGGAGATAGATATTAAAAAGTACCTAGTAGTTAAATTTTCCAAGACTTTTAAGAATTCTTGTTTAAAAATTTGAACATCTATGCCCAGCTTAAGAATTGTTGAATTATAGACTCAGAACAATCATGCTTTAAATGAGTGGCAGAAAAGTGTCACAGTTTCTTGTCTCCTGTTCAAGGTCAGTTTATTGAAATCAAAGCATCAGTGTTGACCAGGAGTCTTCAAACTATGGCCCTCCAGTTGTTCAGGAACTACAATTCCCATCATGCCTAGTCATCTGTGTGAATGTTATGCCGCGTACACATGATCATTTTCCGGGTTCTAAAAAATGAAGTTTTTCAGGCTCTAGAAAAAACAAAGTTTTTTTCAACTTGATCATTAAAACGGTCTTGCCTACACATGATCGTGAAAAAAAAATGCTCTAGCAAAGCCGTCGTACAACATGTACGACAGCACTATAAAGGGGAATTTCCATGCGAATGGCGCCATCCTTGGGGCTGCTTTAGCTGATTTTGTGTTAGTAAAAGACGATTCACGCTTTTCTGTCTGATACAGCGTGATGAATGTGCTTACTCCATTACAAACGGTAGTTTTACCAGAACGAGCGCTCACGTCTCATAACTTGCTTCTGAGCATGTGCGGATTTTTCACGTCGTTAAAGCCCACACACGATCATTTTTTACAACCCGAAAAACGACAACGTTAAAAACGTTGTTATAGCGGGGGTTCACCCAAAAATCAACTTTCTGCGATTAGATCCAGCATACTGCTGACATCTTCACAGGGGTGTATTTAGGTTTTGTGCTGCCCTAGGCCTGACTAAACTCGTGCACCCCCTAATTGAAATATGACCCACCCTTCCTGTCAAGGCCACACCCCTTGCGGTTTAAGACCCACCCTGACATTTTGAAGTGGGGACACTAGTTCTGATGGCCTGGGGGGGGGGGGGGGCAATGGATTCCCTTAATTTGCATAGATTTCCTCTCACTTCCTGTTTGGCTATGGGACAGGAAGTGAAGGGAAATCTCTGCAATGGGACAGGGATGGTAATAAATTAGAAGCCATGCCCCCCCACATACTGGAAGCAGTGTGGCCGATTTATGGGGGCGCTAAACTAATTTGCCTAACAGTGTAGCGCAAGCCGGCGGGGACACTGTTCGTGCTGCCCCCCTGCAAAGTGCTGCCCTAGGCCTGGGCCTTGTTGGCCTAGGCCAGGATACAGCATTGCATCTGCAGAAGTGACACTCGGGTGTTTATGGCGCCTGCGCAGTCGGCTCTACACGGCAGGCGCAGGCGCCGTATATCGCCGTAAACACCCGAGTGTCACTTCGGGTATTTTCGGAAGGCGTGACGCGCTATAGCAGCCCGTCAATCAACTCTGCTTGGCTTAGGAGCCGGATAACAACGGCTGCTAAAACGATAAGTACAAAAAAAATGGTGTCAGCAGTATGCTGGATCTAATCGCAGAAAGTTGATTTTTGGGTGAACCTCCGCTTTAAAAAACTAGAGCATGTTCGGATTTTTTTGGGGCATTTTTTAGAACCCGAAAAATGCTCTGAAGCCCTCACACGGTCGTTTTTAATAACATAAAAACGTCATTTTTTAGAACCCGAAAAATGATCGTGTTTACGCGGCATTAGAGTTTTACAATGCCTCATGGAATGTGTAGTTCCGCAACAGCTGGAGAGCCATAGTTTGAAGATCCCTGGTGTTGACAGTCTCACAGGATGGCATCCCTTTCAGCTACCTAAAGCTTTGGATCTACCAATCATTTTAATGTGTGGTTTTCACTGAAGGTAACTTCTACTCTTGCATTTCCTTATTTCATGCTGTGTTTGAATTGCACAAGTCTGTGACTGGTTTATTTTAAAAAGAAAATATACAAATGAGCACCTGCGTACTTACCTACACAGTTATAAGCTGCTGTAGCCTTTTGCAAGCCACATTTTGAGCTGTAAGCATTATCTCTCTTTGTATGATATTATGGGGCCCATCACCTATAACATATTCTAAATGACTAACCGTAACACCTGATCACTTGAATAAATATGTGGATTTATATAGCTATAGCCATATATATATATATATATAAGGTACATTAAAGGGAACAATAGGATTTATAGGCTATGGTTAAACAAAGGAGAGGTTATATGGCCCAGCAGTAGATGTAGACAGCTGTTATACGAGGATTAGAAAGAGTTATAGGAAAGTGTCATGGGGAGAGTACACTGGAATTCACACATTTTATTCTAAGTTCTAAGGCAACTACAAGAACTGAAAAAGTAATTGTCTTTAGGCTGTTGAGGGTTAGAAATACAAGTTTATTTCACATTGGATAAACATCACTAAATATACACACACGATAAAAAAGAGTCAGCGCTCAAATTAGAGAAGGGCCTCGGGGGTGCCCTGGAATCACAGCGAGATCGGTATGCTACAAAAACACATCTGCACAGGGGACACTCAGGTAGAGAACTGGAGAACAGCGATTTGGGTGGGGAAATGACACAGGCTTTATAAATATACTCGTACACAGGCCTCTGCTTTCCTTCAGCGCTGGCACTCTTTTTCTAACAGCTTCTAGATCCATAGAAAGCTTCAACGTATGGAATTACAGATTTGTAAACAGATTCAATAGATTAGTAACCCTCCATAACCAATCAGAGTCCATCTTGTTTTTGTCTGAGCAGTAAGATGAATTCTGATTTGTCGGTATAGGTTATTGCACTTAAGCGTTAGCACTTAATAAAAGGAATTCTTTATTGAATAAGGCTGTAAGCTACCCACACATATGCCAACTATTTGGCAAGTCAGTTTAGGCCTCATCTGCCATGAATGTATCTGTATATGGAAATATATGGAGAAACTCTCTTATCTATTTAATGCCAATGTATACAACTGCTTTCATTTGTCTTAGGTGGCTTTCATAAAGATCATATTGTTTAAAGGACCATTCAAACTCTCAATAAAACGTGTCACTGCAACGCAACATGTGTATCATGGTGTGTTGCTGTACCTTTCATTGTAAATGTCACCCAACACACTAGGCAATAGCAACCAATGCAAATGCATTTTAGAGAATCACACACATGCATTGAGGTGCACTGTGTTTCTCCAAAAAGGGGTTGTGCATGTTTTTTGGTCTGTTGCGTCCAATTTTTAAATAGACTGCCTTAACGCAAAACCATTAACTCACTGCAAGAGACCACAATAGTGCAAATCCAGCTTTAGGCTGATTTCACATTGGAAATTATTTTGTTGGTGATGCCTTTTGATTTCTCGCCAACAAACAAGATCGCTAGTGTTACATGGGTCTGTAAAAGCTCAACTCAAACTTTTTTATGTTTTTTTTTTTTCTTAAACTTGTAATAGCAAGATTAACACTCTATTTTTTTTAAAAAGGAGAGTCACATTTCCAGCTCCGCACTTCAGCAGAATAGTGTCTTTGATCAACACCGGTTTTGGTGTTGTGCCTGTGCTCTCCGACTCTGCTGTGCCATTCACAAAGTACAGCACAGTGATGACGTTTTGTACTGGGCTTTGTGGATACACTGCAGAATGAGGGGGCAGAGGCACAACACCACAACTTTAGTAGTGTCCACGACCACAGACACCATTGTGATGCAGTGGGGAGCAGGGGTCAAGTCCTGGGGAAAAAAGTGTGGGAACAAAAATAATACGCTCATATGCATAATTACTAAACCGCATGTTTTTTTTTTTTTTGATTCACTGTACCTTTGTAATCCTTTATGTTACTGGCCACTTCCTGTATATGGATTCATCGGGTACTGTGCGGGTATTCGCAAGTTACCCACAAGTTCTTTCTAAATTCCGCGATAACTCGCGGCAGACCTCCGCAATGTCTCCTGGCAACAATGACAAAAGCTCCCAGGAGACATTGCGGCATCGAGGACGGAATACCTGCACACTACCCGATTAATCCATATACAGGAAGCGGCCAGTAACATAAAGGATTACTAAGGTTCGCCTGCCCCTGACAGTGACTCGAGCTGGGCATCGCCACTTAGTGAAGGATCGGCTCGGGCGGCTCGGCTGCTCTAGTCCTGCAAAAGGAACTGCGTTCCTGCTGTGAAAAAGGTGAAGGAACTCCGTTCCCACGCATTCCCGTAGGACTTGAGCACTGGTGGGGAGCCATACAAGCAGCTCATCATTATACTTATCTGAATAGCTCAGGAGAGCTCCTTAAGTGGTGATTATTACAAATTAAAAACAAACAATAAAAATAGCTGTGCCTCAAGTTAGGCTTTAAAAAAAGTAGGCCATCTGAAGCAGATTTTACCAACTCTGACTAAAAGGAAGTGCAGCTTACAATATATATATGTATATATATATTTATATTGATATATATATATATTGATATAGATCTAAATTTAGATCTAAATATAGATCTATATCTATCTATATCGATATCTCTATATATATATTTATATATATATATATATATATATATATATATATATATATAGATCTATATATAGATATTATATATATTCATATCGATATCTATATATGTATAGATCTATATTTATAGATCTAGATCTATATATAGATCTATATAAATATTATGCTGTATTAAATACTTAAATAATACATTTTAGCCAAATGCACTGTACTCTGCATAGGATACATGCAGTGCTTTATGACTTCTATCAGCACTGTATTGAACCCAGTTATCTACACTCATCTATTACACAGTGTGTAGATATATAATGAATATTACACTTAGTGTGTGGCTCCACAATACTGTGGAAACACAATATTTGCTAACAATAACATTTAAAAGGCACAAACACAATTCAGATCTGGGCAACGTGACACCCCATAGATTTAGACACCATTTCACACACCCATGAACAATAAAGGTTACATTTTGCAAAGGGATAAAAGACTGCAAGATGGTTGCATTCATTTGTGATATATATTTATATAACTGTAATGCAGTATACTACTAGGAGAGAGGCCAAGTAGTGGCCAAAGAAACTATATTCCTGTGTTCCACTCCTCCTAGTGTATAAAGACGCCAAATAATGCTGACATATTATAGGAGAAGACTATCTACCACTAAGGGAAATAATCTGTATATAGGACAATGACATTATAACCCATGACATAGACATAGTATGGCAGGCCTGGAGCATCAATGGCTGATTGTAAGTGAAGCATCTGTTTATTTTTTGCGCATTTTGTTCTCTGTTAATCCCTGGGGTGCTAAAAAAAAAAAAAGATATGACAATATTAATATGTGTACACAACCATCAATATGTCTGCTATTATATTTTATATAATCTTCCCTGTAATATTCCATTGCTGTAAAGCCATGTTATTTAATTTAAATACTTTTTTAAATCGCGCGCACCGCAAATGCATCTTTGCACTGATTAGGATGGTGCCATTGCCCAGCAATTGCCGCTGATTTGACATGTTAAAACGCATCAATGTGAACCAGGGATCAAAGTGTGTAATACAGAAAAGTTCTGCGCAACAACACGTACAAAACTAATTTGTATATGTGCAAAACAATTATATATATATATATATATATATATATATATATATATATATATAGTGCCTTGCGAAAGTATTCGGCCCCCTTGAACTTTGCGACCTTTTGCCACATTTCAGGCTTCAAACATAAAGATATAAAACTGTAATTTTTTGGGAAGAATCAACAACAAGTGGGACACAATCATGAAGTGGAACAAAATTTATTGGACATTTCAAACTTTTTTAACAATTAAAAAACTGAAAAATTGGGCGTGCAAAATTATTCAGCCTCTTTACTGTCAGTGCAGAAAACTCTCTCCAGAAGTTCAGTGAGGATCTCTGAATGATCCAATGTTGACCTAAATGACTAATGATGATAAATAGAATCCACCTGTGTGTAATCAAGTCTCCGTATAAATGCACCTGCACTGTGATAGTCTCAGAGGTCCGTTTAAAGCGCAGAGAGCATCATAAAGAACAAGGAACACACCAGGCAGGTCCGAGATACTGTTGTGGAGAAGTTTAAAGCCAGATTTGGATACAAAAAGATTTCCCAAGCTTTAAACATCCCAAGGAGCACTGTGCAAGCAATAATATTGAAATTGAAGGAGTATTAGACCACTGCAAATCTACGAAGACCTGGCCATCCCTCTAAACTTTCAGCTCATACAAGGAGAAGACTGACCAAAGATGCAGCCAAGAGGCCCATGATCACTCTGGATGAAGTGCAGAGATATACATCTGAGGTGGGAGACTCTGTCCATAGGACAACAATCAGTCATATACTGCACAAATCTTGCCTTTATGGAAGAGTGGCAAAAAGAAAGCCATTTCTTAAAGATATCCATAAAAAGTGTTGTTTAAAGTTTGCCACAAGTCACCTGGGAGACACACCAAACATGTGGAAGAAGGTGCTCTGGTCAGATGGCCAAATACAGGACCAATCTGGAAGAAAACCTGATGGAGTATGCAAAAGACCTGAGACTGGGACGGAGATTTGTCTTCCAACAAGACAATGATCCAAAACATAAAGCAAAATCTACAATGGAATGGTTCACAAATAAACATATCCAGGTGTTAGAATGTCCAAGTCAAAGTCCAGACCTGAATCCAATCGAGAATCTGTGGAAAGAACTGAAAACTGCTGTTCACAAACGCTCTCAGTCCAACTTCACTGAGCTCGAGCTGTTTTGCAAGGAGGAATGGGCAAAAATTTCAGTCTCTCAATGTGCAAAACTGATAGAGACATACCCCAAGTGACTTACAGCTGTAATCGCAGCAAAAGGTGGCGCCACAAAGTATTAACTTAAAGCGGAGTTCCACCCAAAATTGGAACTTCCGCTTAACCCACTCCTCACCCCCTTACATTCCACATTTGGCATATAATTTTTTTTGGGGGGGGGGTGGGGGCTTCAGGAGGAGTGGGACTTCCTTTCCCACTTCCTCCTTCCGCCGAGGGGCTAGTAAGGCGAATAGCCTAATCGCATTACTGCAGCCCCTCCCTGTAGGTGATCGCCTGGGACACGTCACAGGTCCCAGGCGGTCGCCTGTCCAATCGGACAGCGCAGCGCCGCTTGCGCATGCGCAGTGGGTGCCCGGCGTGAAGCCGAAAGCAGTTACGGCCGGGTGCCAACACTTGAAATGAAAACGCCGGCCGGGGAGGGGGGGAGAGGAGCGGAGCCCCGGACGGCGCGTCACTGGAACCGTGGAGCAGGTAAGTGTATGTTTATTAAAAGCCAGCAACTTAAAAGCCAGCAGCCAGCAACTTTTTCTAGCTGCTGACTTTTAATAAACATAAAAAAAGGCTGGAACACCCCTTTAAGGGGGCTGAATAGTTTTGCACGCACAATTTTTCAGTTTTTTATTTGTTAAAAAAGTTTGAAATATCAAATAAATTTCGTTCCACTTCATGATTGTGTCCCACTTGTTGTTGATTCTTCACAAAAAATTACAGTTT
This sequence comes from Rana kukunoris, assembly GCA_029574335.1. Taxonomy (NCBI): domain Eukaryota; kingdom Metazoa; phylum Chordata; class Amphibia; order Anura; family Ranidae; genus Rana; species Rana kukunoris. The sequence continues at coordinate 61,738,621 of CM056058.1, read as the reverse complement.
TATATCTTTATGTTTGAAGCCTGAAATGTGGCAAAAGGTCGCAAAGTTCAAGGGGGCCGAATACTTTAGCAAAGAAACTGTATACATATATATATATATATATATATATATATATATATATATATACACACACACTGTACATGCAAACATATATATGTGTAACAAAAAAAGTGGTAAAATCGAAGAAAAACCATGACACCGCTAAAGGAAGTGCAAATAAATTATTTAAAGTCCTTCAAATTTTATTCAACTCCTGTTGTGAATATTCCAATACTGCACACAAAGGGGGTTATTTACGAAAGGCAAATGCACTTCGCACTGCAAGTGCACTTGAAATTGCACTGAAAGTGCGCTTGGAAGTACAGTCGCTGTTTTTATCATATAATCATGTGCAAGCTAAAATGCTGTTTTTTATTTTCCTTGCATGTCCCCCTCAGATCTACAGCGACTGGACTTGCAGTGCACTTGAAGTGCAAAGTGGATTTTCCTTTAGTAAATAACCCCCAAAGTGTCCACATAGTTGTTGTAGTATATGTAGTAATATGTTGGGTGTTACTTATATAATATATATATAAATATTATATATATATTATATTATGTGAGTCCAAGATTGACCAGGCGAAACCTTAGTAACCACATTAGTTTCACATCAAAAGAGAAAGGACAAAGAGAAGGATATAGGAATTCCTTTTTGCACATCAGACCTGTAATTCACGTTAAGAGACGCTTGTCTGTTGTCAAGTAGCCAACTGGCCAGGATGAGCTCTTGCTTACATATCAAACCATTTCTTAGGCCACAGGTAATCTAATTAAAGAGAGCTAATTGGTATGCAAGGATGTATGCTAGTTGGCTCCCTAATACTAATTGTTGACTCCTGCTGGGAGTGACATCTACCTGACGATCTGCAAGACAAGACGCTGGGTCATGTCTTTCAGATCAAAGACGGCCAATCAAATTGTCAGCTATTCAGTGAAAAGGATATTTATTCTGTTAGTCAGCTTTGACATTCAGTTCATCTTGTCAGAGAGAAGGTACTCCTTTTTTCTCTCTGTAGGAGTATGGGGGCGCAGGTAGAAATCTGAATTACTCCGTTGGACCTTTTTTGTATCATCTGTGGATTCTTTGGACTTTATTCTGTATTGAAGTCGTTGAATTAAAATTGCGTTCTCTGGAGGACCTGGTGTTTTGCTGCGAGAACAATCTACTAACATCATACTAGACACTATAAGATAGACAATACACGCTAAAATATCTGAAGACTACAATAGTGTGTTTAACATGCGTGCTTCAACGTAAAGAAGTCTTTATGCTCCACCGCAGTGTTCCACCACCTTTTACTGCTGCTACTTACCTCAAATTAAGACCCCCACTATAGTAAGTTCAAATCAAGCTTCCTCCGCAAACTGGGACATTCAACTCTTCACCAGAAAAGCACCAGCTTTAACATCCACTTAATAATACATTGAGCCACCAATTCAATATGTTGAAGGAATTTGAAAAGCTCTCATAGTGTAGTATCCAAAAACATATGACATATATTAAACATGAAGGAATACTAATCACAATCAAGGTGCACAAGAATATTCTCCTTTTTCATACATGTACAAATTGCCCCCTTAAGGATAAACAATCATCCATCAGAAAGAAAGATGGCCGACGTCTGGCGTGATGACGTCACGTAGCCCTTTTCGTCACATGATGTATGACTTTTTCATAGGAGTCTATCATGTTGCGAAACACATGATATACACATTATGTGGATACTTTGTTTACAGTATTGGAATATTCACAACAAGAGTTGAATAAAATGTAAGCCCTGGTTTACACTTATGCAAAGCCAGAAACAAAGCCAATCCCGTGCGTTTCCTGCACCGCATTGCAATTGCACGGCATCCATGCAATCTGCTGCGGGTGTCAATGTTATATTAACAACACTTTTTGTTGCACATATATACAATACAGACCAAAAGTTTGCACACACCTTCTCATTCAAAGAGTTTTCTTGTAGAAAATTGTAGAGTCACACTGAAGGCATCAAAACTATGAATTAACACATGTGGCATTATTTACATAACAAAAATGTGTGAAACAACTGAAAATATATGTCATATACCTGGGCAAAACTATGACGTTACAGTTTTTAAAGTTAAGATTAATATACATTTTGATTTAGGGGTTTAAGTTTATTTTAACAAAGGTAAAAAGTGTTGGCATCTCTGTGTAGTAAAAAGCGCTACCAGCTTTTTTTGTAGACACTGTATGAGTAGTCCTGAAGCCACTGAAAGCCTTTAAGTCACACATAGTTTTATAAAAAGGTTTAATTCCAAAAATGCTTTTTTTTTTATTATAAGCTGACAATTGAAAAATGTAAACTTTTAATTACCATTTTGGGCTATTTTTAAATATTTTTTTATTATTTTTTATAGTGCAATTGTATCTAGCAGTTACTATTAAATTCATGGCTGATGAATATCAGCTGGAAAATGTTAATGTTTAGGTTGATGGTTGTTTTTTTTTTTTGTAAAATGGAAGCTTCAGCCTGCATGTGATCCCTATATATCCATGACAGAGTAAAGCCTCGTACACACAATCGGATTTTCCGACGGGAATTGTGTGATGGCAGGATGTTGTTGTATAATCCGAGCTGTTTGTACGCTCCATTGGACAATTTTTGTTGGAATTTTTCGACAACAAATGTGGGATAGCATGCTTTAAAATTTTCCGCCAACAAATGTATTATGTTGGATTATGCGTGGTGTGTCCAGAAGTCTGTCGGACAAATATCAAAAGTACAAACACGCATTCTCCGAACCAATGCTAACCATAAGACAACATTAGCAGAAGTTGCCCAAAGGGTGTTGCTAAAGAGCTGAAAAACTATGTATTTTTGTTGGCCAACAATTCTTTGTCGTTTGTATGCATTACAAGTTCACAGGCAAGGACCTTCGCACAAAATTCCACGGCTTTGTCAGATGGAAATCCAATCGTGTGTACGAGGCTTTAGTGCTCACATGATCAGAAATCACTCTGACTGGTTACGGATCATCATTACCCTGGCTGACAGCTGGGATTGAGAACCAGCAGCTGCACAAAGTGTTGCCAGTTGTTCTCAAGGGAAAGAACATATATATTGTTTATTTTATCCTAGTTAAAGCGAAACTTCCACTTTAGGGACGCCTAACCCCCTGACATACAACATTTGGCATGTCATTTTTTGGGGGGGTCGGGTACCTAGTTTTGACAGGTACCCAGCTCACATTCCGCTCATGCCGCCTAGGTGTCCCCTCCCTCCCTGAAAATTGCCGGGACAAATTACAGGTCCCAGAAGATTGCTCGGCCATTTGTGACGTGCAGCGTGACTCACTCATGAGCCGCAAGCTGTCACAGCCGGGTGCCCACACTAGTGATGCCGGCAGCGGAGAGAGATAGGGGAGAGAACTAAGGCTTCAGGCAGCCGCATCGCTGGACCGTGGGACAGGTGAGTGTCTGTTTAAGAGTCAGCAGCTACACTTTTTTTTAACAAACAGAAAAACAAGTGGAACTCCACTTTAATGCAGGAGAATGTTTAAATACAAACTGCATACAGGAAGGGGAAAAGGCCAAATCCTGTCATTTCTTTTACACATACATAAATCGTCATTCAGCGTCCTATTTACATAATCACTTGTTCTAAAGATGTTTGTTGGGATAAAGGAATAATAGATTCTTACACATTTACAATGTAAAAAAACACAATTGCCTTCCTAGTTCTCTGCTTTTTGAGATCCTTGAGCTGAAAAAAAAAAAGAAAAGACAAAAACATGTCAGTTTGGAGATACAAGAAGTACCTTTAATGAATGTATTTAATTTTTAATCACCTTTTGAGGCAATAAGGTTTTCAGCCTGAGCTTCTTCGTCTCCTGGAGCCCTATAAGAAGACAGACAAGACAAAAAGAAAATATGTAAGATGACCAAGGTTGCAAGTTAAAAAAAGGTTTAAAAGGCAGTGGTGGGGTACGATGATGTTACTCAACATCTGAACCTGGGATCGAAATATACAGATCATTTATAAAGTGTTCACACCCTCTTCATTTTTTTAATTTTTATTATGTTGCATCCTGATGCTACAGTTGTTTAAATTATTTTTTTTTTCTCATTAACCACTTCTAGCCCAAGGATGGTATATGACGTCTTTGACTTTCAGTGGGAATATCTGAATGATGCCTGCCAGGGCCACTGATAGAAATCATGGGGCCCCATACAGCTTACCTGATGGGGCCCCCTGTAGACAGTGCCATCCATGCCAATTCGATAACACATGTGCGGTCTCCAGAGGCAGTGCTACAGTGCTACCCAGTGGCGGCTGGTGCTAAAAAAAAAATTGGGGGGCACAAACAAATGAAAAAAAACCACATCTATTGTAGCCTCAATGTGCCCATCCAACGCAGCCACTGTGCCCATCAATTGCCGCCACTGTGCTCATTAAACGCAGCCACTGTGTCATAAAATTGTCGCCACTGTGCCATAAAATTTTCTCCACTGTGCCATGCCATCAAACACAGCCACTGTGCCATGCCATCAAGCGCAGCCACTGTGCCCATCAATTGTTGCCACTGTGCCATGCCAAATGCAGCCACTGTGCCATCAATTGTCACCAATGTGCCATGCCATTGTTGCCACTGTGCCATGCCAAACACAGCCACTGTGCCATCAATTGTCGACACTGTGCCCATCAATTGTAGACACTTCCACAGTCAACCAGCTGCCGTTATTCAGATGGCCGACACACCGCCACTGGTGCTTCCCATGTTGCCAATGCCAGAAACGCATATGTTGCCTAAAGAGACAGTACCACCCATGCTGCCAATGCCATTGCAATTGCTTGTTGGTGAATTTTTTTATTTTTTATTATTCTGCATTCTTTTATCCTAGATTGCCTGAGCCCCCCTGTTGGCTGGGCCGGTACAACAGGGCCAGTTGTACTGGCTTATCAGCAGCCCTGATGCCTGCAGCTACAGTACCTCATAATGACAAGGTGAAAACAGAATTTTAGAAATGTATGCCAATAATAAAGGAAAAACTGAAAATTGAAATATCACATTGAAATATGTATTCAGACCCTTTGCAGCCACACTTGAAATTTAGTTCAGGTGCCTCCCATTTCTCTTACATGTTGTTAAGATGTTCCTACACCTTGATTGGAGTTCACTTGTGGTAAATTTCATTGATTGGACAATGTCTCACAGTTGACAATTTATACTGTATCAGAAAAAAGCTCAGACAGGATTATTGCAAGGCACAGATCTGAAGGTTCCCAAGGGCAAGGTCACAGTAGTTTGGCACAACCACGCCAAACTGAGCAATTGGGGGACAAGGGCCTTAGTAACAGAGGTGACCAAGAACCCGATGGTCGCTCTAAGCTCCAGAGATCCTGTGTGGAGATGGGACGAAGTTCCAGAAGAACATCCATCACCGCAGCCCTTCAGCGCTCTTGGCTTTATAGCAGAGTGGCATGTCGAAAAGCCTCTTCTGAGTACAAAACACATGAAAGCCCACTTAGAGTTTTCAAAAAAGCACCTGAAGGGCTGTGAGGAACAAGGTTCTCTGGTCTGATGAAACCAAGATTAAACAGTTTGGCCTCAATTATAAATGTTATGTCTGGAGGAAACCAGGCATCACTCATCACCTGCCCATTCCCATCACAACAGTGAAGCATGGTGGTGTCAGCTTTATGCTGTGGGGGTGTTTTTCAGCAGCAGGGACTGGGAGACTAGCCAGGGTTGAGGAAAAGCTGAATAGAGCAAAGAACAGAGATATCCTCAATGAAAACCTGTTCCACAGTGCTCAGGACATCAGACTGGGCCAAACGTTCACCTCCCAACGTGACAACGTTGCCAAAACAAAACAGGAGTGGCTTAGGGACAACGCTGTGAATGTCCTAGAATGGCCCAGCAATAGCCCTGACTCGAACCCTATTTAACATCTCTGGAGAGAAGAGACTTAAAAATGGCTGTGCACCGATGGTCCCCATCCAACCTGACTGAGCTTGGAAAGATTTGCAAGGAAAAATGGCAGAAAAACCCCCAATTTAAGTGTGTAAAGCTTGTCAAGTCATACCCAAAAAGACTTGAGGCTTTAGTTCCTGCCAAAGGTGCTTCAACATAATTACAGGGTAAAGGGTCTGAATACTTAAGTACATGTGATATTTCAGTTCTGTTTTTTTTTAAATGCACAGACATTTCTAAAAGGCTGTTTTCTCTGTGTCATTATTAGGTACTGAGTGTAGATTAACGAGAATTAAAAAAATAAAATAATTTAATGCCGCAACATAACAAAACTGAAAAAAGTAAAGAGGGTCTGAAGATAGATAGATAGATATATAGAAAGCATTGGGACTGTCAGTAATGTGAAACTCCCATTTTTAATGGCGGGTTGCTTTAACCACTTCAGCCCCAGAAGGATTTACCCCCTTAATGACCAGGCCATTTTTTGTGAAACGGTCCTCCATCAATTTAACTGACAAGTGCGTGGTCGTACAGCATTGTACTCAAACAAAATTGATATTGTAAAACAAACAATGTATTTACATTAACAGTAATGTGACACAATTTAAAGCTGGCCCATACACTAGTAATGTAGAATTTAGCCTGGAACTGTTTGTTTTAAGAACATTTGTTCAACTTTCTAATCACTAGTGGGGTCAAATTGACGTTTGTTTTCAACCACAGTGACGAAAAAAAAATGTGAAGGAAAATAATTATTCTCAGTCGAACTTGTTTCTGACAGTGTATGTGGTTTTTGTTCTGGGAATTACATTCATTCAAAAATCAAATGTTAAAGTGGATCTACACTGTATCTGAACTCCATAAAACAAAAACACTATTTAATACATTTTTAGTATTCAAAGTATATATTAGTATTCAAAGCAAACTCGCACATTCATCAATGTTTTCAAGCTTTATTTTCCTTAGAAAACACCCCCTAGCATGTCTGGCAGTAGCCATCTTGAGTAAGGGCAGATGATTTGTGTAACATTTACTTCCTGGTATTTATCTACCTTCAGGTCAGGCATGCAAGCAGGAGGGTGTGCTTAGCTGAGAAAGCCCCTCCTCCCCTCTTGAAGACTACTAGAATGTATGACATCATTTGCCTAGGCATAGAAATCAGGGAGTAACTGAAGAAATTGATAAAAAAAAGTAAATATGATATACCTTCCTATCTAATTACTAATGCTAGTAGCATAAGGATTAAAAATAGTCAATGTTGCTTGAGAGAGTAAAGTTCCACTTTAAAAGCAAATGAAGTTATCAATTGACATTCATCCAGTCAGCAACTGTACTGTACAAAGTATTTCATACAAATGTATTACAACATTTGTATATGTTGTAATAAAATGTTCATTTGAAATTCTACTATTGTATGGCCAGTTGAAGAGCTTGAGCTGATTATAGCCGTATTAGTGGACTTGTACTTAAAAAACAACAGGACTACTGTCCATGAAATTTTTTTATTTGCACTAACATTTAAGTTTTCTGGACTTCTTTTGGGGTGTCCCCTTCTTTTTAGCCCACGTAGTACTGATACTCACAGTTTTAGTAAAATATTAAGTAGGGCAATCTTTGCCAAAAAATGTACACACACCAAAAGGAATATAATTACTGCACACCTGTGGAACAACTTTTCTCACAACCAAACCACTCTATGGAACACACAAATGATGTGTTTCTTAATATGAACTTTTAAAATACTCAGCAAAGCAAAACATTTTAATTGTAATTTATAATTTTTGTTGACACAAGAGGTATTGGACTAAACGTGGACCTCTAAATCAATATCTAAATCAATATCCAACATTTTATGACCACTCTCACCGATGTGACTCTAAAGCTCTGTACACATGGCCGGGATTCCCGGCGGTATAAAGTCTGCCAGGAATCCCGATGGGAAAACTGCAGGGAGAGCTTTGGCTGGGAATCCCGATAGGAAAACTGCACGGAGAGCTTTGGCCGGGAATCCCAGTCGTGTGTACAGGGCTTATGCTCCCTCGGCACTGCCTTACAGTGTTTTGCATTGGCAAATGTAGTAAATCTTGCGGGAAAACAAACGCCAGGAATCCCGGCGGGAAAATAGAGAGCAGGTTCTCTATTTTTCCCGGCAAAGGAGCATACACACGCCCGGTTTTCACGGCAAAAAGCTTTCCCAGCAGTTTTCTTGCCGGGAAAACCGGTCGTGTGTACGAGGCTTTACTCATCGCTTCCATTCAGTAGCCCTCCCTTTTCCTTACCTAACTATCATTGCTTTTAATGGGTGTTTGTGTTTTTATTTCTCAGAGATTGTCCTGCTTACTCTTTTGTTAAAACTTTGTGTATCAGCACTGCTTAGAGAGGAAGGGAACAGTTAAAAAGCTTCTTAGCAGGACCCATCTCACTGCCAGTAATAGTCATGCTGGCCGAAGAACCTCTGCCACCATCCTCCTGCAACAGGATTGAAAAGGGTACCACACATCTGCAATGTGGGAAGAAACTCTAAGGCTGTGTACACACGATCGAACATATCCGCTGAAACTGGTCCGCAGACCAGTTTCAGCGGACATGCTCGATCGTGTTTATGGCCTATGGGACAGTTTCCCAGCGGACAAAAGTTTCCAATCATGCTTAGAAACCTGTCCGCTGGAAACCTGTCCGTCGGACATGTTCAATTGTTAGTACACGAAATCATCGGACCAAAATCCCGCGCATGCTCAGAATCAAGTCGACGCATTCTTGGAAGCATTGAACTTTGTTTTTTCATCACGTCGTGTTCTACGTCACCGCATTCTGGTCCGAGGGGATTTTGGTCCGATGGTGTGTACGCACATCAGACCAACAGACCACTTCAGCCTGGTCCGATGAAAACGGTCCGTCAGACATGTTTCCTCGGACATGTCTGATCATGTGTACGCGGCCTAATATCTAAAGGTCACTTCCTTTTACATGGCAAGCATTTTCTGATGCTTTACTAGAACTTAGAAATGGCATCACATACACATAATAGTGCCAACATCTTCTTCTTTCATTCCCAATCTCTAACAAGTCTTGTTATTAACTAGGGGGTACCGCTAAGCCTTTCCAGATGAGGTTCTTAGTAGGGGTATTAATTAAAGTTCTCAGCTAGGTCCTCTACTCCAACAATGGCCTGGGGTCTACCAAAGAAGGGTGCACTCTAAATTATGCTACTCCCATCTGTCTCATCTCCACCGTGCAGGGGAAACCATATACAGAGCAAAGTGCCACCCTCTAAAGACACTCCCAGGGGAGGGTTTTACAGAATATAAACAAAAAAGTCAGTGCTGCTACCCATACATCACATAGAAAGCAAGGTTCCCGGATGCTCAATCCACAGTCGCTGGCTGGAGTAATGAAGAAAAGATGATCCGCACTCCGGTCGTTGCTCTTAATAATTAGTAGTGTTTATTAACAAGCCACAGTGGACAAACAAAGATAGGACTGGTTGACGCGTTTTTATAATGACTAAGGCCTTATAGGCTGAAACGCGTCAACCATTCCTATTTTCGGTTGTCCACTATGGCTTGTTAATAAACACTACTATTTTTTAAGAGCAACGACTGATGTGCAGATCATCTTATCTTCAGCGTTCTACAGAAGGCTGGGAGTGCCTTGTCCTGAAAATGTAATTGTTAGTGCAAATATATGGACAGTGCTCAGTTGTTTTGAAACTAAGATCTATATCTCAGGAGATTTAGTAAATTCTCTTAGCTTTAATCTCCAACAATAAATATAAAAGCAGGTTAGTAAATGTTTTGGTAGCATGTACAATTATATGTGCATAACAAGTATAAATTTATGAATTCTAAAATGTGTTTGTTGGTTTAGCATCCCATTCTAGACAATGCTGCTCACATATTGACTTACCTTTGCTTTTGGTTAAGATTATTGCATCTGCACCTCCGACCTAAAAAAAAGATACATAATATTTAGAAGGTGATTTTAACCATATTAAATCACAATTAAGTACTTTTTGGTTTACAATAACAGTTACAATTTCGGGACAAGCTTGCTCTGAAAATGTTACTGTTAAGCTGGCCATAGATAATTTGAACAATTTATGGGCAGGCTGACTGTACCACAGTCGTTTCCCACGATCAACTTGGGTATGACCAGCATTCTGGATTTTTGTATGTGAATATTGTTTTGCCAGTGGCTATATACCCCCCCCCCCCCCACCCGAGAACACAATAGCACGGGAGGGATTCAAGTGATTTTCTTACCTGCTTCCTGTGGTTGCAGGAGAGAAAATCGCATAATCTATGGCCTGCCTTGGTGCATATAAAAAGATCTAATGGACAGTACATAACGTCTGTAGAAGAGGTACAGTATGGAAACACCAAATGAATTTGAACAAAGACTAAAGTAAAAAATATAGAAGCTGCCCTAAGTAACTTACTAAGCACGGAGAAAATTAGGGCATTGTTTACTATTAATATTAACAGTGTATATATATATATATATATATATATATATATATATATAGATAGATATCGATATATCCAGGGATTTTTTTCAGCGGGAACGTGGGGGAATGCAGTTGTGGCACCTCCAGAACTGAATATATGTAATGGCAAGGGGTGCTGGAGGATCTATTGATGGTGGTGCATCTGTTGTTGCTGGAGGTGGGTAGGGGGCGGAGTCAAGGGATGACTCAGAAAAGAGGAGTCTCTGCACCTATTCTCTGAGAAAAAAAGCCCTGGATGTATCTATCTATCTATCTATCTATATATATATATATATATATATATATATATATATATATATATATATATATAGATAGATAGATAGATATATATACACACACACTATATAAGAGAAGAACAAACAGATATGTAATATTTTAGGAAATGCCTTTCAAAACTTTGTTTTGAGCCATTATTAGGACTTAAATGCACAGGGTCTTGTGCTTTTACTTTTGATGCATGCTTGTAAAGCATTTTTGAAGGATTTGATTGCCAAAAACATAGGTCTGGAAAGAAAAGTGCCTCCATAAGTAAGCCCTGTGGGTGGGGTGAAACACGTTGGGGGCGTGGCTTTGAGTGAAGCAGGCTAAGGCAGCTTTCACCTGTTTAAGAGAAAGGAAACGCAAATCCAGACAGGTGCATCTGCGATCAGCCCCTCCAAACATCAGCAGGCGCCGGTCCGATCTGTGATCACGGCAATATGATGTGATGGAAGAGTGGCTGAACTCCAACGATGTAGCAGATGAATGAAATTTATAGTCTTCAAAGCAGGTAGATTATAACCATCACAACTCTGACAGACAGAGAACAATTGACGCGTTTCACACAAAAACGTGCTTAATTATAACTGAAGTGCACCCGTCGGAAAGCAGCTTGAATAATCACTATACAACTGATTTCACAGCCCTTACACAAACTGAATCAAATCTTAAAAAACATCATCATGGGCTTGAATAATACACAAAAAACAAAAACAAAAAAACACATAGAAATAATTGTTATCAGTTATGATTAAGCACGTTTTTGTGTGAAACGCGTTATTGTGAAGTTATGATGTTTGTAATCGACATGCTTTGAAAATTCAATAAACCTTATTCATCTGCTACATCATTGGAGTGCCACAAGCCTTTCAGCACTGTTTTATATTGCTTTTACCTGTTTGCTAATGGCTTTGCTGTGTTTGGGACTGCTATTTGCATATCCACTGAAGTGAATAGAACTGGCATATGCTAGGAGCAGCTTTTCATAAATTTGCCTAATTATACTATATTTAAGCTTCAATAGTTTGTGTTTAATGTTAGGCCGCGTACACATGATCGAACATGTCCGCTGAAACTGGTCCGCAGACCAGGACCATTTTCGGACCATTTTCCAGCGGACAAAAGTTTCAAAACATGCTTAGAACCCTTTCCGCTGGAAACCTGTCAGTCGGACATGTTCGATGGTTAGTACACAAAGTCATCGGACCAAAATCCTGTGCATGCTCAGAATCAAGTCGACGCATGCTTGGAAGCATTGAATTTTGTTTTTTCATCACGTCGTCGTGTTCTACGTCACCACATTCTGGTCCGAGGGGATTTTGGTCTGATGGTGTGTGCGCACATCAGACCAACAGACCACTTCAGCGTGGTCCGATAAAAACGGTCCGTCGGACATGTTTCATCGGACATGTCTGATCGTGTGTACGCGGCCTTAGTGTCATATACCTTATGATGACATTTCTTATAAAATAGGTTAAAATCTGTGCATTGAGGAGGTTGCCTGGTGGCCTTACAATGTGCCCAACAGTGTGGTAGGGTATTTCCTTACTGCTTTATGGGGCTAAAGTGATATAGATATATATGACTATGTGCTTCTGTGGTCATGTGGTAGGATTCGGAGATATAAAAAAAAGAAGTGTACACATTTACACTTACTCAGAATCAGTAGAATCCCCATTAAGAACAGGACCACTGCAAAGACCAGTCCTCCAATCCGCAAGCTTTCATAATCTGCATAGAAATAAATACACATGACATAACATTTTAGAAGTGCTACTTGTAATAAAGAGACCCTATGAACAAACTCTTGTGGTTAGAACACATCAGGGAGGGGACTGTCCTTGATCTGGTGATGGAATGAAGTACATTTAGATTTGGAGCTTCTATTCATTCTTTGAATGTGCGAGGCCAGGAAAAAGCTGTGGGGATAGCCAGCACTTGACACAAAATGAATTGAAGACATGTACACTTTATTGTCAAAAGTATTGGGACGCCTACCTTTTCACACACATGAACTTTAATTGCATCCCAGTCTTAGTCTATATGGTTTAATATTGAGTTGGCTATAATAGCTTCAACTGTTTTGGGAACGCTGTACGCAAGGATTAGGAGTGTGTCTATGGGAATGTTTGACCATTCTTCCAGAAGTGAATTTGTGAGGTAATGATGTGGACGAGAAGGCCTGGCTCTCAGTTTCCGCTCTAATTCACCCCATAGGGGTTTTATCGGGTTGAGGTCAGGACTCTGTGCAAGCCAGTCATGTTCCTCCACCCAAAACTCACTCATTCATGTCTTTATGGACCTTGCTTTGTGCACGGTCCAAATAATTTGGTTGAGGGGGATTACGGTGTGGAGTTGTTTTTTAGGGGTTGGGCTTGGCCCTTTAGTTCTAGTAAAGGGAACTCTTAAGGCATCAGCACACCTAGACATTTTGGACATTTCACGCTTCAAAGATTGTGTGAACAGTTTAGGGATGGCCTCTTCCTGTTTTAAATTGACTGCACACCAGTGCTCAAAGCAAGGTCCTTAAATACATTGGTATTGGTTAGAGGACTGCATAAATCATAAATGTTGTATCTTGAAAATGGAGCACAGTTTGGTGGAACGCTAATGCCGGGAAAACTGTCAGTGTGCATGCTCCATGGCAGTTTTCCAGACAGGAAAACCGCTGGGAATCGCGGCGGGAAAAAGATGAGAACGTTTCCTTTTTTCCTGCTGGGATTCCCGGTGGTTCTTAACCGACAGTTTTTCTATTGGGAAAGCCTGCAGTGGAGCATACACACGGCCAGGTTTCCCTGCCAAAACTCTCATGGCAGTTTTCCTGCCAGTAAAACCGGCCGTGTGTAGGTGGGAAAAAGTTGGCGAGCCAGTTCTCGGCTTTCCTCTCGGGTTTCCCGGCGGTAAAAAGTCCGCCGGGAAACCCGATCATGTGTACGAGGCATAAGGCTGCTTTCACACCTGAGCAGAGCAATTTTCTGGTGTTTTTATGAGAAGTTTTGAGAGTTTTTAGAAGTGTATTAAACATAAAACATAAAAGTGTATTAGGTCCCATTCACACCTCAGCATTTTGTAGCTTGAAGCTCCAAGCTCCAAAATACTGGAGGAGAAAAATCAATTAATCTCTATGGAGTTGGTTTACATCTCCACTCCAAGTCGCCTGAAGCTCAAGGAAATTCTGTAGCTTTTCTTGAAGCTTGAATCGGGCAGATTGGTGCGTTTTTGAAGTGTTTTTTTTGCTCCATAAAGATACATGGAAACACTTGATTCAAACGTTTGTGAACATTTTAGTGTGTTTTGTTGCATGCTTTTGAGTGTATTTCTGCTCAAATGCAATAATTAAATGAAACATAATAATAATAAATAATTAGTAAAATAAGTAATAAGTGAAATAAATAAAACATTTAAATAAGTAAATAAAAAGCCCTAACCCTAACCCTTAATAATCCCTATTATCTGACGGATTTTTTCAGACGGAATTCCGTTCAAGCTGTCTTGCATACACACTGTCACACCAAATTCCGACCATCAAGAACGCGGTGACGTACAACACTACGACGAGCCGAGAAAAATAAAGTTCAATGCTTCCGAGCATGCGTCGACTTGATTCTTAGCATGCATGTTTTTTTCTCTGAGTTCCATACAGACGAACAGAATTTCCGATTGTCGTTGGAAAAAAAGAGAACATGTTCTCTTTCTAAGTTCGTCTGAATTTCCAAAGGAAAAACTCTGATGGGGCACACACATGGTCGGAATATCCGATGAAAAAATTCCGTCAGACTTTTTTCATCGGAAATTCCAATTGTGTGTACGAGGCATAATATTAAATCCTTACCCCTAACCCTAATCCTAATATTAACCCCAAACCTAGTATTAACCCCCAACTGTAATCCTAAACCCTAACCGTAATATTAACCCCTAACCTAAGAAACAATAAGTAAATAAATTAACCCTAAACTTTAACCCCTTACAAAAAAAGGTAAAATAAATAAATAAAAGTGGATAAAAAAGTTGAAAAACATAGCAACAAATGCTCAAAAAACTTTCAAAAACGTGACATGCAGCCTTAGAGCTTCAGGCCTTTTTGTTTAGCCAATAGAAAGCACTTAGAGGAAGAGAGGTGGAGAGCTGATGTTTGAGCAGAAAACGTGTGACAAAATGCCAGTAAAATGCTTATGTCACACATTTTTTAGTTGTTCCCCTTGAAGTAAATGGGCCCAATCTGCCAAAAAGAAGCTCATATACTTTGAGTGACAGGATTTTTTCTTCAGGCGACAGAGTGCTTATATGTGAACAGGGGGCATTGAAATGAATGGGATTTGGCTTGTTGAGGGTTTTCGAGCTACAAGCTTCAAGCAGAAAATCGCTCAGGTGTAAGCGGGGCCTAAGAAAAATGCAGCAGAATCTTGAACCATTTTTTGAACTATGCCCCATACTTTTACAGCTCTTGGCAGACACTGTGCGCTGCAGCTGCTAGCTGTCAGGTCGACCTGCCAATGACGGAGATTTGGAACCAATCAGAAGGATTCCCTATGATTTGCTTACTCTGTCAGATACTGTATCTGTTCCAGTCAATCACGCATACTGACATTGCTAAATTTAATTTGAACACCTAGGCATCCACGAAAGGCTTAAACTGTAATGCCGCGTACACACGACCGTTTTTCGGGTTCTAAAAAATGACGTTTGTGTGGGCTTCAGAGTTTTTTTCACGATCTAAAAATAGGCATTAAAAATTTTGAACACGCTCTATTTTTTCATGACGTTTTTAAGGTTGTAAAAAATGGTCGTGTGTGGGCTTTAACTACGTGAAAAAAACCTACATGCTCAGAAGCAAGTTACGGGAGCGCTGGTTCTGGTAAAACTAGCATTCGGAATGGAGTAAGCACATTCATCACGCAGTAACAGACTTAAAAGCACAAATCGTCTTTTCCTAACACTAAATCAGCTAAAGCAGTCCAAAGGGTGGCGCCATCCGCATGGAACTTCCCTTTTATAGTGCCGTCATACATGTTGTATGTCACTGCGCTTTGCTAGAGCATTTTTTTTCCACCATCATGTGTAGGCAAGGCCGTTTTAATGATGGGGTTGAAAAAAACATTGTTTTTTCTAGACCCTTAAAAACATAATTTTTAGGAACCCGAAAAACGGTCGTATGTACGCGGCATAAGAAACTATTAATAGCCAATAATGGTAAAAACAAATCTGAATTATTTTCTTTATACAAATGTTATCCAAAATACTAGCATTAGGGTGGTGTTTTCTTCCATATTACAGGGTGAGGACTTTATTTTGTTTTCCCCAAGAAAAGTCATTGGCCGTAGATGGTCCGGTTTTGCTTCCTCTGAACCAAAATGCTAACAAAAAAATATAAAAGTTTGTGAGAGGTTTCATTGACAGACATTTTTTTTCCAACCCAAACAACCATGTATGATCTTTTCATCAGAGGGTTAATCAGTAGGCCAATGAAGACATGCGTGTCAGAAAGCTAGAAGCAGAACTGACCACAAAGGTGAACCTGAAAACCAAACGATTGTTACATTGGATTAACAATGGGATTGATTTCTTAAGGCCAGGTCAGTTCTGACATCAAAAACACAAGTTACTTATGGAACAATCTACAATCATTTACTTGAGGAAGGACTTTGATCTTGTGTCAATGTGAAGAATTTACCTCTGACACCAAACCATCGCAAAGAAAAATGACCTTGTCTTTGCCACTGGGAAATTTCAATCAGGCGGTAAAGGTTTGTGTTTTGTGATGAAATTGTCTTTGATCGGTTTGACTGAAAATGGTATAACTAGAGAAGGGAACGTGACGTGGCTACTCCAGTCACTGTGGGGGCCATTAGTACGGCAGTATGGGAGTGATTTACTAAAGACAGATGGGCTGTTAATTTTAGAATGGAATTATTACCATGCAAGGGAATTTTCCCTTATTTTAATGAATGTGGTGAAAATTCACTTTGCCAAGAAAGCATATGCAAGGAAAAAACAAACCTTGCTTGTACGAGATTGGAAAATGGAAGTATGCTGAGCATGACCCCATCCAGTAAGCTTAGAGAAAATTCACTTGCAAAGTGTACAGCTTTTAGTAAATCAACCCATTGGTTTCAGATGGTAGAAGTCAAACATTATTTCTTTAAAGTAGTATAAAGCTTTAATCCCTGTCTCCTCTCATTCATGAACACAACTGAAAACCTCTCCTTTTACAATGTGTAACCATTAATAGGAAAGTCTTGGTTGTAACTGAGGCTATTGACTGACCTACCAGTGCCATATTCAAGGGTCAGTTTTACCGAGTTCAAAGATTTAAGAAGGTTTAGGCTATAGCCTGCACAAGTGGTTTGGTCCATGTGCATCAAATCCCAACATTTTTGTGCACCTGGCAGACACAAGTGCAGTTTCCAGCCCAATTACCAACAGCCTGCCTAAATCAATGATAGACTGAAAAAAGATGTAGCTTGAGGCAGCTAAGTGGTTAGCACTTCTGCCTGGCAGCACCAGGGTTGTCAGTTTGAATCCTAACCACAGCACTACCTGCATGGAGTCAAATAAAATGGAGATTTACATTCCCAATAGGAGAGAAAACAGACTCATGTTTATTAGGACTAAAGTGAATAATAAGATCACTATGGGGTCAATTCACAAAGAGAAACGTCATTGGTTTTCTTCAGTTGTTAAATTACCGCCCCTTATTTAATGCTAGCAAACATGGTATTCACGAAAGCTATAATCGTTATTCAACATAGTCTTTATGGTTTTCAACTGACTCTTTATCCAATCGTTATGCTAACTACTCAAGAGTTATTTTAACGTCCCAAATCGTAATAATATAACGTCTAAGATCATTAAATAATGCTGGAGAGATGCATTCTGGGAGCAGAAGGGGAGGAGAACAGCTGCATGTGGAAAAGAGCAGATGCAGAGAGAGAGAGAGAGACAAGCAAGACACATGTGAAGATTGAGCATGTGATGTGCAAATCTTCTAGTGTGTCTTTTTCTAAAGCCATGTGTATTTCCTCATACAGAGAATAAATCATGGGAGATGATTATCGGAATTTAGCTATCACCTGGGTTTCAGAAAAGTCATCCAAAATAGTATGTGAACGGAATACGTGTTTATAAATCTGAACAACATTCTAACATGTTCTTCTTCGCCTTTGGATAATTTTAAGTTCAAATAGAGCATGGTTCCATGTTGCCCAAAACTACTAAAAAATCGCCAAAAGCTTCCTCTTAACAACAAAATATCGCCTGGGAAATGTCATAACGACACCCTAAGGGAGGTGCTATTTAACGATTGCTTAACGATCGATAACTGTCAAAAAAATCTTTGTGAATTGCACTTCTGTACATATTTAACGATTTGACTCGTTAAAATAATGATCAGATCGTTAAATATTGATCCACACCTTAAAATATCGGTTCCGTGTAGTGAAACGTAACGATTTGATGATTTTTCAAAGCGTTAAATTGTTTAGTGAATTGAACTAGCTTCAATAACGTGCAAAATCGTTAAAATTACGACCGAAATCGGGCAAAAAAGCTTTGTGAATTGACCCCTATATGTGTTATTAATACTCATAGTGAGGAGATAAGGAAAACCAGATGAACCCCAATCAAATTGGGAGAAATAATACTCTCCCCTAAATAGTGGAACAGAGAGGAGATTTGATAAAGTCAAAATGATTGTATCAAAGAGAGTGTCACCTATCTATGGTCAATATGATTGGAGTCATTACTCCTTTCATTATTAGGACGCATAAACCTAATAAAAATGTATTACCTAAATTTACATATCCATTTCGACACTCTCCGCAGTGGATCCCTAAAATCTTTTTTGTAGGGCTGCATCGTATTTTTGCAGCATTTATATTGAGCTCTCAGTACCCTAGGTATAGCTGGCGGACATTGGTATGCCCGGCTTTCCAGGGTGGCCTGGCATGTCCGGATTTCTACAATTATTATTTGGCCTCTCAGCTAGTAACTGTGGCCTGGTGGCTTAACCCAGATACCTCTAATTCCGCTACTCAGGTAGAAGCATCAGTGTTGGGATCCTTGGAGGCATTGAAATTTCAGATTTTTCGCTGTCCCCGAGCTCCATATTCACTGACACCGTCCATGCGCACTACGCTACGTGTACGAGGGGAGAGTCTCAAAATTGAAAGATATCCCTTACAGGCAATTTTGCCCAATGCTACCCTTTGGTTGAATCGTACCCTAAGCATATTTACACATTGCCTGACCCCCATGCCTGGACAAAATTCAACATATGAACAGTGACTTAGATTATTTTGGACCAATCCTTGATTCCATTTTCCAAATTGATCTCCGACTTTAACCCCTTCCATACAGGGCATTTTTACCCCCTTCCTGCCCAGACCAATTTTTAGTTTGCAGCGCTGTTGCACTTTGAATGACAATTGCGCAGTCATGCAACACTGTACCCAAATGAAATCTTTATGTTTTTCCCCCCCACAAATATAGCTTTCATTGGTGGTATTTGATCATCTCTGCTGTTTTTATTTTTTTTATAAACAAAAGAAAAGCGACAATTTAAAAAAAAACACACAATGGGCCAGATTCAGGTAGAGTTAGGCTGGAGTATCAGTGATACGCCAGCATAACTCTCACTTTGAGCCGGCGTTTCTGTTTTCTGTAAGCAGAAAACATGAAACGCCGGGTTGGGATTCCTATACGAGCGGCCTAATTGTATTTCGCCGTCGTATCGGAACTGCAATTTTAAAAATGGCGCTCGGGGCGTTCCCGCTGATTAACGCCGAGAATATGTTAATCAGCGAGAGACGGAAATTCACGATCGTACGCGGGCCCAACGCAGTGACTTTCCGATGTTTCCGTAAGCGATACGCGGCGTAAAGAAAAACATGCCCCCTAGGTGGAGTATCCTATGTTAAGTATGGCCGTCGTCATCGCGTCGAATTTAAAAATGTTAGCGTCGTTTGCGTAAAATGTCCGTGAATGGGGATTGACATCATTGACGTTCACTGACAGAATTTGGAGCATGCGCACTGACAGTCGACGCATGAGCAGTACGTTCGCCGTGGGATCGCGCCTAGTTTAAATAATACACGCCCCCTACCCGCCCAATTTGAATTCAGCCGGCTCATTTTCGCTACGCCGCCGCAACTTTTGGAGCAAGTGCTATGTGAATAACAGTACTTGCTCCTAAAGTTTCGGCGGAGTAACGTAAATGACTTACGTTACTCCGAAATAAAGAACCGCTGTCCTACCTGAATCTGGCCCAATATTTTTCAATTTTTGATTTAATAAATATTACAATTTAAAAAAAAAAAAACATTTATTTTCCTCAGTTTAGACCGATACGTATTCTTTTACATATTTTTGGTAAAAAAAAATCGCAATAAGCGTATATTGATTGGTTTGCGCAAAAGTTATAGCGTCTACAAAATAGGGGATAGATTTCTGGTATTTTTATTTATTATTTTTTTTTTACTAGTAATGGCAGCGATCTGCGATTTTTATTGTGACCGTGACATTGTGGCGGACACATCGGACACTTTTGACACATGTTTGGGACAATTCACATTTATACAGTGATTAGTGCTATAAAACGGCACTGATTACTGTGTAAATGTGACTGAAAGGGAAGGGGTTAACACTAGGGGGTGCTGAAGGGGTTAATATGTTCCCTAAAGTGTGTTCTAACTGTAGGGGGAGGGGACTCACAAGGGGAGGAGACCGATGTGTGTTCCTCTGAACTGGGAACACAGCATCGGTCTCCTCACCTCTGACAGGAGATGGATCTGTGTGTTTACACACACAGATCCACACTCCTACCGCGATCACCGGCAATCGCGGGTGCCCAGCAGACATTGCGGCCGCTGGGCACGCGCGCCGTGTCACGAGCCCTGTCACGGGCGCGCTCCCTAGATTGCCGAAAAGAAAGGACGTCATATGACGTCCACCCAGGTCGGGGGAGGGTTCCTGCTGGTGTCATTTTATAATTGCCTGGTAAGGAAGAGGTTAATGTCCCTCAGCTGTACTTCTTTCGCTTTTTTCAACTCTCCCATGCCTTCAGCTGTCAATTTTCTGGCTCTCCTACACGACTAGTTCAATCTGCCCTAGAGAAGCTTCTTAGGTTGGACTGTGCAAAGAATGCCGCCTCCAAATTTCCATATAATAACTGTCTCTCTTTCAATACTAGAGAGACTTTTTTTTCTTGGGTTCTGTGAAACTATTACTTTTTACTGCACGCTTAGACGTAATCTAGATACACTAATAAATATATAGCAGACAAAGGGGAAGGAAGAGAAAGAAGGACGATTTGCTGAGCCTTTTTCTTTTTTTTCTTTCTCTCTTTCGCTCCCGTCCCTTTTGTCCCCCTCTTTCTGCACACTATACAATGTTAATATTTTCAGTCTTATCTTGAACTTTGTGACACTTTTAAATAGCTTGTGACACTATTTTTATTATATATCGCCTATATACCTTTCCCTTTTTTTTTTTTTTTTCTTGCTGGTTCACTTTGGTAGCGTCACCGAAAAGACGCCTTCTTGGGTTCTGTGAAATGATTACTTTTTACTGCACGCTTAGACGCAATCTAGATACACTACACTATACACTAATAAATATATAGCAGACAAAGGGGAAGGAAGAGAAAGAAGGAGCCTTTTTTTTTTTTTTCTCCCATATATCTGTATATTTGTATAATAGGGGTAACACATTTGTATATTTCTTATATATATATATATATATAAAAAAAAAAAAATTCCCAGGGGAGCCCTGCGGGGAATGGGGTATCAGTAAATTCGATTAACTTTGCTCAGTTGGGTTTGAGGGAAGGGGGGGGGGAGAGGGGGGAAGAGATTTTCTCCATGGGGAGAGGGTGGACAGGGGGGATGCACTAGTGGGTGAATGTTGACTGTGTGGAGAGTGGGTGAGAGAGGAAAGGTCACAGGAGAGGCCCCCAAGGGGAGCTTCAATGGGCAGGGTAGGAGTAGAAGGGGGGGGGGGGATCTAAGCACAGAAGTGGGCTTAGTAGAGGTGAGGGGGGGGGTGAAGGGAGGGGGGGAGGGATGGGGTGGGAGGTTAAGTTAGGGGAGGGAGGCACTCCAAGTCTTTTAAACATTCTTAATACCCTCAGCAAGGGGAGAGATCTTGTTCTGAGTAACCAGTCGAAGGAGAGGGAGAAGAGCAATTCTATGCCATGGTCTATTCCTGTTTATTCTCTACTACACATTGCCCATGGCTTGGCGAATTAGATCATGGAACGTACGGGGGTTGGGGGACCCTATCAAGAGAGCATTGGTTCTGGCGTCAATGGATGGGTAGGGAACAGGGATACTTTGTCTCCAGGAGACACATTTAACCCGGGAGACTATGGCCCAATTGGGGGCTCGGAAATTCCCATTCCGATACCATTCGGTACATTCTTCATACTCAAGAGGGGTCAGTATACTGGTGGGGAAGGGACTGTCATTCTCCTGTGAAAAGAGCTGGATAGACGAACAGGGACGATACATCTTTCTATCCTGCTCTATTGAAAAAAGACCCTTCGTTCTCGCCAATATATATATCCCTCCTCCTTTTAATTTTAGTGTACTACAGAAACTAGTTGAGTTTATGTTGGATAGGCCAGATACTCCCCTGATAGCAGTGGGTGACTATAATGTAGCCCCTGACAATGTGAACGATAGATTCCCCCCAAAACCTGATTCGAACACAAGACTGGGGGGCCGCTTAGTTCAGTTTATGGAGGAGGCAGGGTTAAGGGATATCTGGCGTATCCATCACCCACAGACTCGGCAGTATTCATGCTTCTCTAGCTCCTACTACGCCACCCTGCCAAGAATTGATCTGACTATTGGCAATGAAAAACTATGAAACATGGTGAAGGAAATAGAGTATGACCCAAGAGGAGTTTCAGACCACTCGCCCTTAGAACTGGTATTTAGAAAGAACGTGCCAGCATCCCCAAGGGAGTGGAAAATTAGCCCATATTGGCTAGAGCTACTCGGGCACCCACAAGAATTATTAAACAACCTGAAGGAGTATATCCGTATTAATATAGGTACAGCAGCGGCTGGGGTGGTCTGGGACTCCTTGAAAGCATACCTAAGGGGATTGCTAATACAAAGGGTGGCAAGGCTACAGAGGGAAACTAGAAAGTGGGAAGAAGAGGCCAGAAATGGGGCATTGATGGCTGAACAGCGGTACATTGAGGATCCCTCCCCAAGTAGCCAAAGGGAATGGCTAGACAAACAGCAGGTCTATAAAATGGCTACCATGAAGAAGGCCGAGAACCATCATGTTTTCCAGAAACAATCGCAATTTGGAAAGCGAGAGAAAGTGGGGCGTACATTGTCTCTAACCGAAGGAAGGAAGATAAGGCATAGATTCCACGACTTCTACAAAGAACTATATAAATCAAGGGGAGAAAACGAAGGCATGGAAGTTTTCTTCCATGGAATTCCGTTTTCAAAATTGTCTGATACGGAGAAAAACTGGAATCCCCTGTCACGTTGGAAGAACTAAAGCTTGCAGTGGCAGGGATGCAGGGCCGGCGCTACCACTAGGCGGAATAGGCGACTGCCTATAGCGCACTGCCGCCTAGGGCGCCCGGGCGCTGGTTATTATAGTCCTGAACTGTCCTCCGCAGAGCTTGCACTATCGATCAGGCAGCCATCCTGACATGTCAAGCAGCAGCGCTGACACCCACCCCCCTCCCCGCGTGGAGATTGAGTTCTCCGCTCTGAGCCTCTGACACTGTGTCACATGTCCAGCAATCCCCCTCTACACTCTCCGCTCAGAACCAGGCACCCGCCCCCCCCCTCTCTGCTCTCTGTCCACAGACCGCTCTCACTCCTCTCTACATTGTCCAGCAGCACAGCGCCCCCCCACCCACCCCCCACTCTCTCCTGGCCGTGTCTGGAGCGGACATGGATGATGCATCAGCATCATGGAATATAGCATGGCACTGGCAGCTGGCAGCGGCTCCCGGGCTTGGGGACAGGTGGAGCCTGGAAGAGGCACCAACACAGAGGAAGCAGACAGGTACACAGTACAGCAGAGTTGATCATGCAAGCGAGGGACAGGCATTGTATATGGGATGACAACTGTAACTGCATTTATGAGGATTTAGGTTGAAGTCAGATTGTCCTCCTGTTGATTGCTAGTGGTGTTTTGGAGTATCCTGATCCCTGAACCCCTCTCATGATCATTGACATCACATTTTAAAATGTGTATGTATATTAAAATATCTGCCGAACGCCCCCCCCCCCCCACACTGCATCGATGGGCGCTGGTGACACTGCATTTGATGGGCGCTGGTGACACTGCATTTAATGGGCGCTGGTGACACTGCATTTGATGTGCGCTGGTGACACTGTATTTAATGGGCGCTGGTGACACTGCATTTGATGGGCACTGGTAACACTACATTTGATGGGCGCTGGTTAACCTATATTTGGGCGCTGGTGACACTGCATTTGATGGGCGCTGGTGACACTGCATTTGATGGGCGCTGGTGACACTGGATTTGATGGGCGCTGGTGACACTGGATTTGATGGGCCCTAGTGAGGCTGTATTTGATGGACGCTGGTGACACTGCATTTGATGGGTGCTGGTGACACTGGGTTTGATGGGCGCTGGTGACACTGCATTTGATGGGCGCTGGTGACACTGCATTTGAGGGGAGCTGGTGACACTGCATTTGATGGGCGCTGGTGACACTGGATTTGATAGGCGCTGGTGACACTGGATTTGATGGGCGCTGGTAAAGCTGGATTTGATGGGCGCTGGTGACGCTGGATTTGATGGGCGCTGGTGACACTGCATTTGATGGGCGCTGGTGACACTGTATTTGATGGGCGCTGGTGACATTGGATTTGATGGGCGCTGGTGACACTGGATTTGATGGGCGCTGGTGACACTGTATTTGATGGGCGCTCGTGACACTGCATTTGATGGGTGCTGGTGACACTGGATTTGATGGGCGCTGGTGACACTGGATTTGATGGGCGCTGGTGACACTGGATTTGATGGGCGCTAGTGAGGCTGTATTTGATGGGCGCTGGTGACACTGCATTTGATGGGCGCTTCGTTAGAAAGGTGGGGTATACATGGGCAGGACAAAGGGGGTGGGGTCAGGGGTGGACCCAAGGGGGGTGGCAAAATTAGGTTTCGCCTAGGGTGTCAAAAATCCTTGCACCAGCCCTGCAGGTATGTCCAACCATAAATCACCAGGTCCCGACGGGCTCCCAATAGAAATTTACAAGCGATATGGAGACGTATTGCTACCTGAACTATTATACACTCTGGAATCGGCCTTCTCGGAGGGAAAGCTCCCCGCCTCCATGATGGAAGCAACAATCATCGTTATTCACAAAGAAGGAAAAGATCAATTAGACCCATCTTCCTATCGCCCAATTTCACTGCTCTGTACAGACGTTAAAATCCTTGCAAAAGTCCTGGCGACACGGCTAAAGGAATGTATAGAGAGACTTGTTCACCCCGATCAGTCAGGGTTTATCCCGAATAGGTCAACATCTTTAAATATAAGAAGGGTCTTCCTAAACTTGCAGATCCCCACCGACAACGAGGGCCCTAGAGCACTCCTGGCCTTAGATGCCGCTAAAGCATTTGATAGCCTGGAGTGGCCCTATCTATGGAGGGTACTAGAGGGTTTCGGATTTGGCCCATCCTTTATTAAGTGGACCAAACTCCTCTATAACAAACCATGTGCCAAAATTAAAATAAATGGCGAAGCCTCAGGCCTGTTCGAACTGGAGAGGGGGACGAGACAGGGGTGCCCCTTGTCCCCTCTCCTGTTTGCACTGGCCATGGAACCTCTAGCCATCAAAACCAGGCTCAAGGAGGACATTCAGGGATTCGGGAGGGGCCTAGAGGAAGACAGAATATCGCTATTTGCAGACGATGTCCTTTTTTTCATAGGCGACGTCAATAAATCACTGAGCCCAGTGGTTCAAATGATTAAGGAATTTGGTGGATTTTCAGGACTGATGGTTAATTGGGACAAGTCGGCCCTGCTCCCTGTAGATACGCTACAGGGCCAGAGGATAGCTGAAATGCCCCAATTAAAAATACCAACAAAATTAAAATACCTTGGGATATGGATCACCCGAGATGTCAGGGAATACACTAGCAAAAACATAGCCCCACTATTAGTAGCGCTGAAGCAAAAGAAAGACACCTGGAGCCGCCTCCCTCTCTCTGTAGCTGGGAGATGTAACCTAATTAAAATGATTTGGCTTCCCCAGCTACTCTATGTACTTCACAACTCTCCGATCTGGGTTAACCAAATATGGTTCAAAAAAATGGAAACACTATTCCGAGAATTAATATGGAAAGGAAGGCAGGCCAGAATTGGGCTACAGACCATGCAGCTCCCAATAGGGGAGGGAGGGATGTACTTCCTGGCGTCTCAGCTACAGCAGATCACAGGGGGATCCCAGATCGAAGGAATGATTGCTTTAGACTAACATTAACCGCGGCCCCACATAAAACATTGGTAGAAGTCCTGGAGGCAAATTCATTTGCCTATAAATGCCCGACCATAAAATTATTAAATAAAGTGTGGCAGACAACAAAGGCTTTACTGGGTTATTCTGGGATAACTGAATTGGCCCCCCTCTGGAACAATAAAAACTTGCCAGAAGTAGCGGAAGTAGAAAAGTGTAAAATCTGGGAGAGCCAGGGAATCACACAATTAATCCACCTATATGAGGGCAACCTTATGAAATCATTCTCAGACTTAAAACTTGAATTTAATATACCAAACAAGACATTTTTTAAATACCTGCAAATCAGGCACGCCATTCAGACTCAGACTAAGACCTATCCGGCTGATAGGATCCAGACTCCCATTTTAATTAAAATAGCTCAGGCTAATACAGCGAAGGGCTTAATTTCAGTGCTATGCGACAAACTGGGGGCTAGGGCCATAAACCAGTCAGGCGTGACTAGGAGCAGAGAAAAATGGGCAAGAGATCTGGGTTCGATAACAACAGAGCAGTGGAATAGGATCCTAAAGAGAGGAGCTTTGGTATCCATCGCCCCGGCACAGAGATTGTCCCACCTTTATTTAATACATCGCACCTATTATACCCCCAAAAAAATGTTCCAAATAGGCAGGAACCGAAATGATGAATGCCCTAGATGCAATGCTATAGGGGACCTTGTCCATATGTTCTGGAGATGCCCCAAACTCTTCAGATATTGGACAGAGGTCGTTGATAAACTCAACAACATCTTTAAGTCCTCCCTAGAGCCTGATGCTAGAACTTGCCTCCTAGGGGATATAGAGGACCATAGAACCCCTTTGGGAACCTTAGAGGGCATACTGCGAGGCCTCTTTCAAGCACGCAAGTTAATTGCCCAGAGATGGCAGGCGCATGTTCCCCCCTCGGTTGGGAACTGGACTGAAACTATTAATGCTTTGATTTGGAGTGAGAGAGTGGCCTTTATTAAGCAGGGAAACTATAAAAGGTTTGAGAGAGTCTGGGGACCATGGCTGAGAGATATAGGAGCCCTCGCTTAGAGATAATATAATGATATGACTGGCAGCTTTCCCCGACACCGTAAAATAACAATTTCCCAATATACTGGCACTAAGTATAGGAAGGACCTGCACCTGACCCCCCTTTCTAGGGATTAGATCTGCAATGGTAGCTTGGAGGCCCCCACCCCCCCCCCCCCACCGGATGCCCCCCTCTCTCAGCGATACGGCACCAAGAAAAAACCTAGATAAATATACCTATATAAAGGAATGGTAAAGTAAAACCCTAACAGCAGTGTCACCAGGGAGGGGAGGGGGGCAAGTATGGGGGGAGGGGTTAGAGGGGGGGAGGGGTTAGAGGGAGGGAGGGTGGGAGGGTGGGAGAGAGGGAACAGGTTCATTCACAAAAGGTACACGGTCTTTGATGTTCATATTTACTTAATTATCTACGTGTAACATGTATTTTTACTAAGCAATGTTGTAAATGTACACACAAATTTTGTATGATGAGAAACAATAAAAAAAAATTAAGATAAAAAAAAAAGAGAGACTAAGACTTAAAAGGTCTAAGGACATTCCTGAACTTGACAATGATGACTGGGATGACATATGGGACTTTCTTTTTAACTCTCTTGTCTCCTTCAGTTCAAGATGGCTCACAGAGCATATTACACTCCTTATATAATATATAAAATCAATCCAGACTCTGCCCCTGGTTGTTGGCAATGTGGGGGGATTCCTGGAGACTTCACACATTTTTTTTGGACCTGTCCAGGTATAGTGGGGTACTGGGAAGAGATACTAGCTTCTATATCACAAATTACTTCTATTTCATTAAAACCATCAATGACAATATGTATTTTGGGTCTCATAGAGCAATTTATTCCCACTGTAGCAGGGCGTACTCTGGTGGGCTGCTTTTGTTCTATGCTCGTAAAGCTATAGCTCTTAATTGGGAAAAAAATCTACCCCCCCCCCCCCCCCCCATCACTGTCTATGTGGAAACGATTTATTAACAATAGCCTACCATTATATAAGGAGACCTATATTGATAGAGGTTGTCTCCTCAAATATGAGAAGGTTTGGTCCAAATGGCTGATGGATTCCTCCACGGCCTCTGAAGCCTTTTAGAGGAATACAACTTTTAGACTATTTTCTATCAGTTATTGGGCAAATATCCATGACCACTTGAATATCTTATATTGGCATATATACCATAGGACGATATTGTTTTCAAACCTGAAAATTGAGCTAACAGGAGTATTACTTTATGTTTTACGCTATAACATGATGTAATGTTTTTTTGTAAGAATTGCATAAATACCATGTAAGACAAATGTATGTATGTGGGTTTTTTTTTTTTTTTTCCTTTGTTCCTGTCTTTGTTTGTCTACTGTTTCTGTATTTGTAATTATAATGTTGTTTTTTTGAAAATTAATAAAAATGTATATTTAAAAAAAAATATATGATTATCTTTGACTTACAGTATTAAGACACCATGCGAGTGTCAATAGAAAGCCAATGACAGCCCCAGATCGGTTCTCAGATTGCTGTGTAAACGGTAAAATGGTGCAGGAATCGGATCGCATGGGTGTTCACACCCAGAAGTGTCACACTCATGCGATCTGATTTCAGTGAGGACCAAAAAAAGAGTCCTGCACCATTCTGTTTGAATGGCTTAATTTGCATCGCACAGACATTGCATATGATGTGCACAGCAATGCTGTGCAAATCACATGCGATGTCTGTGATCGCACACGTGTGAGCCCAGCGAGTGAGGAAATAGGACTGACCTGGAGTTATGAATACAATTGGACTATAGCTTAGATTACTATAATGACAGATCTAAGCTATGGGTGATAGAACATGGGACACATTAACCAGATGAGTCAGTAAAGGGTTACATAGTAGTGTCTGGGCTGTGTGATACATGGATGTATAGAGGGGTGTGTGGTGTGTAAGGGGTGATGATAGTGTAGAGGGGGAGTAGAAGTTACATTAGATAGGGGGATGGGAGATTTGTATCAGAACTGAGGAAGCATGACACTAGAAGAGGAGTGAGAATCCATGCTGGAGAAGATAGGCTGAGTCAGGAGGATAGTAGAAAACAATACACAGGCTTGTTGGGGAAGTGGGTTGGAGGAATGAGATCCAATGTGATGTAACACAGAGAAGGAGAGCACAGGGGTGACTGCATAGAGACATATTCTGGGCACTATCAGTGGTACATAGAAGGGAGAATGTGAGCAAGACCAGTATCTAGAAGGGGGAGGAGTAACAAACTTACAAGGTAAATAGAAGATCATGCAGGAGGGAGAGTCAA
This sequence comes from Rana kukunoris, assembly GCA_029574335.1. Classification (NCBI taxonomy): domain Eukaryota; kingdom Metazoa; phylum Chordata; class Amphibia; order Anura; family Ranidae; genus Rana; species Rana kukunoris. The sequence goes on along the minus strand of CM056058.1, from coordinate 61,709,049 downwards.
CATCACAGCACTGAGCTGAGTGCAGGGAGAGAATACCAGGCTGGGGATCGCAGAAAGTCAGAGGGAGAGAGACGCTGGTCAGGTGCTGGGCACCTTCACTTCCTGTACTTCCCGGTCACTATGCTCTGGGTTGTCTAACAAAGGGACGGAGCTCCGGATATTGGCCCCGCCCATCCCGACATCAACTTGACAGATCCACTCAATCTCCCTGCAGCTTACCCCCCAATCACTGGATCGCTGGATCAATGGTCATTGGTCACACTGCTGCGTGTCCTGCTAGCTAGCTAGGCTGTCAACAATGGATTTGGGTGCCACCAATGAATCCGGAGACCCACTAGCCAGGACAAGTCCCGGCAGGCTAAATTAGCCAGGGACTAGGTTCTATTTGGCGGGACTGTCCCGTAAAAAACGGGACAGTTGGCAAGTATGCAAATAGCACCTACCGTATTCAAGTAAAATGTAAATATGGAGGGGGCTCTTTTCAATAACTTGCCACTACTCTGTCTTATGAATATTTTTTTGTCACCCAGATATTGCCCCATTTAGCAACATTTTATGCTCATATTACTGACCCATAACAAGGGAATATAATCCTATTATACATACAGCCCATTGCTTTCCTGAACGTCATGTATAACACATACTAAACCTTTGTAATATCTCAAGAAGAAAACAGCTAGCATGCCGAGAATTCTACCCACACATCAAGGGCAGGAAGGTATGCTGACAGTGGTGCTGGATGCTGCACCTGAAAACAAAACGCTTTGACGCACGTGGGCCAAACCATCTATGTGCACGTAGCTAAAAATAGCTCATCGATGATTACATTTTGTTCCTTCAACCAGCTGATTGAATGAAAAAAAAAAAGAAAAAAAATCAATCCTGCTGAGCTGTGTTTTGACAACGGGAAGATTTTTCATCAGCAACTCTGATTGAGCAGCATTTATCCACCGGCTGGTTGTACAAAAGTCAAAAAGTAGATTTTTTAACCCTTCACTTCTGTTTGTTTGAAATGAGAAGTGCACTTTATTTGCTACTCTATGCACACTATAAATCACATAGACTATAGACCCTCATCCATCTTGGGAAGGAGCAAGAGAGGGTGGCTGCATTCCTACATAGAGTGGGATGGTACCATGGAGAATGAACGTAGCCACCCTCTAACAGGAAGTTGGACCACAGTAGCAAAAAAAGGCCATTAAAGGTTTGGAGGAGGCAATAGATAGTACTTTATTGATTGAAGAATACATACTTGAATAGAGTTTAGAGTTACATAGTTACAAAGTCACATAGTTACATACATTAGTAGGTGAGGTTGAAAAAAGACACACGTCCATCAAGTCCAACCTTTAGTGTTAGGAATATTTTCCTCTGCCTAATAATTTGTAAAACAATGGCACATTCAAAAAGGTTATCTTACCATAGTGAAATGGATCTGGTTCTTTTTTTTCTTCACTGGTACTGGCACCTGTACAAAATTATAGGAACACTTAGTATATATTGCAGTATTTGTAAAACCATATTAATCACTTAGCCAGTTAAATCACAGTCTCTATGTCTTTCTTCTCAAAATGCTGGAAGTACATTGTAAAGACTTCAACAAGTGATATAAATGTGCGAGTTTCCCCATGTTTTAAGTTACAGACTCGACGTTGCATTACATGACACCTAACTACAGGGCCAGATTTATACATTTTGCCAACCAGGCCACCTATCTTTGCCCCGTACCCCAAGTGAATGTCTAACCTTAAACCTTAATATTACATCAACAAGATCAGACTTCATAGTGAAAGAGACAGTTTACTTTACGTTAGAATGTCTAGAACTGACAACTCAAAGTGTAGGGCAAACTGCCATACTATTCTGCTAGCAGTTTATTTGTAGATGTTTGGTGTACTCGGAGTACAGAATTCTAGGTACACAGTGTACTTTTAAAAAACGAACAAACTTTGTAGGGATAGAAACCCTGGTGACCCGGCTGGATAGCAGGCAGAATCAGCAGACTAAAACCTTTTATTATACATAGAACCATAGACTTCTGTTATTACCTGGGGGTTTGGTGCGCTTTTTGAAAGTGCACCACACCTACAGGATATAATAAAAGTCTATGGCAAAGTGCAGCTAACCCACAGGAAAGACACAGGTGCACTGCACTCAAGGTACGGGTAATCCACAGCGCATCAGTGTGAAAGCAGCGTTAGGCCCCTTTCACAAGACTGGTCTTATTGTGTCCGTCTGCATGTTTTGTTTAGGTGGACCCAATTGGACCCTCTATTTACCTATATGGAGTGTTAGATGTAAATGGGCTTGTGTCTGTTTACACCTGCCTACCTTCAATCCAATCCCAAAAAAAACTGAAGGGGATCCATCCCCTTCCATCTGGGCGGATCAAGGGGCCCATAGAGTAGAGCAGACTGTGTTCCTGTCTGCTCATCATATGCAGAGTGGACATGGACCTGTCATCTGCTTACTTTTAGTGCCAGGTTAGGTGGTAGAGCCAGGCTAGGTGGTATTGCTGGGTTAGGGTGGTATAGTGCCAGCTTAGGGTGGTAGTGCCAGGTTAGGGTGGTATTATGCCAGGTCAGGTGGAAGTGGCAGGCTAGGTGGTAGCGCCAGGTTAAGTGATAGTGCCAGGTTAGGTGGTAGTGCCAGGTTAGGGTGGTATCATGCCAGGTCAGGTGGAAGTGGCAGGCTAGGTGGTAGCGCCAGGTTAAGTGATAGTGCCAGGTTAGGTGGTAGTGCCAGGTTAGGGTGGTAGTGCCAGGTTAGGTTGGTAGTGCCAGAGTAAATACATGACAACAGTGTCACTAGGGCACTTGATGGTGTCAGTAGGGCAGAGGATTATGTCTATAGGGCAGAGGGTGGTGTCCGTAAGGGCAGAAGGCGGTGTCTGTAGGGAAGAGGGTAGTTTTTTTGTTATAAAAAAATGTTAGGAGCCTGTTGGGGGCTTTGGTGAAATATCATTGTATCTAAACATCCCCTGATATCTCACTTTTGAGATAGAGAAAGGAATTAAGAACACAGATTATTTAATTCCTTATATTGCTTATATCCTTTAGCTGCACTGGACAGTGAATGAATGGGAAGTACTCTGCAGATTCCTGTTCATTCACACACTGAATACAGCCGATCAGCTCTAGAAAATGCTGACCCTCTTCTCATCTGCTGCCCATGTCCTCCTCATGCAGAGCTGTGACAGGGTGTGCATAGTATATATAACACTTGTGGGTTTTTGTACAATTCTCCTTTAAGGGGGCGTGGCAGGGTGTGTGTCCTTTGCCTATATTATTTTGCTAAAAGGTGTCCCTCATTCCCATCTCAGAAAGTTGGGAGGTGTAAGTATATAATGTATAACCCATACCTCCCAACTGCCAAGTGTTTCCCGCATTCCCGCCAAGAAGGATATTTTCCCGCATAGCGGAGGAAGAGGAGGTCCGAGGTCCGCTTCTTAATACTGAAGCATGAGAGGATGAAGAAGCAAGTGGTGTGTCCGTTGGGCAGCAGTTATGTGTGGTCGGCGGAAACCCCCCCCCCCCCCCGAACATCTCTTTCTCTAAGTGCACGTCCTTCTGCAGCACTCCCCCACTTAACAACTTTTTTCTCCTTCGGCATGGCAATGTACCGCGACACTTTCACTTTCAGTATCGCCGCAACAACCCGTGTCCGCCCCCCCCCCCCCACTCAACAACTTTAATGGTTGATGGCATGGAAAAATAATTATAATGAATGTCCCGCGGTATGATTCTGAAAAGTTGGGAGGTAGGCATATATTTTTTAATGTTGGATTTATTTTATAATATTTAGATAAAAGTCTCATAAACAAATCATATCAGCTGATATTATGATAGATGTCTTTGCTATTATCATAATAATACTGAAGGGTTATCTAGTTGTAAGGAAGCCAACCAACCTCTGCTTTCTTCAATCTTCTCCCAGTGGTTTGACTTGATCTGAGATACCTAGGGGAATTTACTAAAACTGGAGAGTACAAAATCTGGTGCAGCTCTGCATAGAAACCAATCAGCTTCCAGGTTTTTGATATAGCTTAATTGAACAAGCTAGAAGCTGACTGGCTACCATGCACAGTGGCACCAGATTTTGCACTCTCCAGTGTTAGTAAATCAACGTCCTAGTTTATAGTTGATTTCTTTATTTTTTTATCTTGTTATAATGTTGCATATACAGTATACTCATAATGAGTCAGGTCTGTTCTCAGAGTTCAATTATCAGAATCTTGCTGGTATGCAACTCACCTAGTACTGTTGCCAAGGTAGAGCACAACAAAATCAGGACAGCCTCCATGAGCCCTGCAAATAATAGAGAGAGGTTAGGACAGGCAAGTTCTTCTCATGTATATAGTCAGAATGCTACATTTCATGATTTTACTATTAATATTAATGCCATTCTCTGCTTACTAGACGCATGATTTGTAATTTAAAAAACACGCACTTATAACTTATATACAATAGCAGGAAAGGTTTTATAGTACATTCATCAAACATTCCCCACTGAGGTTTGCCTTATTCATTATAAGACGGATATTCACCTTGATTGGCTGAGCACTGTCACATCGATAACAATCAGGCAGTGTTGCCAACCGTCTGTATTTTTACAGACAGTTCGTAAAAACTGGCACTTTTTCCCCCCGTTTGTAAATGTCCGTGGTTGCGGGAATGTTGCAGTAAAAATAGCCGAGATCGGTTTGGCTTGGAACTGTGCATGGAGATTGGAGGCACGGGGTGATGGTGGCTGTGGTGGCACCGCAGAGGGGGATGGAGGCAGGGGGCAATGTAGGCATGGGGAGATTGGAGGCAGTGGGTGTTGGTGGCACCGCAGAGGGTGGGGGATGGAGACAAGGGTTGTTGGTGGCAACGCAGAGGGGGGTGGAGGCAGGGGACGATGGAGGCAGGGGGTGATTGGAGGCAGGGGGAGATTGTGGCACTGCAGAGGAGGGTGAAGGCAGGGGGTGTTGGTGGCAGAGGGGGATGGAGGCAGGGGGTGATGTGACTTAATAATTTGCCCTTATTATATTGAAAATAACAAAAATATGTTTTTTTTACCTTAATATCTACCTTAAAGCGGATCTCCGCCCTAAAGTGAAGTTCCGCAGATCGGAACCCTCCCCCCTCCGGTGTCACATTTGACACCTTTCAGGGGGGAGGGGGGTGCAGATACCTGTCTAAAGACAGGTATCTTCACCCACTTCCGGCCCGCAGTCTCGGGCAAAAGACGGGTTTTTCCCGTTGTGTGCTGGGAACTCTCGGCTCCCAGCACACAGCGGGCGCAGCGCGACTCGTGCATGCGCTGTAGGGAACTGGGCAGTGAAGCCGGAGCGCTGGTCCCCTCACCGTGGATGGAGGGGGGAGCAGCAGAGAGGCGAGCGAACACTCGTCCTCTGCTGCGGACGCTGCTGGACTCCAGAACAGGTAAGTGTGCTAATATTAAAAGTCAGCAGCTGCAATATTTGTATCTGCTGGCTTTTAATATTTTTTTTTTAGTGGACCATCCGCTTTAAATCACATTGCTATTTGCCTAACATACTTGTTTGTAGCCTAAATACTGAAATTTGCACCTAAAAATGTAATTTAGTAACTTTTGTGAAATGCCAGTAAAAACGTGGCTACGCCAGTAAATTTTGGGTGTCGTGCCAGTAAATTTCAATCTGGTAGGTTGGCAACACGGTAATCAGGGTACAGGTATAAAGTTTGCTCAAAAATATAACAAAGGAAGTTTGGAAAATGCCTGGGGAACTATATTTCACCATTTTCAAATCCTGCACTTGAGTGAGGAAGAGGGGTACTTAGGTGCTAATAGGCCTTGATAAATAAATACCACTTTGTACAAATGTTATTTTTAATGCGGTTATTCTGCTGAAATGCTCTCACTGCCTGTTATTTTGTACATCTTTTTTTATGGTCACTTTCTGTTTTTACTCTTCTGCGTCACTAGATGGCGTATGGACATCATTTATGTTTTATTGAAGAAAGCGGTTTACAACATTTAATGTTATTATTTTTTCTTTTAAATAAAAGAATTGTTATAATATAGGTCTTTCATTTCAGGCAGAATTAAAGTAACATTATCTAGAAAGTAGATCTAAACCCAATCTGTAAAAAAACTCATGTAAACTGTAACATGTTAATGTAAAGCTGTTTTGAATATTTTTTTAAATCTGCATTACATGAACACTCAGTGATCCTGCCATGAGCGTCCTCTTTTTGGTACTTCCTGTTATAGGGTAATAGCTATCTTCCAGTTGGGCTTCTGTGGTGTCTCTGGTCACATGCACCCCTAATGAAGACTACAATTAGCAATGCTACATACATTGTTCTGGCACCTTTTCTTCAAGTTAGGAAACAGGAACACTTAAGCGGCGCACAGCAATTTATTTTTATAATATAAACTATACATATATTTTGCAATTAAATAACATTTCTAATCATGTAAAGTTAATCATAATAGTTCCCCTTTACATCAGAGTCCACAGAGTTCCCATTTACATCAGAGTCCACAGAGTTCCCCTTTACATCAGAGTCCACAGAGTTCCCATTTACATCAGAGTCCACAGAGTTTCCATGTACATCAGAGCCCACAGAGTTCCCTTTTTACATCAGAGTCCACAGAGTTCCCCTTTACATCAGAGCCCACAGAGTTCCCCTTTACATCAGAGCCCACAGAGTTCCCTTTTTACATCAGAGTCCACAGAGTTCCCTTTTTACATCAGAGTCCACAGAGTTCCCTTTTTACATCAGAGTCCACAGAGTTCCCTTTTTACATCAGAGTCCACAGAGTTCCCATTTACATCAGAGTCCACAGAGTTCTCTTTTTACATCAGAGTCCACAGAGTTCCCTTTTTACATCTGTATCCGCAGAATTCTCTTTCATTGTAAGGCGGGACTCTGCAGACTCTGATGTAAGGGAGAACTCTGAGGACTCTAAAATAAATGATGCTCTGGGAAACCTTATTTAAGGATGAACACTGAGTACTCTGATGTAGGGAGAGGACTCTGATGTAAGGGGGAAAACTGTGGCCTCTGGTGTAAAGGGGAACTCCGATGTAAGGGGTGCTCTGAGAACTCTGATTTACCTTAGTACACTCACTCAAAGGCAAGAGAGAGAAGGGGGGAGACTTCAGTCACAGACAGGGATGGATGGTGAGCTCACAGACCCCTTGGCAGTCAGCACCTCTTAGCAGGTGTATCTGAGGCTGCTGGACTTCACATTTCCACCCCCCCCCACTTCCCTTTTCTGAGGCACAGCGCTGGGGAATTGAGTGTGGGCAGACACAGAGGGGCAGGGGTGGGAGAAGAAGGAGAAGATGGAGCCCTTTCTCCTCTCCCATCTGTATGTGGGGGAACTGTTAGTGCTGGCTTTGGGCTGTGTGAACAAGTGTGTAACAGACACTCGTGGCTTAGACAACTGCAGCCAGCAACCCTGCTGGGAGCCCAGTCTAAATAACGTGTCCAAGTTTCAGGCAGTTTGAAACCTGGACACATAATTCCAAACCCGAACTGTCCGGGTGAATCCTGGACAGGTGGCAACCCTATGCTGGCGTGGTCTACTGTTACTATCAGGATGGCCATCCAGTGCAATTGCAAGCTACCAACACTGGAGAAAGAGCATGTAGGCAGCAGCTGAAAGTGACTGCAGGAGATAAGCAGCGCTGAGATGTAAAATAGGATGATTTTTTTTTTTTAAACTGAGTTTTATGGAAAAACATTTCAACGTTCTTTATAATACACAAAGCTTTAGAAAACTCACTGTAATCCAGTAAGGGTTTAGATGTAATTTAAAGTGGGAGTAAATCTGCTGTGGGGTTTTGGAGCTCTTGTCCTAATTATACACAGTTTATGTTACATTATAGCATGCTTACAGCAGTCACTGATGATGTAACTCCTAAACATGCGAGCTGAAGTTACATCACCCTGATAATCGGCTCCATTACTCGCATATTACACATGCTGGGAATAGGCTGCCAGTGTACAACGCAAGTACTGAAAGTAGATTGATAGATTTTGGCAGAACAGACTGATAAAGTATGTAAGCTCTATATAGTGATGACACCGCAACATGTGTTACAGAACAATTTTTAAAGAAGTATAATATAAAGATATCTTTATAGGTGGCAATCAATTGATGGATTGAATAGACTTTTCTGTCTGCATAACAATTTTTTTTGTACCATTCAGTGGATTTAACAGAAAAAAAAACCTGTAAGCTCAGGTCAGAGCTGCTGTACTAATTATCTGACGTTAGTACCGCAATCTCCCCCACTAAGCTGTTGTGTTCTGACAAGAGGACAGCCCCACCAGAACACTTTGGTCAGCCATTTTGTTGGTTTGCAAGTATATAGCCCCGTACACACGGCCGAGGTTCTCGTCAGAAACCAGCGAGAACCTTGCTGGGAGCCGCATTCTGCCAAGAACCTCGGCCGTGTGTACGCTCTCGGCGAGCCCCGCCCGTCGGGAAACCCGTCGAGCAAATAGAGAGCAGGTTCTCTATTGGCTCGACGACTCGTCGGGATGAATGGCTGGTTGCCTTTCCCGACAGGCGGGTCGCCGATTCTGACGGCCGGCAGAGAACCTCGACGGGCGGAACGATGTGTTCCGCCCGTCAAGGTTCTCTGCCGTGTGTACGGGGCCTCAGACTTGTTTTTTTATACTAATGACGCTTTTGAGGAAAATGCACTAGGCTGCTGAGCCATCTTGTTTGTTTTATGAGTGCTATTCAAAATGAATGGTAACACAATGCAATATAATGCTAGTGTGTAGCAACATTTTAGTATTTTGGCATTTTAGCAATTTTTTCAGCTGTATTTAGGGACTGTTTTATGTGTGTCCCTTCACTATGGGATGTGATCTTTGTGACGATGGTGTGTTAATAAAATTTTTCAAATCAGGAGCCATCACCATGCTGAGCACATCCCAACAATAAAGGAATAGCTTATGTTGAAGAGCACTGCTCCAGCTATCAAGAGAGAAGAGGTAATGTTAGCAGCTACACAATGGGGTTTATTTACTAAAGGCAAAAAGACTGCAGTTGCACTCTAGAAGTGCATTGCTCCAGAGCTTAGTAAATGAGCAGAAGCTCTGCTGACTTCCATCAGCCAGGCCTGGACTGGCCATAGGGCACACCGGTGGGCCGGGGTCACCAGGCTCAGCTTCAGGGCCGCGGTCCGATGCCTGTTGATGACCGGCCGCACAGCGGGAGGTAAGCGGCGACCATGGCCTGGAGAAGGTTAACACACGCCGTAGTGGCGGCTCACTTCCCGCTGTGTGACCGTGCCTGTGTCTCCTCTCTAGGCTCTCCTGCCCTGCCGACAATGTCATCCATCAGCAAAGCAAGGGCGGGAGGAGCCGGAGATCTGTACAGTGACCAGTTTGAGCCCACCAAGGAAGATTAAATCCATTCAAAAAACCAAGGGGAGTGAAGGAGACACGTTAGAAGTTAAGAGCATAGAGAGAAGTGAAGCCATCAGATCGGGAGACACGGAAAGAGACACAGAAGGAAAACAGGTAATCAAGAAATCAAGAAACGGCAGACCAAAGAGTAACGGAGGGCACAGGAAAGTGTAAATAGATAAAGCTAAATGGTGGTAAAAAGGAGATAAGAAATGGGAAAGAAGAGGGGAAGGAGGGAAGAAGAACAGATAGAAAAAAAGGGCGGATACCGTATTTTTCGGACCATAAGGCGCACTTAAAATCCTTTAATTTTCTCAAAAATCGACAGTGTGCCTTATAATGCGGTGCGCCTTATGTATGGTTGTGTTGAGCATTAAAAACATACATGATAGGTTTACAGCATCCACTTACATGTAAATAGTAGAGATCCGGCATGTAGATCATGGAAATAGTCTCTACTGTAACATCCTTCCGCACCAGATGTAAGCAGTAAAATGCTCCTATGCCCCTCTATGTCGAACCGTCCGTATAGCAGTGGAACTAGCTGGTATGGTGACGTCACTGGAATGCGGCGGCATTTTGGAGCTGGCGCTTGCGTGTGACAGGTGTGTGCATTCATTCATTAATTTTCGATATTAATTTTTTATACAAAAATGGCTTCTGTTAAGAGACATGTTAAGAGACATGCTTATGAAGCGGATTTCAAACTCGGTCATGCAGTACAACATAGAGCAGCTGCAAGAGGATTCAATATTAATGAATCAATGGTACGGAAGAGGAGGAAGCAAGAAGATGCCCTGCACCAGGTAAAGAAGACCAAACTGAGTTTCCGAGGGAACAAAGCGAGATGGCCACAGTTGGAGGACAAAATTGAACAGTGAGTTATTGAACAGAGAACCACAGGTAGAAGCGTCTCTACGGTCTCTATTCGACTCAAAGCAACAGTGATAGCACGCGCCATGGAGATTAACGACTTTCGAGGAGGTCCCTCTTGGTGCTACGTTTTATGAAAAGGCGTAATCTCTCCATCCGCACAAGAACTACTATGTCACCACAACTGCCAAAGGATTACGAACAAAAGCTGGCCATTTTCCGCACCTACTGTGAGAACAAGATCAATGAAAAGAAGATCCGGCCAGAACACATCACTAACATGGACGAGGTCCCCCTCACTTGATATCCCCGTAAACCGCACTGTTGAGAAAACGGGGACCAGTATGGTATCTATACGCACTACAGGATACGAGAAGTCATCCTTCACTGTAGTTCTCGGTTGCCAGGCTAATGGCCAAAAACTACCACCCATGGTAATTTTCAAAAGGAAGACTTTGCCAAAAGAAAAGTTTCCGGTTGGCGTCATTTTAAAGGCTAACCCAAAGGGCTGGATGGACGAGGAGAAGATGGGTGAGTGGCTGAGAGAGGTTTACGTCAAGATCTGTGACACCATGCGCGCCCATCTGACCGATACTGTCAAAGCCCAAGTGAAGAAAACTAATTCGGTGCTTGCCATCATTCCGGGTGGATTAACCAAAGAACTCCAGCCACTAGATATTGGTGTCAACAGGTCATTTAAAGTTAAATTGCAAGGTGCGTGGAAGCATTGGATGACAGAAGGTGAACACACATTCACCAAGACAGGAAGGCAACGCCGGGCAAGTTACGCCACTTTCTGCCAGTGGATCGTGGATGCCTGGGCTAAGGTATCAGTCTCCAGTGTCATCCGAGCTTTCAGGAAGTCCGGAATCATCACTGAACAGCTAAGTAACAGCAACAAAACTGACTCGGATAATGATTATAATGATGAGAGGGATCCGGGCATGCTTGATGCCGAAATCGCCCAACTGTTACACTCAGACACTGAAGATGAAGAATTTGATGGATTTGTGGTAGAGGAATAAACTAGAAAATTCAGTGTATTGTTTTGTATTTTATGTGTGTAACACTGAACAATGTTGAGAGTTATTGTGAAAGAGTTTAAAGAGTTTAAAGAGTTGAATAGAGTTGAATAAAGTTTGACTTATCAGAGTTTTGTTTAATTTAATGCGTGCGCCTTATAACCCGGTGCGCCTTATGTATGGAAAAAAAAAGTTAACAGTCGCTCAATGACATTGCGCCTCATAACCCGGTGCGCCTTATGGTCCGAAAAATACGGTATATAAAGAGAAAGAGAAAAAAGGGAAAAAGAAACAGAAAAAGGAGACAAAGGAGAGGAAAATAAGAGAAAAATAGGAGTGAAAAATTAAAAAGGATAAAGATGATAGAGAAATGAAAATAGGAAAAAAGGAAGAAATTAGTGGGAAAAGGTGACAAATTAAGAGGATAAGGTGCAACTGAGAAAAATGTATGAAACTAAACTAAAAAAAAAACAAGTAAAGACAATTAAGAAATAATAAAGTGTGAGAAATTATAATAAATATAAAAATAATAAAACATAAATATAAAAATTAATATAAATATTAATAATAAAAAGAAAAGAAAGGGGAAACAATGAGAAATAAAAAATAAAGGATAAAATAAAAAGAACATGAAGAATAAAAAAAACAGAAAGAAGGAAAAAAAAAAAACGGGAAATGGGAAAACCTAAAGTATAATAGGTGAAAAAGGAAGAGAACAAAGCATTATCCCATCACCACCCGCCATCATGAACCAGCGGTTGCTGGAAAATTGGCTGCTCGGTCTAAATTGCCCAGGCCTATTTTTTGTCCCAGTCCGGGCCTGCCATCAGCCAATCATGTACAAGCATGCGGTTCTTTTTTTCCTTGCACATGATTGGGTACTCTTTGAAAACCTTATTTACTAAGCTCTGGCGCAACTGCACTTGCATAGGGCAACAGTCTATTTGCCTTTAGTAAATCAACCCCACCGTGTGTATTGCCCTAGCTGCTCCTGATGACCATGCATTATGTTAAATTTAGTGGGTGTCTGAGCTGGTAGTTAGCTCAGACTCTGATGATTAAGGCTAAATCAGCCTCTGTTCCGGCTATGGCTGTGCTTGGAGTATTTTTCCCATTGGTTGCTTGTAGGTGGCGTTACCACCACAGGCCAATGTTGAAACACTGACGAGCCAGAGTGCATTGGGTGTCTTTTCTCTGGGAATAGCCCAGTGAGAGTGGTCTCGCCGCTGGGCATGCTGGGGAAGGATACTTAAGGGGCAGACGCCATTTTCTGGGGTCCTTTTCTGCCTCGTGGCCCTCCTGGCCCAAGATACATGATGGTCCATTTTCAGCCCTGGGACCACGTTGGCCCAAGGTTGCATTACTGCCAAGTAGACCCAGTCATCTTGACTGGGGTCTGAACTTTGAAGGTGATCCTGTGCTCTCTGTCCTGCGGGAGGAAGCCACTCAATGGAGGGAACCAGGGGAGGACCTGTCCTGGAGAGGGCCAAGTGGAAGGCTGGTGTCTCGGGAGAGGGCCGGTAACTTTATTGGAGGATGCACCATATTCTATGATGCCTTACAGTGTTGCCGGGTCGGCTTAAAGGCTCTAAACTGTACGGCTAAAAATCTGTACTCTAAAAGAAAGGTCTGTGGCAGAGACTGTATTCTTTTGTCCATGCATCATCCCGACTGCTAGCCCAGTGAGAGAGGCCTATCCGGGTGAGCAATACCCACTCTGAGGAATGTGGTGAGTTGACATTTGAAACCATAGAAGTTCCCCAGTGATCTGCATCGTGTGCCTGAACCTTCCCCTGACCCTCCGTCCCTCTACCTATACAAGTTTGCGTGCAAATAAAAACCTGTCAGAAAAGGGATTTACAACTTGCGTGGACATTGAAGTTTCTTGGACTCTCATCTCATCCCCTAGACAACAAAGAGCGAGGATCCGACTTGTGTCTCCCTAAGTCACGAGACATTCAATTGGAGTGAATGAGAGCCGTCTTAATGTACCCTACTGAAGTCGCTCCAAAAAGGTTCCTGTACTACTTCAAGGCAACTTCTAGGCAACTTGTACCCATTGATTTCAATGGAAGTCGCCTCCAAGTCGGTCTTAACCGAAGCAACTTTACAGGAAGAGAAAATAGTTTACTCAGCCAAACCCCTCCCTCCCACAGAGTTGATTATTCTGTGATTGGCCACAGCCAAAGTCGTCTGTCCAGTCGCATTGTAAGTTGATCCAAGTCGTGCTGAAGTTGCCTTGCAAAGTTGCGCTGTAAGTCGGGTTGCCCCCATGTGAACCGGCACTTATGGTACAGGAAAACTTGCAGATATGAGGACTTTATTAATCAATTAGGCAAGTAGCCAGCAGTTACTGCATGAAAAACTTGCCTTGTCCATCAAAGCTTATTGAATGTATTAAATGTTCTTTTCCACATTAGTATTACTGATATTTACATGACCGCCATGCATAATATCCTTTATAAGAACCATTTGACTACACACAATTACCCTGCCCAGAATTGTAGTTGTTGCCATCCTCCCACAGCATTTTTTACTGGCAAAACATGGAAAATTTACTGGCGAAGCACATTTTTTACTGGAAATCTGAGAAATTACAGAACTCCTACTGAAAACTAACACAGTGAATAGTTGAACAGTATAAACATGATATGGAAACACTGACAATACCTAATAACAAAGTAATTTGCTTAATTTACACTAACAAAAAATCAACACAGCATGAAATTATCAGCCCCTGATATTTACTGGCAGTTGTAAAAAAAATCTCAGATTTTTTACAAACTGTCAGTACATTTAATGGCGGTTGGCAACCCTGGGCTACATATATTCCCCTTTTAGAGTGGGATGTCTATAAGCATTGCCTTGCTAAAATGCTGCAGCATCCTGCAGATTACAAGAAGTGCCAAGAAGTGTAGACAGGAGGCTGCTCTTATCTTATCTTGGACACAGGAGACCACAAGGATATTTTGTAGTAAGCTTATGGGCAGGATACAAAGGAGACACAGGGCACCCAGGATGAAAGTGCCTAGGCTTGGCAAGGACTTCATTCACAGGTTAGTGACAAATGCCATTGAACACCATTTTACAACATTCTTTCTCAGTTCTGCAGCTCTGGCTCATTGACAGTTATCAAGGCCTTCATTTCTCTCAAAAAAATGCATTTTCTCTAAGCGTGTGTACTATTCTTTTGTGTAATCATGATTAATGTACGCTATGTACTTTTTACATCACTTTGAAGAAAGTGCCCTCTACAATTATTCATCTGGTAACTGTTAACACAATGTCCTTCATTTATCTTTGAAAAAAACATGTGTTATCTATAGCATAGCTGCATACAGCATAGCCTCAGAAACACGACTTTAGGTTTTTATAAGTTAGTATCTTAATTGCATTGATTTTTTTATCATTATTTAGGTCAAATAAGTATAAAGATACCATTTTAATTATATAGTACATTGCTTTGCAAGCATACCTGAGCCACATAAGACCTGTCTTTTTTGTTTTTGTTTCATCCTATAACACTATTTGAATCACATGTAAACCTCAACCTATATATAGATATATATATATCTATATATAGATAGATAGATAGATATATCTATATATATATATATATAGATAGATATATCTATATATATATCTATATATATATATATAAAAAAAATCCTACATATATTAGTTGTATTTAATTTTTATTCTGGTCTTTCTGTTATGGATACGTGATTATAGTAGAGTGTCAATCCTTGAAAGATAAATTGAACATTGTGGAAAGCACAGTGTTCCCAATCTCATTTATTGTAATAGTTGTACATGTATTCACCAAAATGTAATTCATTTAACATATATATTTTTTTTAATGGCAGCATATTTTTAATCTTTTCAGACCAATGCAGTAATAGAAAAGGTATGCACGTAAGGGGTTCTAAAAACCAGACCATTCCTTGCATTAAAGTGGTTGTAAAGGTTTTATTTTTTATTTTAAAATAACCAGTGGCGGCCCGCCCATAGGGATGCATGGGCGCCGCACCCCTCCCGCAGTCACAAAAAAATAAATAAATAAAAATAAAAATAAAAAAAAACGGGCCCTTTAAGAACTTTTATTCGGCTAAAATGTCATTTTGACATTTTAGCCGAAGTTCTGGCGGCCGTCTATAGAGGGCGCTGCAGCGCCACCCCCTCTCGCAAATAACACACGTTCAATGCAATGCATTGAACGTGTGTTATTGTTGCCAGCTGCCTGGTCTATTCATAAATTAAAACCGGACATGGGTCGTCGATTACCTGAATAGCGGCAGCTGGTTGGCTGAGGAGAACTGCCTATCAAAGCCAGCGGCTCTGATAGGCTTTTCCAGTACCGCCCTCCGGCTCTTGGAAGTCTATACTCGGAGCGCAGGCAACCTGCGGTCCTTGCATAAGACTGACGGCCGTTTCAGCCAATCAGGTTCCCGGATTCTGGTTATCAGGAACCTAATTGGCTGAAGCTTCTCCACGGCGGCAGAAGACATTGAGGGAGGACATGGAAGCGTCAGGTAAGTGTTTTTTTTTACAGGGAAAGGGGCATCATGGGGCACAGTGGCATTATGGGGCACAGTGGCATCATGGGGCACAGTGGTGACAAAGGGCACAGAGGCGACAATGAGCACAGTGGCATGGGGCACAGTGGTGACAATTAAAGGGCACAGTGGTGACAATTGATGGCACAGTGACTGCATATGATGGCATGGCACAGTGGTGACAATTGATGGCACAGTGACTGCATTTGATGGCATGGCACAGTGGTGACAATTGATGGGCACAGTAGCTGCGTTTGATGGCATGGCACAGTGGTGGCGTTTGATGGCATGGCACAGTGGTGACAATTGATGGCACAGTGACTGCATATGATGGCATGGCACAGTGGTGACAATTGATGGCACAGTGACTGCATTTGATGGCATGGCACAGTGGTGACAATTGATGGCACAGTGACTGCATTTGATGGCATGGCACAGTGGTGACAATTGATGGGCACAGTAGCTGTGTTTGATGGCATGGCACAGTGGTGATAATTGATGGCACAGTGGTGGTAATTGATGGCACAGTGGTGGCGTTTGATGGCATGGCACAGTGGTGGCGTTTGATGGCACAGTGGTGGCATTTGATGGCATGGCACAGTGGTGACAATTGATGGCACAGTGGCTGCATTTGGTGGCATGGCACAGTGGTGACAATTGATGTCACAGTTGCTGTGTTGCATGGCACAGTGGTGACAATTGATGGCACAGTTGCTGTGTTGCATGGCACAGTGGCTGCATTTTATGGCATGGCACAGTGGTGACAATTGATGGCACAGTTGCTGTGTTTGATGGCATGGCACAGTGGTGACAATTGATGGCACAGTGGCTGCATTTGGTGGCATGTCACAGTGGGAACAATTGATGGCACAGTTTCTGTGTTTGATGGCATGGCACAGTGGTGACAATTGATGGCACAGTGGCTGCATTTGGTGGCATGGCACAGTGGTGACAATTGATGGCACAGTGGCTGCATTTGGTGGCATGGCACAGTGGTGGCAATTGATGGCACAGTTGCTGTGTTGCATGGCACAGTGGCTGCATTTGATGGCATGGCACAGTGGTGACAATTGATGGCACAGTGGCTGCATTTGGTGGCATGGCACAGTGGTGACAATTGATGGCACAGTTTCTGTGTTTGATGGCATGGCACAGTGGTGACAATTGATGGCACAGTGGCTGCATTTGGTGGCATGGCACAGTGGTGACAATTGATGGCACCGTTTCTGTGCTTGATGGCATGGAACAGTGATGACAATTGATGGCACAGTGGCTGCATTTGGTGGCATGGCACAGTGGCTGCATGTGATGGGCACAGTGAGGCTGCAATATTTTTTTTTCCGTTTGCGCCCCCCCAAAAATTTTGAGCACCAGCCGCCACTGAAAATAACCAATATGTCATACTCACCTCCACTGTGCAGCTCCGAACACCTCCTGGGGTCCCCCGGCAGCTCTCGTGGCTTCTCCCCACATTAGATAACCCCCTAGGAAAAGCACTCTCCCGGGGGGATACCTTGTGGGCACGCTCCTGAGTCCAGCATTGTCCGTCCATAGTCGCCGAATGCAGGACTCGGTTCTGCCCCCCAGCGCCCGCGTCATTGGATTTTATTGATGGCAGCGGGAGCCAGAGGCGTCGTTAGGCCCTGGCTAAGGAGGCTGGAGCCCCGAATGTGTCCCCGTAAAGCCCTGAGTGCCGGGCATTAAGGTAGCCATTGTTAGCCCCGAGTCTTGCCGAGTGCCGCCGAGTCCGTTCGCAGGCAGCTGGTCCCGCCTTCTGGAGACCAACGCCTATGATGGACGTCCCACTGATCCAATGCCGAGACCGCAGGACCTGTGACGTCCATCATAGGCGCCGCAAGCTTAGAAGGCAGGAGTTACAATGCCGCCTGGTGCGCTAAATGTTAGGGATGAAAACTATGGTTAGGGTTTAAGCGTTGCACTGATACCACTTGTTTAATTACTGATACTTTTCTTCAAAAACTCGATGCTACCGGCGATTATTGATACTTTTTTTTATGTCATGTGACAGTGGCACTAATATGCAGCACTGATGATCAATGTGTCAATTTATTTTTTTAAATTTTATTTTTTTACAATTAAGTTTTATATTATTTTTTACAATTTCTTTTTACAATGCTTTTATTTTTTGGAGGGGGGGAGTAGACGTCGTCACTGTGTTTTTTATTATGTTTTTTATTATTTTTGAACTTTTTTTTTCCATTAAAATTCTTTTAATATCAGCCCTGTTGAGGGGCTTTAGTTAAATATCAAGGGTCTTAAAAGACCCCTGACATCTCCCTTTTGAGACAGGGAAAGGAACTGAGGACAGAGATTCCCCAGTCCCTTTCTCTGCAGCCTCCGCTGCACTAAAGATAACTGGACAGGAGACAGCGGCTCCTCTCCATTCATAAACTGTAGCATTGTAAACACCGTTTTCAATGCTGAGTTATGAATGGACAGAGTCACTGAACACTGATCACTGCGGAGGACACGGAGGGGGACCGGAGAAGAGCACACAGAGGGGGACCAGAGCGAATAACAGAGGGGGACAGAAGCAGAGCACAGAGGGGGACAGGAGGGGAGCTCAGAGGGAGATCAGAGCACAGAGGGGGACCAGAGCCCTGAGGGGGACCAGAGCACAGAGGGGGACAGGAGGAGCCTGGAGGAGGACACAGAGAGGGACTGGAGGAGGACATGGGGACAGTCAGGGGTAATTGGTGCGGCGATGGGGGAGTTACAAGCATTGATCTCCCTGTATAGAGAGGGAGAGGAGGAGAAGCGTCTGTCCGCTGATTTATTGACCACTTAAGGACCGAAGCTCTTTTTCAGATGTGGTGTTTACAAGTTAAAAACAATTTTTTTTGCTAGAAAATTGCTTAGAACCCCCAAACATTATACATTTTTTTCTAACACCCTAGAGAATAAAATGGCGGCTATTGCAATACTTTTTGTCACACCGTATTTGCGCAGCGGTCTTACAAGCGCACTTTTTTTGGAAAAAAATACACTTTTTTGAATTAAAAATAAGACAACAGTAAAGCTATCCCAATTTTTTATATATTGTGAAAGATAATGATACGCCAAGTAAATTGATACCCAACATGTCACGCTTTAAAATTGCGCCCGCTCATGAAATGGTGTCAAACTTTTACCCTTAAAAATCTCCATAGTCAACGTTTAAAAAATTCTACAGGTTGCGTGTTTTGAGTTACAGAGGAGGTCTAGGGCTAGAATTATTGCTCTCGCTCTAATGATCACAGTGATACCTCACATGTGTGGTTTGAACAACATCTTCATATGCAGGCACTGCTCACGTATGCGTTCGTTTCTGTGAGTGAACTCGTCGGGATGGGGTGCTTTCAAAAAAAAAAAAAATAGTATTTATTTTACTTTAATTTATTTATTTTTACACTGATTAAAAAAATAATAATTAGGTCACTTTTATTCCTATTACAAGGAACGTAAACCTTGGTTTGACAGTAACTTGGTTTGAGAGCATTTTGCATGGCAAGCAAAATGTTTTAATACATTTTGCCTTGATATACAAGCGATGTTTTTATATAAGAGTATAAAAAGAAGAGAGGAACCTCTAAGTGTAGCAATACGGTTACATTTAATGAAGGTACAACATTTAGCAACTTATTGCTACACTTAGAGGCGCCTCTCTTCTCTTTTATACCCTGTAAAAAAATGCTTTGATATTCCAGTGCTTTGGATTACAAGCATGTTTCTGGAACAAATTATGCTCGCAAACCAAGGTTTAACTGTAGTAGAAAAAAGCATGACAGGTCCTCTTAAATATGAGATCTGGGGTAAAAAAAACTCAGATCTCATATTTCGAACTAAAATGCAATAATAATAATAATAAAAAATACAAGATATCCCTCTTCAAAGTGCCGACATATATAGTCGTGTGGTAGTCCGGAAGTGGTTAAAATCTATACAGGGAGATTGGTGCTTGCTGCCCCCATTGCTGCACCAATCACCCCTGACTGTCCAGGTATCTGATCATGCATCAGAGCATTTGCCCAAGTACAAGTACTTGGGCAAAGGCTCAGTGTCAGCATCGATACGGTACTAGTATCAGTATCGTGCAACCCTATTTAAGGGCTAGTGTTGGTGTTAAAGTTAGAACTAAGGTTAGAGTTAAGGTTAGCAGTAATTGCTAGGGTTAGTGGTAATTGTTAGGGTTAGGGCTCTGACCCTAACAATTACCACTAACCCTAACAATTACAGCTTACCCTAACTCTAACCCTAACCCTAGCCCTTAACAATAAACCTAGCCCTAACCCATGACCTTTACCCTAACCCTAACATCTAACCCTAGCCCTTAACAATAAACCTAGCCCTAACCCATGACCTTTACCCTAACCCTAACATCTAACCCTAGCCCTTAACAATAAACCTAGCCCTAACCCTAGCCCTTTGCCCTAACCCTAACATCTAAACCTAACCCTTAACTATAAACCTAGCCCTAACCCATGACCTTTACCCTAACCCTAACATCTAACCCTAGCCCTTAACAATAAACCTAGCCCTAACCCTAGCCCTTTGCCCTAACCCTAACATCTAAACCTAACCCTTAACAATAAACCTAGCCCTAACCCATGACCTTTACCCTAACCCTAACATCTAACTCTACCCCTTAACAATAAACCTAGCCCTAACCGTAGCCCTTTACCCTAACCCTAACATCTAACCTTAGCCCTTAACAATAAACCTAGCCCTTTACCTGAACCCTAACATCTAACCCTAGCCCTAAACAATATACCTATCCCAACCCTAGCCCTTTGCCCTAATCCTAATATCTAATCCTAACCCTTAACAATAAACCTAGCCCTAACCCAGGACCTTTGCCCTAACACTAACATCCAACCCTAGCCCTTAACAATAAACCTAGCCCTAAACCTAGCCCTTTACCCTAACCCTTAACAATAAACCTAGCCCTAACCCTAGCCCTTTACCCTAACATCTAACCCTAGCCCTTAACAATAAACCTAGCCCTTTGCCCTAATCCTAACATCTAACCCTAGCCCTAAACCCTAACCTTAACATGTGACTTTGGACACATAAATGTTCCTGCACTGCTTTGCTGCGACTTTGATGATACTTGAGTGCCAGAGAATGTAAAGTTGCATCAAAATCACACTCAAAGAACAGAACTGTCATACTTTCTTATTAGGCCCTATTACCCCCCCCCCCCCCCCCCCCCACACACACACACACACAAAATGCATCAAAAACAAACAGGTGTGAACCAAGGTTTTTTTTTGTTTTTGTTTTATGGGCATCTCTGCTAATTTCTTTGGTAGACTTGTAGGGCCAGATTCAGGTAGATGGGAGCATCTTTGCTCTGGAGTAACGCTTCTCATTTACGTTACTCTGCCGAAATTTTAGCAGCAAGTGCTGTCATTCACGAAGCACTTGCTCCTAAAGTTGCGGCAGCGTAACGAAAATGAGCCGGCGGAATTCAAATTGGGCGGGTACGGGGCGTGTATTATTTAAACCAAGCGCGATCCCGCCACGAACGTACTGCGCATGCGTCGAGTGTCAAAGCATCCCCGTGCGCATGCTCCAAATTCTGTGAATGAACGTCAATGACGTCACATTCCCATTCATGATCTTTTTACGCAAGCGACGTGATTTTTTTTTTCCCGACACGATGACGACGCCTATACCTAACATAGGATACTCCAACCCCATGTAGGTATATCTTCGCGCCGCGTATCGCTTCCGGAAACGTCGTACCGTCATTGCGTCGCGCCGGAATTCGCTCGTGAATTGCCGATTTCCGCCCATTAACATATTTTTTGAGCGGAAATCGGCGGGAACGCCCCCGGCGCCATTTTTAAGTTGAAGTAACGATGCGATGGCGAAACTCAGTTACGCTGATCGCATCGGAGCTTCAACCCGGCGTTTCTTGTTTTCTGGTTACAGAAAACAGAAACGCCGGCTCAAAGTGACAGTTAGGCTGGCGGATCACTGGATCCGCCAGCCTAACTGTTCCTGAATCTGGCCCGTAGACTTTGCTCCTGCAGCTAATCTTCTCTTAGGAAAAATATTAAACTATACCCAAGCATTACCAAAAACTCATGGGAACAGATTAAAAATATTTCTGTTATAAAGACACGGAAAAACAAATTGTGCCTTACAATAGGGTGACATGTTGGTGGCAGAGAGGCCAGTGCAGCTACAGGTAGTGCTGGAGCAGTGACAGCTGCCAGAGTGGTGACAAGTGATAAAAGTTTTGGCTTTATTGGCAGTGTATGTATTTGTATATTTTGGTTCAAAATCTGAATGTCAGACTTTTAATGCTAGCAAGCAATGATTCCACCTGCCATGTTAAATACACTGATGCAAGACATCACCATGTCAAAACGGGCCATTTCAGGCCAATGATCTTGTCTGCTGACAATAATTCATAGCCATTGGCCATGTTTTAATGGATGACCGAGCAGTCAACACTAGTCATCACCGTCCTATCAATCTGCTGTGGCTGTAGACCAGAAGCTTCACTTGTGGTCATATCATGAAAAAGCTCATGACACTATCTATGTACATTGCAGTGTTTAGTGCGGCTAGCTTTGGCAAGGTATCTGACTGGGGAAAGCTTAGACTATCTGTATGAACTCATTTTGCTGTTTACTGAGATTTTTGTTTACAATGTAGCCCTCAGTAAATACCTGGTGCTCCTGGTTATAGCAAAGCATGGGACTTCCACTTCCATAATACAATGTTTGAGCCTGAGTGGCAAATATCCAGACCCAAATACTGATGGAGGAGGAAGTTAACCTTGTGTACGCACAGGGAAAGTGATCATTAGTGAATGGCAGGGGTGGACTGACCATTCAGGCACTTGGGCACTGCCCACGGGCCCCATGCCACTCAGTAAAACCAGGGACAGTATGTAAAAATCTGTGTTTTTTTTAATTCCAAGATTATAGCTGCCCCACCTCTCCAGTACCTTTTCAGTGTGTGAATGTGTATTCTGTGTCTATGTATACTGTGTGTGTATACTGTGTTTTTGTGTGTGTATACTGTGTGTCCCCATAATCTATTGCTGGGGGCCCCATAATCTCCTATTGCCTGGGGGCCCCATAATCTCCTATTGCCCGGAGGCCCCATAATCTCCTATTGCCCGGGGCCCAATTAGTTGTCAGTCCGCCCCTGGTGGGTGGGGTCTTACAAGAAAACCTGTAATTTTGCCCTGTAACAGGGTCCCTTCAATCACTACCAAGTGCCAGCATGTATTAGTAATGATGAGGCTATTTTTCTGTGATACTTTGGCAATTACCCAGTCATGCAACCAGGGTGACTGGGTAAGTCCGGGTTTTGAATCATGTGTCCAGGTTTCAGACTGCCTGAAACCCAGACACATTATTCAGACTGCACTGTGCCCCCTAACTTAAGCATGCCTGGGCACACCCTATTATTTCCCCCTGCTGCCAGAGTTGCACCCACCTATGCTCCCCAATTAACCAAGTACCACAACCGCCAAGTACATAGGCTCCCTCCCTCCCTTCTCTCTCCTGCCTCCGAGCAAGTGAGTATGCTAAGGTAAGGGGGACTTAGATGTAAGGGGTGCTATGTGGACTCTGATGTAAGAGGGGCTTTGGGAACCATAATTTTAAGGTGAAATGCTGGGAATTCTGATGCAAGCGGGGGCTTTTGTGAGCAGTTTACCCTGAAAATTATACTAAAGTCTCGTTTAAAAAAATAAACATACTATACTTACCTCCTCTGTTGCAGTGGATTTGCACAGAGCAGAGTTCCCTCTTCTGGGCTCCTGGCCCCTCCCTCCTGTCGAGTGCCCCCACAGCAAGCAGCTGTCACTGTCAAGTGACAGCTCCCTGTGTCCATTCACATACGGAGCCACAGCCTGGCCTCACCCCCTCTCTCTCTCTACTGATTGGCTGACTGACTTTGATTGACAGCTACGGGAGCCAATGGCACCGCTGCTATGGCTCAGCCAATCATGAGGGAGAGATTTAAAATGGATACCAGACCTGAAGGGCTTGGCATAGAATTTAGGGAGGAGGGGGGAGTCACACAATTATTTTTTTACAGGTTTCCCCATTAACATCTATGTCCGACACTCATCTAGGATAAGGGTCTGGCATAGATAGAATGGAATCCTCTGCCACAGAAAATTGCATCTGGGAGCTATTATTTTGCTAGCAATTTTTAACAATTTTTTCTTTGTACAGTTAAATGTCAGTTTTGCTTTAGTAGGACCTTATAGAGATGCGCCACTTATTATTATTATTATTTTTCCATGACATACACTTTAAGGGCCTGGTTCACTCCCTGCCCGCACATGAATCGCATTGCTTAATTTTTAATGGGCTAAAATCACACCGCACAAAAGTAGTGCATGCACTACTTTTTAAAACGCACCGTAACAAGATCGCATGATGCAACAGTACCATGCGATCCGATGCCGGCAAACACACTGGCCCAGATTCACAGAGCGATTACGCCTGCGCAACTGCTGTTGCGCGTGCGTAAGTCTAAATGTGCGCGTGCGTATAGTTGGACGCGATTCACAAAACAATATACGCCAGAAATCTACGTTTTTTGGTCCGGCGTAATTGAATTAGACATTCGCTTCCCTTCGTGCAAAACTGCGCTAGACACACCATTGATTTGCTAGTCAAATATGCTAATGAGGGAGTTACGGGGATTCACAAAAAAACGCAGTTGCTGCGCAGGCTACGCGATGTGCGCAACTGCAAAATGTTCTGTCTAAAGTTAGAGGACCTAAAAGCTGGTCTAAATTTTGAAAAAAAGTCTAATTGTCAGATAAAGCAACACTGTTAGTGAGGAGTTCAGCAGTCACACGTGTTGCCCAACAATCTGTATGCCAACATGCCAGGGGCATCGTCGCGCATAGCTATACTACTGACTTTAGATGAACAAAGAAGGAGGAGGGCACGGAGGATGGCACTAAGGAGGGCACGGGAGATGTTTTTTTTAATTTTTTTATTTGCTTATATAAAATTTACAATTTAAATTAATCTAATACAATATTCTTATCTGATACAAGCCCCTCACTCTTCACTTGATATATCACACACGCATAGACATCTATGGCATGAGTGATTCTGAGGTGTCTCGCATCTTCAGATTCACCCCTCATGCCATCATGGAATTACCACAACCCTGCAGGAGGACATCACCAGCCCAACACATGGCACCACCCATGACACCCATGACAGCTACATATACAATCAGAGCCCCATCCCCACAGATTTCCAACAGAACATGTATGGGGACAGCTGGCTGGTTGGTGAGTGACATGGGAGTCAGGCATGACTATCCCCTCCCGTGATGCACACCTCACAAGTGGCACATGCATGACTAACATCCTCCTGTCTTTTCCCTTCAAGGTGACTCTGCATATGCACTGGTACCCCATCTCATGACCCCATCTCATGCCAGCTCACATTATGCATCTTTGCACGTTAAACACACACATTAATCATGGCACAATGAGAATGCATGCATGCACACCACTGTGGTCCCTAGCACACACACCCCACATCCTCATCACATTGGATTGGCACCAGTCCACCATGCAGGACTTGTGAGCTGCAACGCCATGCCACGGCTCCAATTATGTCACTGTACATTCATACACCATTCACACAGACCTGGCGATCACTTCTCCACCACAAATGAGGGTGACACCCCTTTTCCCGCAGGAATATCACCCCCACATTCCAAAATCATACACAAACAGAACCAAAAAAATTAAATAAATGACGAGCAAAAATAAAAAATGCCCAGCAAAAATATAATTTAAACAAAATAACAACAAAGACATAAAAGACAAAAATCACTCTGCAAAACAGTCCCCAAATATCTCAAAGACACGTCACAAACAAACAAAAGCACCTTGCTGTATAGGGAGGGATACAAAGGGATGTACTTTTGCAAAGGAAGTGCATTTGTGTCTGTCTATTTATGCTGTCTGCGTAGTTCATAAAGTTGCCCTAGTCCATTTCCAATTTCACTGATTGCGCCGCTCCCGAGTTGTGAGCATGCGCACAACGGAGCTGACATGGTTTCCTTCACGCGCGCATGCGCGAGTCGGCCGGCCCTTCATTTGCATGGGGTCACGGCTCATTTCAATGTAACACGCCCACGTCCTTCCCAATTTGTATTACTCCTCCTTACGCCTCAGGAAAAAACCTTACGTTTGCGCAAGCTCTTGCGTAAAAGCTACGTGAATCGCCGGATTACGCGGCTAGATTGCGCAAGTCTAACGGAAAAGTGGTGCGCTACGCCGGAATGATAATGCGCCGATCTACGTGAATCTGCCCCACTGTGTTTGCAACGTTTGTTTGGGGTGTCATTAACTTTCTATTGACACCTGCTGCAGATTGCAAATGGAGCGAGTTTTGCATGCAGTCTGAATCGCACAGGAACGCTCATTTGCGATTCATGAGTGGGCATGGTGTGAAGCAGCCCTAATAAGTGTTTGTAATATCATTCTTCCAGGATGCAGTCTGCTGTTAACAAAACAAGAGCTGTCTGTGTCCTGTGGGTACCAAGATAGTCCATTTTTTAATCCTTGTGCTTCGTTGTGTTTTCTCTATTAAACAGGAACTGTGGTAAAAAGTGTGGATAAAATATAACATTGCTAGTAGTTACAAACCAGACCTTATTCTAGTTGTAATATCCAATAATTGATAATTCAAAAAAGAAACAAGGCGACACAGGTTACTTTCAGTAAAGTTATTTTACTTTCAACTTTAGTCTTGGAAGCTTACAGAGCCTGCAAGTGTCTTTCCTGGCATCATGCGAACACCCTGGGAAGTGTTTTTTTTAGTAGACTTCAAAGAGAAGCTTCAAACTGCAGGAATTATACTTTATATTAATACATCTATCACTGGGTGTAGCACTGTCTAACAAGAAGAAGAAGACGGCAACTTTTTTATTAAAGTGGTTGTAAACCCTTACAACACACTTTTTACTACAAATAAGCCTATAATAAAGCTTACCTGTAGCTACCCAGGATATCTCCTAAACCATGCCGATATCATCTACATATGCGCACTAAAGCAAACTGAAGCAACGGCACTTATGTGAGGTAAAGAAGAACCCTGGAATAACAGCTAAAGACTTGATGACATCATTGGAACTGGCAAACAAGCATAGCCATGTTTTTTTTTTTTGGAAATTACCTTCAACTTATTTTCATCCTTTGTTTTCATCCTTTTCAGTCTATACAATATGCATTTATGGTGCTTGTAGTGTTCATGGTGTGTACCAGTGAGACATTTATGAAGCCCTGTACACATGACCGGGAATCCTGTTGGGGAAAAAAACGTTGGTTTTCCCAACGGATTCCTAGCAGGCTTCCTGAAAACCCGTATATACACAAGGCCACACAAAAACCCGCCGTTCTTTTGAATGGCAAGAACTTAGCGACGTCATCGACTACGATGAGCCGGTGTCTCTTCACATTCTATTCCGTCGCCGCCATCTTGCTACACCCCACACTATTGTTGTATGCCACTGCGAATGCGTCGAAGTGTTATCGAGCATGCACATTTTTTTGCAGGTAAGCAGACGACTGTTTTTCTCGGCAGGAAACACTCTGCCGGGAAACCCGATGGGAAAATAGAGAGCAGGGTTCTCTATTTTCCAGTTGAGATTCCTGGCTGTTCTCCTTTCGGGAAAATTGCTAGGGAGCATGCACACGGCCGGGACATTTTTTTTGTACAATTCTTCTTTAAGGGGGAGTGGCAGGGGGTGTGTACCATGCCTACATACTTTTGCTGATAGGTGTCCCTCATTCCCATCTCAGAAAGTTGGGGGGTATGTATAATACGGCTTCTATGAATAGAGGAGGGGGGGGGGGGTGATTGAAAGGGTGAGCATAGTCAGGCACTCTTGACAAGTGCAAATAACAGAACCCTTGGCTCTATTTACCCTGTGGCACTGGAAGATTATGGCTAGGGGGTCGGGGGTGGTCAGAGGACAGAGGATTTAAACGAAAGCTTCAGCCAGCTGCACAGGGGACACTTCTAATTGATCATATACAGAGCTTTTTTTCTCAGAAAATAGGTACAGGAACTCAACCACGACCCGTTCAGATTTCACAAACAGTAGAAGGGTCTTAAAGGGGCATTAAATAGCAGAATTGCATTACATACAGAGTGCAGAGTTCAGGGGGTTACAAAGCAGTCACTTGTAAACACAGAAACCAGACTTCTGTGTTTTCAAGTGATTGTGGTGAGCGGGCACCAAAGGGTCTGAGCCAAAGGTGGTGGAACTGAGTTCCCCCAAGTTCCCCCAGAAAAAAAGCCCTGATCATATATAGTATCCCTTGTGCTGTTTGACTAAACGTAGGCTTTTAACCACTTGGCAACTGCCTCACATAGATATAGGTCGGCAGAATAGCACGGGCAGGCAAAGCAACGTACAGGTACGTTGCTTTGAAACTGCCGCCCAGCAATCTTCGTGACCGTGCGTGCGCGACCCGTGAACTCTATGTTCGCCGGTGTCCGGCGACCGGGTCACGGAGAGGGAAAACGAGGGGAAGCCTTTGTAAACAAGGCATTTCCCTGTTCTGCCTAGTGACAGGACACTAATCTACTACTCCCTGTAATCGGGAGCAGTGATCAATGTCGTGTCACTGGTAGCCCAGCCCCCTCACTCCCTAGGACACACTTAATCCTTTCCCTGCCCCTACTGGTTAACTCCTTCACTGGCAGTGTCATTTACACAGTAAATCAGCTGTATAAATGAGAGTGGCCCCAAAATAGCGTCAAAAGTGTCCGATGTGTCCGCCGCAATATCCAAGTCACGATAAAAATCCATGATCACCTCCATTACTAGTAAAAAATAATTAATAATAAAAATGCCATAAAACTATCCCCTATTTTGTAGACACTATAACTTTTGCGCAAACCAATAAATATACGCTTATTCCTTTTTTTTTTTTAACAAAAATATGTAGAAGAATACATATCGGCCTAAACTGTGGAAATTTTTTGTGTTTTAGGAAAAAAAGGACATCAGATTTGTTTGGGTACCACATGGCACGACCGCGCAATTGTCAGTTAAAGCGACGCAGTGCCCATTTGCAAAAAATGACCTGGTCATTCAGCAGCCAATTCTTCCGGGGCTGAAGTGGTTAACGAAGAATACCCAGAATAGGACTGACGCTGAATCACAGTCTTATGGGTGACAACTCTGTGGACAAGGTGAGTATTGTAACAAAACCTGTTTTTTATTGAAAAAAAAAAAAAGTCTGGAAGTACATTATGTTATTTTAAAGCTAGAACTGGGCTTTAAAGGTAAAAACTGCTGGGCCTAAAACTTTCTGAGTATGTTTTCTAGCGTCTGTGCCATAATTATTTAACCCACTGGTTAAATTGACTTTCCTAAGGTGGGTGAGTATTGTAGTATGAGTTTTTTTATTTTAAGTACCTGAAAAAAAAATATATATATTTTATTCAAAGCTAGAATTTGGCTTTAAAGCGGAGTTCCACCCAACTTTAGTACTTGGTCTTAAACAAAATACCTCTGAAAATCACATGCGTTTCTTTACAATGTGATTTGAGCCCATTGTTTTGTATGCCTCAAATTGCACCGTAGCCACACGGAGACGTTTTTTTGCGACCTGCTTCTGGGGTGTCACTAACGTTTAGTGCTAACACAGTGCGATTGCTTTGCGGTGCGATGCAATGCAAGAAAGACATTCCCGTGCGTTTTCCGGCATTGCATCAGTGTTAACCAGTGAGGCTGAAGGTTAAAACTCTTAAACCTTCTCTGAGAATGTTTCCTGGCACGTGTACAATAATTTCTCTATTTAATTAAGCCATAAGCAAACCACTGGATTAATTAGATTTCCTCGCCATCTCAGTATCAACGGGATCATCAATAGTCCTCTAAATGGAAATGGAACTTAATTACACATTGTGCATTTACTTCCAGCGATAGTAAAACAGCAGAAAAATAAATATGGCGCGGTCTTCCTTTGTGTGTATATGGAGTGCTGTAGACCCGGCGTTGGCTCCCCATAGTCTTTCCCAGCCAGAACACATAACCCTCAGGTGCAGGTCTGATTCGTCATCTGTGTGAAGATGTGGCGCTTGCACATCCCATCTCCATAGCAACATCGGGAGGAAGGGCTGCCATGGCAACAGAGGGTGTGTCACTCAGACAAAACAAACAAGAATGGTCTCCCAGCATCCTCTCCGTCTCAGATGAACTCATTGCTCTACACTACAATGCACCGAGTTGAAATACAATCTGCCGCGCACAACGGCGTGTTGCTGTATCATGCCAAGCTGTGTATTAAAGATTCATTTCAGCGTGTTTCCCGTGTATGAATGCTGCCCACTGCTGATCTGTACAATGCAATGCTGGATACATTCAATCATTTCCAAATACATTTGATTATATTCTAATACAGAAAGCATTAATCGTTTGATCCTGTAAAGCAGGGGTCTCCAATTGGCATCCCCCCACCTGTTGCAAAACTACAAGTCCCATCATGCCTCTGCCTGTGGGAGTCATGCTTGTAACTGTCATCCTTGCAATGCCTCATGGGACTTGTAGTTTTGCAACAGCTGGAGGACAGACAGTTCGCGAGCCCTGCTGTAAAGAATACTTGGTACTCATGCACATGGCACATTGGGGGTTATTTACTAAAGGCAAATCCACTTTGCACTGCAAGTGCACTTGGAAGAGCAGTCACTGTAGATCTGAGGGGGACATGCAAGCGAAAAAAATAAAAACATTTTAGCTGGCACATGATTGGATGATAAAATCAGCGGAGCTTCCCCTCATTTCAGAGCTACGCCTCAGGCCTCGTACACACGATCAGTCCAAACCAATGAAAACGGTAGATATGTGCGTTTCCGTTCATAACAAATGTATTTTCGTACGAATTTGTTCATTTTCGTACCCGCAGAATAATGTATACATACAAAAAATGAAAGCACCAAAATACGAAAACGGCAGGATTACGAATGAGCCGCATAACGAACAAGTGCAAATACGAGCGAACAATACGACAATCTTACGAAAATACAACAAAACGGAAACGGCAAAAAAACGAAAATGACATCTTTAACGAATGATTTGCATTCTGTATTTTAAATCCTTTTTCTGTTCGTATTCATATTTCATATATTCATATTTTCATTTGTGTGTTTTGTAAATCCGTTTTTTTGGTCTGTTTGTAAATTTGTGTACTTGATTCGTTTTTTTGAATGGGCAGTGAGTGAGTGGAGTTAGTGAATCAGCTTCTCTTTTGTGCCGACTGCCGAGTACAGTAAAGCCAAAAAAAACTTTTCTGTGGATTTTCGTCTGAAGGGAGATCAGTTGGCCAAACTTTTGAACCCAAAAATGGTTTTCTGATGGAGCTTACAAACGAACGGATTTTTTGAAAACGAACGGAAAACGTTCGTTTTTATGTTTGTTGGCAAAAAAGTCTGACCAAGTGTACGGGGCTTAACAATAGTATATATGGATGAGCCGTGTGTTGAAAGTGCCACGAATCCCGCGATATATTTACGAAAGTACAAAATGACGAAAATTATTGTCTAACAAGAAACGACAATAAATTAAACAGAATAACGAATCATCCCGCATGTATGAAAATAAAACGGTAACCAAAATACGAAACGATCGGAATACGAAAAAATCGCGTCGTACCAAATACGAACGGGAACGAACAGGAAAACGGGCGTCTTACGAAATTACGAATCGATACGAACCTATGGAATGATACGAAACGGAACAAAATAATACGAAAATTTTTGCTGTGCATATGTCTAGAAAACGGACTGAAGGTTAGTACGCAAAAGCATCGGTTCCAAACCCGCGCATGCTCAGAATCAAGTTGACGCATGCTTGGAAGCATTTAACTTCATTTTTTTATGTCTTCTGAAAAACGACCAAAAAAAAAATTCGAACATGCTTCAATTTTTTTATGTCGTTTTTCAAAATGTCGTTTTTTGTGTCATAAAAAATGATGGTGTGTGGGCTAAAATGACATTTAAAACAACGTTTTTAAACCTGTGCATGCTCAGAAGCAAGTTATGACGTGAGCTTGAATGGAACAGAATGTTGTACGTAACCGCGCTTTGCAAGAGCATTTTCAGAAAGCGATGGTGTGTAGGCAACGTCGTTTTTTAAAATGAAGTTTGAAAAACGTTGTTTTGTTTCGTGAAATAAAGCAACGTTTTTTTACATCACAAAAAGTGATCGTGTGATTGTGCGGCATAAGATCTACAGCGACTGCACTTGTAGTGCAAAGTAGATTTGCCTTTCGTAAATAACCCCCATTGTGTTTCCTCTATGTGATAACAAACAGTTAAAAAAATGAAAGCAACAAATGAAAGCAACAAATAATCCTCATACCCCTAGCTGTGTAAATTAAAGCTGGAGCTTTTCTTTCAGTCTTGCACAGTTGTACAGGTTCCTCGCCTCTACTGAAATTGCTTACTCGTAGGTGTAAACTGTGAGCTTCTTGCAGTGTGCTTTAGAAGTTGTAAGTCAGATAGAGTCTGCTCATTTCCTGTCTGGAGGACGGCCAGCATCATCTAGCCCTCTCCTCCCCAGACTGACGCTCCCTGGCATGCCCCTTTCATTCATTGGATTTCCCTTCTTTCAATCATGGATGCTCAGCATTACCTGTGAGTGATCTGCATGCAAATGCAGGCTGCCTAGGAACACCAACTCCTCCAGACGGACATCCACCCATCAAAACAATTATATATTTGCAAGATGCCCCTCAAAAGCCAGAACATTTCTTTGCTTCAGTACTGGGGGTAAGGAATACTAAAGCATGGTGCTTGGATTTTTTCAGAATGTACAACAGCATGGGGGTGTGCCAGGTGTGCCTTGGCACACCCTAACCACTACGCGAAGTGCTCATTCCCCCTACTGCTAGCTTTCCCGTGTCCTCTCCCCCTAGAATATTTCAGGATAGAGAGTTGGGAAGGGGCTAGTAAATATGTAATTTACCAGCTCCTTCCTTTTCTAAATGAACACACTCACTCACTGTGTTCATTCATAACTGAGGCCTAGTAAACTATGTTTACTAGGCTTCAGTTTGTAAAATGAACAGGAGGCGCTCAGCACAGAGCACTTCCTGTTCATTCACTGTCCTGTGCAGCTGAGACTGCAGGGAAAGGCATGTGTGTTTGATTTTTGGGGTGCACACCTTAAGGCCCCTTTCACACATGCGGAACGTATGTCCGCTTTTTCATCCACCCGTTTATGGATGAAAAAGCGACATACATTGATCCCTATGAGATTCACACCCAATCTCATCCGAGTCCGCAATCCTCCGATTCTGCAGACGGAGGAAAACCCTATTTTTCAGGACAGACGGTCCGTGTTCATCCAATCCCCCCATAGGGGAGAGCGGAGATCTGACAGGGCCGCCGGCTCAGCTGTGATCAATGGAGTGATCCCCACTGAGCAAGCGGAGGTTCACAGGGCGGATCATCACGGATCCGTCCTGTGTGAAAGGGCCCTTATGCATACGTCTGTTTGAGATGGGAATGAGGGACACCTATTAGCAAAAGTATGTAGGCATAGGACACACACCTTGCCACACCCCTTAAAAAGAAAAATAATAACAACAACAAAAAAAGATTAGTTAAACCCACAAGTATTTTTTTTTACACTACTAATCATTTATACTCACTCCTAAAATTTACAAATGCAGCAATTTAGAAATTAAATGAAAGAAAAAAAATGAATTTTGTATACAACTATATAGTTCAGACAAAATGAGGAGGAAAGAAGGACAGAGGGACATTGCTTCAAATCAGGGACAGTCCCTTGAAATCAGGGACAGTTGGGAGCTATTAGTAATGCAATGTAAACTCTGGGGTAACTCCCACTGTGGATCCAGCCTATTCTACTATATGCCTTCTGCATCCAGTTTTCCCAGAAGTTTGTACTTCTCCTTCGGCTTATTATTAAACAAATTAAATTGTATATGTATATACATATGTACTGTATATTTGTGTTTATATGATGCATTATATAAGTATGTTTACATATTTATAAATGTTTTTATAAATATATGTATTTATATAATATATTACCAATTTTTTTTATATTTTTTGGTTGGCGTAAGAAAGTGTTAAAACCCATTTCACCATATTTTTCTGCTGGTGTCCTGTTGGGGTGATTTCCATCTAATGACCTATGGCATAGGAAGTTAGTGGAAATATCTCCAAAGTAGAGGGAAATTTATTTAGACAGTTGTAACTTGTGTCCCCATTGGAAGATATCCCCTTTATATCTATGACAACTTAACATTTTCGGTTTTCCCTTAGTGGCAGTGACAATGGTCAGCAGGACAAACAGAGGGGTAAATTTCCCCAGCGTCATAGGGAGATATAGTCAGCAATAGAAACAGAGGGTCTAACCCTTCCCCACTCCATCCAAAAGTAAAAACAAACATTTCGTCATTAGATACACTTTAAAAATCTGGGTTAAAGGCTGCTGTCCGTGCATAGGTAACTAAGCATATGAGGGCATTGGAGGGAGGGGGGTGCAAATGTGTAGGCTGTGGGTGCAGAATTGTGGACAGGGGTTAGCTATGGCTGGGGGTAAGCTGTGGAAGGGGGGAAGTGTGATGAGGTGAGCAGCAGTCAGGGGCCCAGGGGTAAGGGGGTAAGCTACAGACAGGGGTGCAGGGATAAGTTGTGGATGGAAGTGGAGACGTGAGTTGTGGGTGGCGTAGAAGTAAGCTGCGGACAGTTGCGGATAAGGGTGTAGAGGTGAGATGTGAACAGGGGTGGAGAGCACTGGGGGGGGGGGGGAGAACAGGAATGGAGAGTACTAGGGAATCTCCCTATATCCCGGTAGGCCAGTCCGGCCCTGCTGACTGCGACTCACATTCTGCGAGCTGTGATGGCTGTATGGCACCCCTGTTGCCCATGGTGCCCTGTGCGGCCGCACAGCTCGCACACCCCAAAGGCCGGCCATGCATATAAACACACACACACACACAATATACATACACACACTGAGAAGGTACTGGAGAGTATAGCGGGGCAGCTATAATCCTGTGATTTTTAGACCAAGAGGATGTCGGTAAGGGACATTTTAGGGACAGATACTGTCCCTGGTCTTACTGAGGCTGGCAACCCTAATGGGGCCCCCTAGTGGCATGGGGCCCTCGGGCAGTGCCCGAGTGCCCGAATGGTCAGTCCGCCCCTGATTGTAAGTAAAAGCAAAAAATGTGTATTTAACTAATGAATGTAAAATGATTTCATATCAGTATGCAGATCTGATGCTGATGTGTTTTTTAATGAAAGGGAAGAAAGGTCTACTTATTTATGGTCCTTATACATGGGGGTGGTGCGTATTACCTGCGCGCATGAGAAGTGCGAAAAACCCAGAGGGGATTTAGAAGTACAATTATGTTCCTAGACCAGCAGGCTGCATCTTCATTAATAATTAATTTTATAACAGTTTACTTTGTACTAGGAATACAATGTTCCAATATATTCTTATTCTGGTTTTGTCTTTTTTCGCTTTTTGCAGAATTACAAAACTGTCATAAAAACACACACAATCTCCAACCCCTTCTGCTTCATATGAAGGATCAATATAATAAAATGAGAGCATTCCACATTGAACAGTTCCAAAATAATCACTTCACCTTAGGTGTGGATCAGTCCTAGTCCTGCCAATCTGCCATCAGTCATGCCATCATTTCTTCTAAAATAAGCATATGCGCTGCCTGACAGTAACTACTACTTGCTTCTTGTCTGTGATAAGAAGGGTTATTTTTGTCTCTTTTATATTGTGTTGATTGGCATAGAGCAGAAGAGCATTACAGATCAGGGGGTGGGTTCCAGGGGGCTGTGACAGTTCCAGGAATGGTAGCATGAAGAATGCAGAGAAATCTGAGTCCCCTTAGAGAGGCTGGAGACAGACAAAGGGGCCTCCTCCATGCAGTCTACATCCCTTCTTATCAAGTCTGAAGGATCTTGAAAGAAATGTCTTTTAATTTTTCATTAACTAAAAAAATGTGACGTTATTATTGTTGTTCTCCATTAGTAGAATAGCTTTTTTACAAAGAAGACATGGTTTTAAAGTGATATGATGTGGTCTAAAATGTGTATAACACTAGTGTTGATGATTAGCATCTATAAGTACCTCTGATTGACTTAAAGTGAATTCCATGTCCCTGTGGAGCACCTGACCCAAGGATTGGTTTGCTGAATAATCACAGGGGCAGTTGGGGAGTGATAAAAACAGGAGACTGAGCCATGGTTTTACTGCCTCCAAACTGCCCCCCTAATTACACTCCCTGGGCCAGATTCTCGTAGAATCCGCGGCGGCGTAGCGTAAGCCATTTACACTACGCCGCCGCAATTTACTGGAGCAAGTGCCGTATTCTCCAAGCACTTGCTCCGTAATTTGTGGCGGCGTAGTGTAAATGGCCCGGCGTATCCCCGCGTAATTCAAAGGGTGCGGCTTGTGTTTAAATTAAGCGCGCCCCTGCGCCGATCGAACTGCGCTTGCGCCGGCCGTAAAAATAGCCCAGTGCGCATGCTCCAGCTCACGACGGAAAACGTCAATGAAGCCGACGTGAGCATCATTGACGTAAAGTCCTATTCGCGAACGACTTAGTAAAACGACGGAAAAAGACGACGCTGACCCGACGCCATACTTAACATGGCATACGACGGAACTTCCCCTCATATAGCAGGGGTAGGTTTACGTTTACGGAAACGACGTAAACGACGACGTGGCGGCGTAAAAACTTTCGGGAATCGACGTATTAGGCTCATTTGCATAGGCAAATGAGAAATCAACGTAAAGGCCACCTAGCGGCCAGCGAAGGAATTACATCTAAGATCCGATGGTGTAAGTGTCTTACACCTGTCGGATCTTCGCCGTATCTATGTGTAAATGATTCTAGGAATCAGACGCATAGATACCCATGAAAAAGACAGAGATACAACGGTGTTTCCTGCGATACACCGTCGTATCTCTTTTGAGAATCTGGCCCCATGTCACATTTGGCGGGCGGTAAAGGTGGTAAAGGTTCGTCTTTTATTTTCTAAATTGGTTCTTTAAGCTAGTGCATTTTTGATTCACTTACCTTTTCCTTCAATTTCCCTTCTAAATGTTTTTTTCCTTTGTTTTAATTTCTCACTTCCTGTTTCTCAGTAAGCTTTCCCCCATCATCCGAGCGGTGGTTAGTCAGCCAGAACAGCTTACTGAGGAGGAGCAGGAAGTGAGAGATTCAGACAAAAAAAAACAATGAAAAAAAACATTTAGAAGGGAAATCGAAGGAAAAGGTAAGTGAACCAACAATGCACTAGCTTAAAGGAAACTATTTAGAAAATAAAAAAAACTAACCTTTACAACCCCTTTAACTACAAAAGAGAAAATGTACAATAATACATACAAATATAAGACAAAGCTGAATCATAAAATATCAGAGCTATTAAACAATATAAAAAAAAAAAGATCATTAGAGCACTTTACTAATATGGAAACACTAGAAATCAGAATCCAACCCCTTCTGCTTCATATGAAGGATCAATATAATAAAATGAGAGCATTCCACATTGAACAGTTCCAAAATAATCACTTCACCTTAGGTGTGGATCAGTCCTAGTCCTGCCAATCTGCCATCAGTCATGCCATCATTTCTTCTAAAATAAGCATATGCGCTGCCTGACAGTAACTACTACTTGCTTCTTGTCTGTGAT
Organism: Rana kukunoris; assembly: GCA_029574335.1. Lineage (NCBI taxonomy): Eukaryota > Metazoa > Chordata > Amphibia > Anura > Ranidae > Rana > Rana kukunoris. Next base: position 61,671,475 of record CM056058.1, on the reverse strand, counting down.
AAGAAGGGTTATTTTTGTCTCTTTTATATTGTGTTGATTGGCATAGAGCAGAAGAGCATTACAGATCAGGGGGTGGGTTCCAGGGGGCTGTGACAGTTCCAGGAATGGTAGCATGAAGAATGCAGAGAAATCTGAGTCCCCTTAGAGAGGCTGGAGACAGACAAAGGGGCCTCCTCCATGCAGTCTACATCCCTTCTTATCAAGTCTGAAGGATCTTGAAAGAAATGTCTTTTAATTTTTTCATTAACTAAAAAAATGTGACGTTATTATTGTTGTTCTCCATTAGTAGAATAGCTTTTTTACAAAGAAGACATGGTTTTAAAGTGATATGATGTGGTCTAAAATGTGTATAACACTAGTGTTGATGATTAGCATCTATAAGTACCTCTGATTGACTTAAAGTGAATTCCATGTCCCTGTGGAGCACCTGACCCAAGGATTGGTTTGCTGAATAATCACAGGGGCAGTTGGGGAGTGATAAAAACAGGAGACTGAGCCATGGTTTTACTGCCTCCAAACTGCCCCCCTAATTACACTCCCTGGGCCAGATTCTCGTAGAATCCGCGGCGGCGTAGCGTAAGCCATTTACACTACGCCGCCGCAATTTACTGGAGCAAGTGCCGTATTCTCCAAGCACTTGCTCCGTAATTTGTGGCGGCGTAGTGTAAATGGCCCGGCGTATCCCCGCGTAATTCAAAGGGTGCGGCTTGTGTTTAAATTAAGCGCGCCCCTGCGCCGATCGAACTGCGCTTGCGCCGGCCGTAAAAATAGCCCAGTGCGCATGCTCCAGCTCACGACGGAAAACGTCAATGAAGCCGACGTGAGCATCATTGACGTAAAGTCCTATTCGCGAACGACTTAGTAAAACGACGGAAAAAGACGACGCTGACCCGACGCCATACTTAACATGGCATACGACGGAACTTCCCCTCATATAGCAGGGGTAGGTTTACGTTTACGGAAACGACGTAAACGACGACGTGGCGGCGTAAAAACTTTCGGGAATCGACGTATTAGGCTCATTTGCATAGGCAAATGAGAAATCAACGTAAAGGCCACCTAGCGGCCAGCGAAGGAATTACATCTAAGATCCGATGGTGTAAGTGTCTTACACCTGTCGGATCTTCGCCGTATCTATGTGTAAATGATTCTAGGAATCAGACGCATAGATACCCATGAAAAAGACAGAGATACAACGGTGTTTCCTGCGATACACCGTCGTATCTCTTTTGAGAATCTGGCCCCATGTCACATTTGGCGGGCGGTAAAGGTGGTAAAGGTTCGTCTTTTATTTTCTAAATTGGTTCTTTTAAGCTAGTGCATTTTTGATTCACTTACCTTTTCCTTCAATTTCCCTTCTAAATGTTTTTTTCCTTTGTTTTAATTTCTCACTTCCTGTTTCTCAGTAAGCTTTCCCCCATCATCCGAGCGGTGGTTAGTCAGCCAGAACAGCTTACTGAGGAGGAGCAGGAAGTGAGAGATTCAGACAAAAAAAAACAATGAAAAAAAACATTTAGAAGGGAAATCGAAGGAAAAGGTAAGTGAACCAACAATGCACTAGCTTAAAGGAAACTATTTAGAAAATAAAAAAAACTAACCTTTACAACCCCTTTAACTACAAAAGAGAAAATGTACAATAATACATACAAATATAAGACAAAGCTGAATCATAAAATATCAGAGCTATTAAACAATATAAAAAAAAAAAGATCATTAGAGCACTTTACTAATATGGAAACACTAGAAATCAGAATCCAGAGCCAAATACAATGGACCCGGTTTAAATAATCTCAGGCTTGATGGTTCTCACAGAGGTGCAATGGCAATAGGGAACTTACCCAACATATATGATATAAGAGGGGAGTTTATCAGACTCCTGTGGTATGGATGGAGAAGGCAGACAGGGGAACATCAAAATCCAACAATAGACATCGCAGGATGAACACCAGAAAAGGTGATAAGATAATTCCTATAAGATATACATGATAATACAGCGACGAGGGGTAATTAATTTTCACCCTCCTGAATTACTATACAATCAAAGAATAATAAAAAAAAAAAAATCCCCATTTTTTTCTGGTGTTCATCCTGCGATGTCTATTGTTGGATTTTGACGTTCCCTTGTGCGCCTTCTCCATCCATACCACAGGAGTCTGATAAACTTCCCATTTATATCATATATGTTGGGTAAGTTCCCTATTGCCATTGCACCTCTATCCCTCTGTGAGAACCATCAAGCCTGAGATTATTTAAACCGGGTCCATTGTATTTGTTTCTAGATTTTGATTTCTAGTGTTTCCATATTAATAAAGTGCTCTGATACTGTTTTTTTTTTTTTGTATATGTAGCGCCCCCTTACTTTCAGTAGGGGAGTTATGCTAAAGTTAATGGGGAATGGGAGAGTTACGTAGCTCCCATTCACAATTTGTCAAATTTAGGCTGCTGTTATTCCCGGAATTGTCCTGTGAGTCAGTCTGCGCTCCAGGGGTGTGTTTCCACCCCTGGGCGGCAGCTGGCGCTAGAGGGGTTCTGGCGGACTCGTTTTCCTCACCAACCAATCAGAGGGGTTGGTTCCCCCGCTAAGGCATGCTGAGGGAGGCTATATCTGGGGCAGCCGCCTTGGCCTGAGGGCCGTTTTTGTTTTCTGCGGGGTCCGAGTTCCAGGTGCAGCACCCACCTTCAGGGTGTGCGCATCCATGGACCCCGCAGCCGTGGCCTATCTGGCTGGAGTTGTACACCATGCGGAGCTCTACTCTGACATAGAGAGGGATCCCAGTAGCTGCTGGGTCCCAAACCTTTTCTGAAAGGATCCCAGGCTGGGAGCTGTATGGTGGGGGATCGGCTTGAGGAGAACCCGGAGGCAGGTGATCCAATAGGGCTTGAACGAACCATCGGGGATCCAGTGACTCTAACTAAATCTATTTGGAGGACTTGCTCATTTCAATTCACGCTCATTCAAGTACTAGGCCTGTGGCAGAGGCCTGGTCCTCCCAACATTTGCAAGTGACGTTCCTGCTGTCAGGCCTGTGTCAAGGGTCGGTCTGGGACACTTTACCCATTCCGACTGGAGTGGCAACGAACTGAGTTCATTATTGCGGAGAGCAAGACTGCTCCCTTCTTCTTCATATCCAAGGCCTGATACTCAAGCTCTCTCTCTCTGCTCATCAACCTTTCCTGTCCTCTACCATGTTGATGAAGGCCATGTTGGGCCTTGGAATAAAGCATTGAAGAAAACCCAACTAAAGACTGGACATTCGCTCACTGTTTCAACTCACAAGTATCACCCCTAGACATCTGCTGGGTAACACAACACGCCGATCCAGCTCACACTCAGCGGCTCCTAAATGGGGTAGCGCTACATATATTTTTTACTAGTTCTGATATTTTATTAAACAGCTTGGTCTTATATTTTTATGTCTTACTTGTACATTTTCTCTTTTAGTAAATAGTTAATATTTGTCTTGCCGCTCCCAAAGAAGCATATTGCGAAACATGTAGAGTTAAACAGGCATTTTATAGCTACATTTAGCCCTATATGTATAATTGAAATATTTTGTTAATTTTATATGTATATTTTCTTGGACCTAAAGAGTCAACTTGTTTACTCTGTTTTATACCTTTGATATTAAATAAAAATATATTTTTATTAAATACATTTTTCTTATTTGTTAGTGGCACCACAAAAATCCCTCTTCCTATTCTTTTCCAAACTCTTCAATTGAGATGAGATGCCTTGCTCTGTTATGGTAGTGTAATTTGAGGTTTGCCGAGGCCATCATTCGTGTCTTTGGATGCAAATGCTGGACTCGGAAGCACTCCCGCGAGGTAACCCCTTTGGAAAAGCACTTATCAGGGGGGTTAGCTGGTGCGGGGAGGGAGCCGAGACAGCCGCTGTGGGACCCCAGAAGATGAGGATCAGGACCACTTTGTGCAAAACGAGCTGAACAGCGGAGATAAGTATGACATGTTTGTTATTTTTTTAAATCGAACCTTTAGTACCACTTTAACTATTTTTTTTGGAATAATATTCCTTTAACCACTTCCTTACTGGGCATGTAAACCCCCTTCCTGACCAGGTGAAATTTCAGCTTGCGGCACTGCGTCACTTTAACTGACAATTGCGCGGTCGTGCGATATGGCTCCCAAACAAAATTGGCGTCCTTTTTTCCCCACAAGTAGAGCTTTCTTTTGGTGGTATTTGGTCACCTCTGCGGTTTTTATTTTTTGCGCTATGAACAAAAAAGGACGACAATTTTGAAAAAAAATACAATATTTTTTACTTGTTGCTATAAAAAATAGCCCAATTTAAAAAAAAAATTCAGTTTAGGCCGATATGTATTCTTCTACATATTTTTGGGAAAAAAAAAATAAAAAATCGCAATAAGCGACTGGTTTGCGCAAAAGTTATAGCGCCTACAAAATAAGGGACAGAATTATTATTTTTTATTATTTATTTTTTTACTAGTAATGGCGGCGATCTGCGATTTTTTTTTTGCGACTGCAACATCATGGCGGACACATCGGACACTTTTGACACATTTTTGGCACCATTCACATTTATACTGCAATCAGTGCTATAAATATGCACTAATTACTGTATAAATGTGACTGGCAGGGAAGGGGTTAACACTAGGGGGTGAGGAAGGGGTTAATGTGTATCCTGTATAGTGTTCTAACTGTGGGGGGAGGGGGGGTGACTGGGGGGGTGACCGATCTGTGTCCCTATGTACTAGGAACACAGATCGGTCTGCTCTCTCTATGACAGGACGCTGTCATTGTGAGAGCCGACAATGAGAAATGATCTCATATGTTTACATATGAGATCATCTCTCATTCGCTGCACAGATCGCATCGCAAACGGCCACTCTGATTGGCCGTTCGCGGCGATCTGTGATTGGCTGTGTCCAAGGGACACAGCCAGTACACAAGTTCCCCGCTGCGCGCTCTGGAGCGCGCGCTGGGAACACAGAAAGAGGCTGCCGTGAAAACACGGCAGCCCAGAGATTTAGAACCACCCTGCGGCTGCATATAGTCGTACGGCGGTAGGGGAGTGGTTAAGGGGGCGTGGTGGGGGTGTGTCCTGTGCCTGCATACTTTTGCTAATATGTGTCCCTCATTCGCATCTCACAAAGTTGGGAGGTGTGTAATTGCTACACTTGTGAGAGGATGTCCAGGGAGCTACTAAAGGTTTTTGGATTGCCAATTCTGTTTTTAAGTACAGAAATACAAAATCTTGCTGTACATTAAATACTATGAATTATTTACGATCCTTCGTTTTAGGCCTGTTTACACCATCTCATTGCGGTAATGCAAAATGCGCGGTCTGTCTGGAATCTTTATGATTTGTAGGTGTGTAGATAGCTGTTTGCCACACACGTCAGATCTGCTCTCTATGGCATTTTCTATGTTGGCTATATGGAGAAAACTGCCTCTGATTCCCTCATATAACAGATGTTTAAAACAGAAGTGGAATGTAAGGCTGCTTAAGACAGTTACTTATACCTTATGTATACTCTGTACAGGATATGAACTGGATATTGAATGACAACTAGAATAAGTAGCTAGTGACCTAGTTAACTAAGATTTCTTTTTACCATCTGTGTGCCCATATTACGTTCAATAGACAGTTAAGCCCATTTCTTTAGTCTACATGTTAATTTCTTCTGTACTGTTATTTGCTGTTTCAGCATCTGGTAGCCTCATGTATGTTGTGTTGAAAAAGATGCAACTACTACATACATACCTAAGAAACACAAAAAAAAAAAAAAACAAGCAGTATACACCTGTTTGTTCTGTATATACAGTATGCCATGGATACTATTTTTTTTAGTATTTCCAACTTAAAGCCGTATTAAAACCAAAATATGATAAAAAAAAAGTATTGTATTGCTACTTACCATTTCTAATGCCGCGTACACACGATCGGAATTTCCGTCAGAAAAAACTTGGATGGTTTTTCCGACAGAATTCGCTCAAGCTTGGCTTGCATACACACGGTCACACAAAAGTTCTCGGAACTTTCGACCGCCAAGAACGCGGTGATGTACAACACTACGACGAGATAATAAAATTAAGTTCAATGCTTCCCAAGCATGCATTGAATTTTTTCCGAGCATGCGTCAGAGTTTTACGCATTGGAATTGCTACAAACAATCGGATTTTCTGTCTGAAAATTTGAGATTCGTGTGTGGTTAGTGTAGGGACAGGTCTCCCATCTGTCAGGAACAGTATTTACTAGCGACAGGGAAAGGTTCCAGACAAGAAGGGAAAGCTTAAGGCTTGCAAGATCTTTGGACATTTCCCTGTCCGGGTACGAGGTTGTAAGGCTGCTTTCTACCCTCCCAGACTGATGCTGTCAGTTCGGCTGATACCACTCTTTACTAGGCGCTGTTGGCATTTGTGAGTGCTCCCGGTTGGGTCCTCTCAATTCTTGTGAATTGTTCCACCTTAACTACGATACGAGTTTGGCCTTTACTACGATAAAAGTTCTGCCTTTACTATGATATGAGTTCTGTCTTTACTACAATACGAGTTCGGCCTTTACTGCAATTCGAGTTCTGCCTTTACTACAATACAAGTTCGGCCTTTACTACAATACGAGTTCTGCCCTTACTACAATACAAGTTCTGCCTTTACTACAATACGAGTTCGGCCTTTACTACAATATGAGTTCGGCCTTTACTACAATACGAGTTCTGCCTTTACTATAACACAAGTTTTTCCTTTACTACAATACGAGTTCGGCCTTTACTACAATATGAGTTTGACCTTTACTACAATACGAGTTCTGCTTTTACTACAATACGAGTTCTGCCTTTACTACAATGCGAGTTTGGCCTTTACTACAATACGAGTTCAGCCCTTACTACAATACGAGTTCAGCCCTTACTACAATACGAGTTCTTCCTTTACTACAATACAAGTTCTGCCTTTACTACGATACAAGTTCTGCCTTTACTGCGATACGATTTCTGCCTTTACTTCAATACAAGTTCTGCCTTTACTACAATACGTGTTCAGCCTTTACTACAATACGAGTTTGGCCTTTACTGCAATTCAAGTTCTGCCTTTACTACAATACGAGTTCTTCCTTTACTACGATACGAGTTTGGCCTTTACTACAATACGAGTTCGGCTGATACCACTGATGCTGTCAGTTCGGCTGATACCACTCTTTACTAGGCGCTGTTGGCATTTGTGAGTTCGGCCTTTACTACAATACGAGTTCTGCCGTTACTTCACTACAAGTTAAGCCTTTACTACAATATGAGTTCTTCCTTTACTACAATACGAGTTTGGCCTTTACTACAATACAAGTTCGGCCTTTACTACAATACGAGTTCGGCCTTTACTGCAATTCGAGTTCTGCCTTTACTACAATACAAGTTTGGCCTTTACTGCAATTCGAGTTCTGCCTTTACTACAATATGAGTTCTGCCTTTACTACAGTACGAGTTCTGCCTTTACTACAATACGAGTTCTGCCCTTACTACAGTACAAGTTCTGCCTTTACTACAGTACGAGTTCTTCCTCTACTACAGTACGAGTTCTTTCTTTACTACAATACGAGTTCGGCCTTTACTACAATACAAGTTCGGCTGATACCACTGATGCTGTCAGTTCGGCTGATACCACTCTTTACTAGGCGCTGTTGGCATTTGTGAGTTCGGCCTTTACTACAATACGAGTTCTGCCTTTACTTCACTACAAGTTTAGCCTTTACTACAATACGAGTTCTTCCTTTACTACAATACGAGTTTGGCCTTTACTACAATACGAGTTCGGCCTTTACTACAATACGTGTTCGGCCTTTACTGCAATTCGAGTTCTGCCCTTACTACAATACAAGTTCGTCCTTTACTGCAGTTCGAGTTCTCACTTTACTACAATACGAGTTCTGCCTTTACTACAGTACGAGTTCTGCCTTTACTACACTACGAGTTCTTCCTTTACTACAGTACGAGTTCTTCCTTTACTACAATACGAGTTCGGCCTTTACTACAATACGAGTTCGGCCTTTACTACAATACGAGTTCGGCCTTTACTGCAATTCAAGTTCTGCCTTTACTACAATACAATTCGACCTTTACTGCAATTCGAGTTCTGCCTTTACTACACTACGAGTTCTTCCTTTACTACAGTATGAGTTCTTCCTTTACTACAATACGAGATCTGCCTTTACTACAATACGAGTTCTTCCTTTACTACAATACGAGTTTGGCCTTTACTACAATACCAGTTCTGCCTTGGTCACAATACCATTTCCACTGATTGCACCCAGACTGTGTGTGAGTGATTACCATGGCACCACGCTGCACCCACCCACAGACACATATCAGCAAAAGTGACAGTGGTTTTATCCCTCCCCTACTTTATCTGAAAATAAAAATAAAAATTTGTCTTTAGAAAAAGACAAAAGGTTTCTTTTCAGTTTGATTAGAGCAGGAAATGGTCACAAAACATTTTAGGGTTTTTAACCATCTGTGTCCTATGGCATCCCACCCTAGAAAGTAACGCGTTAAATGAGACATCATCTAATAAGGATGTAGACCACCTCTATGTTAGGTTGCTAATGTCACAGTGTGCATGTATTCTCATCATTAAAGCCCCAGCAGATTAAAAAACATAAGATTTATGGTTCTGGCAGGTAATCTGACATCACACAGTGAACGAGGAGTCCATGTTCCTTATAGGCGTGGCAGCACTGTTGATCTTGTGTTCTGTCCGAACTTGAAAGTTAATTGTATTGCTGGGCCAATGAGCTGTGGGCAGGATATTCCCTGCAGATGGATGTATACATCATATTAGGCCAAAAATATCACAACCATCCCCGTCCGTGTATTATGTGCAGCTGCAGGGTAGGGAATCTCTACCACCCACAGCTCTTTGGGCCTGTGGGGATGCGAACATGTGACAGCTTCCTGCAGGTTTGGATCAAGTTCAGCTCTAAACCCTGTTTATCCCTCCTTTGCAGACTAAATAGTGCACTGCTTAGTGGTTCTTTGGACCAGTTTATCACTGCATTCAAGCAAATCACCTTTTCCGGCAAAAGAAATTGCAGCCTCCTGGCAAAGCCAGGTGGGAGCACATCGGTCAGGTGGGAGCACATCAGTGAGGCTTGCGGCAAGTTCTGAGTTGCCTGGAATTTTTCATCCTCTCTCCAAGTAAAACGTGGAATTAGTCAATATTCTTGGGAAACTACTTGTAACTTCAGAAAGTCTCTTCAACTAAATTTAAAGGAACCCTCCAGGCCCCACTTTATGGTTTCCATGACAAATTTGTTTGGATCTTTAAGGTTTGCATTAAAAGAGGTAGTAAAGATAACAAAAAAAAGTCATAATGTGCTAGTATGCATTGCAAAAAGTCTATGCCCCCCATCCCAAGAACCTCCTTTATGTTACATAGATAGTTAGTAAGGTAGAATAAGAACACAGGTTTATTCAGTTCCACCCGAGAGGCCTCATACACACTATTAGATTTTCTGCAGATTTTTGTCTTCAGATTTACCAAAACAATGTAGTGCAAGAGCCTGCCCGATTGTATACAAATTGAAACTCTTAAAGCGGAGGTCCACCCTAAAAAAAAAAAAAAAAGCCAAAAAGGCTCCAAAAAATTTTTTTTTTTTTTTATACTGACCAGAAATGGCTGTTGCTCGGCAGGTTGTCCTAATCTGCCATTTCCTATTATGCAGTGATATTCTCTCTTCTCCTCCTCACGTTGCCTCTTGGGAAATCGGGCACACTGTCTTCTGGGAACTGTGTGTGTCCCAGAGGACAGCTACCCATTCACAAAGCGCCATGTGACTCGCACATGCGCAGTATGAAAAGGGCAGTGAAGCCGCAAGGCTTTACTGCCTGTTTCCCTTAGTGAGGATGGCGGCGCCAGCACACAATCCAGGGGATGGATCAGTCTCGGGCAGCCAACATCGGGCACCCTAGACAGGTAAGTGTGCTTATTAAAAGTCAACAGTGTTTGTAGCTGTTGACTTTAAAAAAAAAATTCCCAGCTGGATCTCCGCTTTAAGGTTTGACCTCATATTATATGTTTTTGGTAAATCTGAAGACAAAAAACTGCAGAAAATCTAATAGTGTGTATGGGGGTCTATGAGTGTATGTGACTACTGTTTTTCATACCTCTTTTGCATTCACTAAGAAACATATCTAAATGTTTTTTGAACTTATCTACACTCTCTACAGACACCACCAACTGTGAAAGGGAGTTCCACATCCTTCCCACTCTAAGGCCTTGTACACACGAGGGGATATGTCCGCTGAAAACGGTCTGATGGACCGTTTCAGCAGACTTCTCCGCTCGTGTGTATGGGCTAGCGGACAGATTTGTCCACCCGACAGATTTCAAAGCAAGCTTTGAAATCTATCCGGTGGGAATCTGTCCGCCCGACATGTCTGCTGGTTAGTACACTTACCAGCAGACATGTCGTCCCGCACCGCCGCCGCGCCGCCGCCGAATGTATTCGGCGCATGCGCGGAAGTGTTTTACTTCCTGGTGCGGTGACGTAGCGGTGACGTGGCGGCGTCAACGTCACCGCCGCGTCACCGCCACGTCACCGCGCCGTCCGGTGGCGGGGAATTTGATCCGATGGTGTGTACACGCCATCGGATCAAACTCCCGATCGGACATATCCGATGGAAATGGTCCGCGGACCGTTTTCATCGGATAAGTCCGATGGTGTGTACGAGGCCTTACTGTAAAGACTCCCTTTGCAGCAATTCAGCTTCATTGTGTGGCCACATGTCTTTTTAGATACTTAAGATAAAACGTTTCTTCCTGCTTCAATGGTTTTTATTAAATTTTTCAAGTAAATACAAGTACAATATGAACATTGTACGTCGTGTAACGATGTCGCTGGAATGATACATGTTTCTTCCCAACGCTAGAATCACCATTAAAAAATTTGTATATCCCTATCATATCCCTTCATTATCTCTTCTCTAGGGAGAATAGGTTTAATGTTTGTAGTTGTTCCTCATATCTGAGGTCCGATAACTACCCCAACCCCCCCCCCCCCCCTTTATTAGCATTGTTGCTCTCTCCAGTTTTAGGACATCCTTCCTGAAGATTGGTGACCAGAACTGGACAACATAATCAAAATGAGTCTGAGCCAAAGTTTTGTAGAGAATTATACTTTTATCTCTTGAGTAAACTAGAAACTCCAGATCCTTTTCCACCTTCGATCTTTGATTCCCCCACTTTAATAGATTAACATAACAACCTGCCTTTGTTTGCAATTTGGATTACCCAAACAAGACAGGTAATTTGTACCAGATCCCTACTCACAATTGAAAGATTTACACTACTGTAGGTAGTAGCCTAACTGCTAACAGCAGTTCTAACTCTTTTATCTTAGAAATAATATCCTGGTTTTGATCGGTCTCCTGATAAGGTATTAGTTCATTACCTAACCTTGGACATAGGTGTAGTTACAGTGGCGAAAATAATTATTAATTATTATCCAGGAAAAACACATAAAAGAAATGCTATAAATTAAGTTGCAGTTCAGTGAGTAAAATAAGTATTTGAGCCCGATCTATCTCCAGCGGTGTCCACATTCCCCCCCTCTGTCCAGGACTCTCCTCCTGATTGGCTGAGACAATCAAATCAAAGTCAGTAAGCCAATCAGGGAACAGAGGGGGCGGGGCAGAACCGGGGGTCAGTGTCTGAATGGACACAGGGAGCTGTGACTCGGCTTGGGTGCCCCCATAGCAAGCTGCTTGCTGTAAGGGCACTTGACAGAAAGGAGATTCCCTTAATTTGCATAGATTTCCTCTCACTTTCTGTTAGGCTATGGGACAGGAAGTGAAGGGAAATCTCTGCAATGGGACAGGGATGGTAAAAAAATTGAAGCGACGCTCCCCCCCCCCCACAGTTGCCGAAATGCCAACCGCCCACATACTGGAAGCAGTGCAGACAATTTATGGGGGCGCTAAACTAATTTTCCTAACAGTGTAGCGCAAGCCGGCGGGGACACTGTCCATGCTGTCCCCCTGCAAAGTGCTGCCCTAGGCCTGGGCCTTTTTGGCCTCGGCCAGGATACAGCATTGCCTAACAGTGTAGCGCAAGCCGGCGGGGACACTGTCCGTGCTGCCCCCCTGCAAAGTGCTGCCCTAGGCCTGGGCCTTTTTGGCCTCGGCCAGGATACAGCATTGCCTAACAGTGTAGCGCAAGCCGGCGGGGACACTGTCTGTGCTGCCCCCCTGCAGAGTGCTGGCCTGGGACTTGTTGGCCTAGGCCAGGATACAGCATTGCTGGATACACCTTACATGCACCCCTTAAGAGACTTCAGACCAGGCGTTTTAGATGAACAATATTGAATCGATGGGACGGAGCTATAAATCCTCTACCCACCCTATCCATTCAGGGATCCTCTTTCTTTCATTCATAGAAGCTGTAGGATGGAGGAAGATTTCTCCTAAAAGAAGAAGAGTCAATACAAGGGACACTTCATATTAGCAGCTAATTATGTCCTTTGTACAGATTTTTATGTTTTTAAGATTTTTATCTAAACTCAGGCTTTAAAATGGTTGTTAACTTCAGACATGAAATATGAGCAAAGCATTTCCCTCTATAGTGTGTACTTGTCTCGATCCAGAGCACTAAGTATCGTTTTCGTTGTCTTGTTCCTCTGCTATAAGCATGAATCACTTCTGACTAGTTCTCCTGACACCAAAAGTAAAAAGGTGACAGGGGAGGGATCTCCAGCTAATGGACTCAGCTTTGTTCCTGCGTGCAGAACTTTAAAAGGAATATATGGTGCACTGTTTTCCCAAGTTTTTTCAGATATAATGCAAAACAGATCAACATGATGTGAGTTTTATCGTTGTTTTTATGTAATAGAAAAAACTTTTTGTAAGTATAGCTTAAAAAGTTATATGTTGTGCAGCATTTCCCCCTTATTTGTGAGAAATACATTGTACTCCAGGTTCTGAAGACTCTACTCTGCCTTTAGTACCTGGAAGCAACCTTAGGCACATCTGCACATGTGTGGGTGCACGGTTGTGCCTGTGTGTGCATGACACAATCAGGAAGGTACAAGGCTTTGTGTTCAAACATAATTTCCCATACCTTCCTAATTGCGTCACATTTGCACCCTTGATGGCAGTATGGGTGAGCAGTAAGCGTACTGAAGTTCCTCTTTAATGGTCACGAACATACCTCCCAACTTTCTGAGATGGGAATGAGGGACACATATCAGCAAAAAAAATGCATGGATAGAACAAACCCCTTGCCACGCACCTTAAAGTAGAATTTTACAAAAAAACAAGATTGGTTAAACCCACAAGGGCTTTTTTACCACTATTATTCCTTTATATTGGGTTTTGGAATTTATAAATGCAGCAATTTAGAAATCAGATGAAAATTTAGCACTGGGAAACACTTTTTGATAGATAAAAAGTGCATTTTATATACATCTATATAGTTCAGACCAAAATGAGGGACAAATGAGGAGGAATGAGAGACAGAGGGACATTGCTCCAAATCAGGGACAGTCCCTCGAAATCATGGGAGGTATGGCTTTGAATGTCAGAAAAAGGATTGTCAGTTCCATTCTGCAGGAGATCTGTTGATGGGTCCTCTTGTTTATTTAAACTTTATCTTATTTTTGGAATATTTTCGCATACAGTACAAAATAATTTTTTATTTTTGCCCTTTTTTAACTTATTTCAGTCCCTTTTGCTTCTATCATGGCCACTGCATAATTCTCTGTTTGCTTGAACTCCCACCATTTCTTCCATATTAGTCGGTGTCTTTCCTCCATTCCCTGCTCTCTGCTGCAAAGGTACTCCATCTCAGATATATAATCTACCCTCTGTATCCATTCTTTTATAGATGGCTTCTCCACTTGAAGCAATTTTTTGGGAATCAGGGCCTTTGCAGCATTGAGCAGGGGAGGGACCAAAGTTTCTTGATATTGTTTCTTAGTTTTGTTGTTCCCGTGAAATAACACACTCCATGCATTTTGAGTGACCTTTTCCCCGGTTATCACCTCAATGTGCTATAGGACACTATACCAGTACTCTTTTATTTTTGGGCACTCCCACCAGATATGTATTGGTGTTCCTATTTGTGGGCACTCCCTCCATCACTGAGAGGATCTACTTGGATGAAATTTATTGATTCTTTCCGGGGTCAGGTGCCATCTTACCAAGCATTTGTAATTAGCTTCAATAGTAGTGTTATCAGTTGCATAATTATAAACAGCTTCTATCATTTGGTTTTCCTCTTTATTGCTAAGTCTTAGTATAGTGATAGGTCCCTTTTGTGATTGCACTGGACGTGGCAAATCAAAATGACTTTAAAGTGATTGTAAAGTTTATTTTTTTATTTTTTTTATTTGTGAACCTGGGGTCCAAGCCAGTGATTTTAGCTCCTTATTTTCTATGTTTGCCAACATAGCAAACTGCTATTGCACAGAGCGTCCTCGAAACTCATCTTCTGGGGTCCTCCACTTGGCACTCACGGCTCCTCCTCTTCTGTGTCTGCCCCCAAAGCGAGCCACTTGCTATAGGGGGAGGGGGGGGGGCAGACGTGCAGGCTCACTCACAAGCCAGGCTGTGTGTATCTATAGACACACAGTGCAGCTTGGCCCCACCCTCTGCACCCTTATCACATGATTTGACTGACAGCAGCAGGAGCCAATGGCACAGAGATAAGGTAAAAGGCCTCAACTCGGGCACAGCACTGGATCGCTACAGGACTTAGGTTAGTGTTTAAGGGGGCTCTGTTTTTGGAAGGTTTTCTTCCTTAAGGGCCCATTCAAATCTCATGTAGCAGAAAGGCTCACAAAGGTGTGATTTATACGCATTTCTGCGTGTCACACATAGGGCAACCCATTCGTTTGTTGCCCAAAATAAGCTCCTGCTCTTTGTTTATGTGACAAGCTTTGTGCAATTTTTTAAGTTGCATTTTGGAGTGATTGCCTCACATTTGCCACACTTCCAAATCACTAAGTGTGAACAAAGCCTAATGCAGAGAATGCATTGAGGTAAAAAAAAAAAAACGTTTGCCTTTACAACCAATTTAAAGTGGTTCTAAAGCCTTAAAGTTTCTCACCTTACAGGGGTTGTATACCCTTGGTTTAACAAAAATAAAAATAACAAACATATCATACTTACCTCCACTGTGCAGTTAGCATTGCACAGAGTGGCCGCGATCATCATCTTCTGGGGTCCCCCAACGGCAATCTCGGCTCTTCCCTGTCTTAGTAAACCCCCTAAGAGAAGTGCTCTCCTTGGGGGTTATCGCGTGGGCATGCTTCCGAGTCCAGCATTTGCGTCCATAGATACAGAATGCCGGACTCGGCCCTGCCCCCCTCACACTTGTGTCATTGAATTTGATTGACAGCAGCGGGAGCCAATGGCTGCGCTGCTATCATTCTATCCAATCAAGAGCCGAAAACCCCGGCCAGAGAGTTATAGTGTGTCTCCGGCGGGGGAACGAATGGGCTCAGGTGAGTAAAATGGGGGGGGGGGGCTGGGGGGCGGGTCAGTGTCAGTTTTTTCACATTAATGCAAGGACAACCCCTTTAATGCATTCTATGCATTAAGGTGAAAAACCTTCTCTGCTGCAGCTGTCCCCCAGACCCCTCTTTTTTCTTATCTGAGCCCATCCTCATTGGACAGATTGATAGAAATGTGAGCAATTGGCTTCCGCTGCTGGGGGGCCGAGTCTTGCTGTCGGTGCCAATGGACGCAGCAGCGGGACTTGGGAGCAGGCACGCACGGGTGCCCCCAGACAAAGCTCCCAATGAAGAGAAGGGGCCTGGAGCGCTAGCGAGGGACCCCAGAAGAAGAGGTTGAGGGCTGCTTTGTGCAAAACCATTGCACAGAGCAGGTAAGTATAGGCATTTGTTATTTTGTTATGTTTATTTACAAAAACAAAGGTTTACAGTTACTAAAAGGTAAACATTGCAATACTAATTAAAAATATTTGCTTACTGAAAAAAAATCAGGCCCCCTTTTCACGATCGGTCCGTCTGTCAGTTTTATGACAGACCTGATAAGACCATTCATTGCCCTCTATGGAGCAGCGGAGTAAATGGGAGTGTTACCGCTGACATCCGATCCTATCCGCAAAAAACAGACGGATGATGATCTGTTCCCCAACCGCCAAAAACAGATTGGATGACAGTCTGATGTAAACGGTCAGGTGGTCTGTTTACATCTGACCACCTATAAAGGAAAGCGGGCTGTATCTGTGCCCACTCTGCATAAGCGGAGCTGACACGGACCTGTCATCTGCCTGCTCAGCGAGGATCAGGTGGATCCGCTGGTGAAGTTTGCCTGTCTGAAAGAGCCCTTAGGCTCCGTTCATACCTGATCTCGGGCCGAATTGCCATGATTCCGACCGTGATTTCAAATCGGTGCAAAACGCAGGGTGTGTTTGCAATGTCATTACTTCTTAACGGCATCCGATTCGCGCTGCAATTTGGCCACGCTGCACTTGTCGCTCAAAATATAACATGAGCTTCCTATTTGCGATTTGCCGCAAATGCAGCGCGATTTACCGCACAACAATCGTGGCACAATCGCACAATACATTAGACGTAGTGTAATTTAGCCTGCGATCAGGTGTGAATGGAGCCTTATACATTACCTTTGAGTTACATTTCTGAGAGATTTATACATCTGAATAAGGCCACGTTCACACCTAAGCATTCCGGGAACGCAGGCAGGAACACGCGTTTCTGCCCACATCTGCGGAAACACACGAAAGCACAGCAAAATGTGCATCACGCTTGTGGCGCCATTATTTCCTAAAGGGTAGCACTGGCAGTACCAATTTTTGTCTCACGAAAAAATACATGAAAAACAACAAAAACCCAAAACACGTTAGGCTCGCTGCCAAAAATAGGTACGGTACAAAAGCTAATTGGTGCGTTTGTGGCAGGCCATTCGAGTGAATAGGCGTCCCTATGCTGTTGCATGACAAACGCACAAAAAAGACGCAGCAAAAATAAAGCAACACATCGCATTCCTCAGGTGTGAATGCAGCCCTAAGGAGTCCAGCAATATTATGGGTGTCTGTTTTCTAACGTTTGTTTATAACAAAGACCTCTGAAATAACATTTAGCGCTATAATCCAATTCCTATTGATCTCATTTAATATAATCTTTGAAAATGCATTTCAAACCTTAGACAACTATGCGTGTCTCTGCCGCCACCGATGTCGTTTTGCCCCAGATAACAAGCAGATTATTCTGATTTAACGGGAAAAAACAAAATCAGTATTCTTCCCGTCTGGTTAATCTCCTTCCTGTATAGATCTAGTGAATTGCTCTTATTAAAAAAAAAAAAAGACAGATCTGGAGGAATTAGCAGAGGATGTGCATTGTGACACAAGTACACACCTTCCTCTGAGTTGTGTCACTTCTGTCGCTCCCATTTTTAACAGTGGTGACATTTTCTTTGTAAGTGGATCTTTCATGATTTTGGAGCATCTTCAAGGAGAAGGAGATTTCTGCTGGGAGTTAAAGGCGAGGGGGAGGGGGGATTGGGAGGGGGGATGGGGGTTTGGGAAGGGGGGATTAAGAAGGGGGCTGGGTGTGTTATGTATATTCATATAGTCAACCCTACTGACACTCACCCAGTAAAAATCACAGATTACACCAGATCAACCTCTTTATCAAAGTAAATCTCTCCGCTATCACACACCAGACACCTGTGTGAATGAATAGACCATGAACAGACAAAGGGAAGGGAGGACAATGGAGGAGAAGGATTACAACTCCCATAATACAAACAAATTCTATTGCCATAGTTGTGGCTTCTGATGATGAATTTCTGAACCTTTTCCGCATGGATTTCAGGATTTGTATTCATAGTATATTCGCCATAATAAACACCAGTCCTATTTTCAAGGCTCAGATAACATTGGTGGAAAATCAACCCTATAGAAGGATTATTTCACATCACCAAACAAATCACAATAAATTCACTTTATATATAATAATAATAATAAGAAGAAAAATCCAACCCTAATTCCCTAAAATATTTGCTTGTACAGCGTATAACCCACTTGGATCAGATGTGCGATTCGCAAATTACTATGTAAAAATTATTACGAAAAAAAAAAATCTGTAATGTATACACACATCACATGCTACACATCAAGAGCACCCAGATGTTACCTTGTTGTATGTTGTTTCCCGATGGTGTGATCAGCAAGTGGTATATTCCCCCTGTGCTGTGCTGGGAGCGCAGTCTGTAGGTTGTGCTTGTCTGGATATGTGTGATGCTCTGATAACGATGGATGTAGACGCCTGTGCTGGTTAATCACACATCCTCCAAGGGAGGGAGATTCTTTTCTATGGACCAGCAATGGGAGGGGGTTTCTATGTGGCCGAGCCTTCTTTCTTGTGAGCCGAGGACAATAAATGACATCTGTGCTTTAAATGAGATTTTTAATGTCACACCCAATTCTCTCCTCTCTGGTGACAGCAGAAAAATGTTGTTCCTAGCCACATGAAGTTGTACTCACTGACTGATGGAGCAGCCAAGTGTGTCTGTTTGAATTCTCTGTGATGTCATGTAAACAAATCTGTGCCTAAATCTGTCATTTTCTGCCTTGCTTTGTGCCAAATCCACACACTTCACACTATAAAACATCTTCTAATTATAGGGCCACTTTTTTTTCTTCCTTTTGTTTACAGCCTGTTATCAGGACTTTCTCAAAACTCATAGGTAGGCGCTACCCTCCAGAAGCATATATACACTATATTGCCAAAAGTATTGGGACACCTGCCTTTACATGCACAAGAACTTTACTGGCATTACTGGTGCTTACATTTTTTTGAGGGGGCACAAAGAAAACTAAAGTCAGGAAAAATACTGAAATGCAGCCACTGTGCTCATCAAATGCCACCACTGTGCCCATCAAATGCAGCCACTGTGCCCGTCAAATGCAGCCACTGTGCCTGTCTAATGCAGCCATTGGGCCCGTCAAATGCAGCCACTGTGCCCATCAAATGCAGCCACTTTGCCTGCCAAATGCAGCCACTGTGCCCTTCAAATGCAACCACTGTGCCTGTCAAATGCCACCACTGTGCCCATCAAATGCAGCCACTGTGCCTGTGAAATGCAGCCACTTGTGCCCTTCAAATGCAGCCACTTGTGCCCATCAAATGCAGCCACTGTGTTCATTAAATGCAGCCACTGTGCCCATCAAAAGCCACCACTGTGCCCATCAAATGCAGCCACTGTGCCTGTGAAATGCAGCCACTTGTGCCCTTCAAATGCAGCCACTTGTGCCCATCAAATGCAGCCACTGTGCCCATTAAATGCAGCCACTGTGCCTGTCAAATGCAGCCATTTGTGCCCATCAAATGCAGCCACTGCACCCATCAAATGCAGCCACTTGTGCCCTGTCAAATGCAGCCACTGTGCCCGTCAAATGCTGCCACTTGTGCCCATCAAATACAGCCACTGTGTTCATTAAATGCAGCCACTGTGCCCGTCAAAAGCCAGCACTGTGCCCATCAAATGCAGCCACTGTGCCCGTCAAATGCAGCCACTTGTGCCCTTCAAATGTAGCCACTTGTGCCCATCAAATGCAGCCACTGTGCCCATTAAATGCAGCCACTGTGCCTGTCAAATGCAGCCACTTGTGCCCATCAAATGCAGCCACTGCACCCATTAAATGCAGCCACTTGTGCCCTGTCAAATGCAGCCACTGTGCCCGTCAAATGCTGCCACTTGTGCCGATCAAATGCCGCCACTTGTGCCCTTCAAATGCAGCCACTTATGCCCTTCAAATGCAGCCACTTGTGCCCATCAAATGCAGCCACTTGTGCCCCTTTAAATGCAGCCACTTGTGCCCGTCAAATACAGCCACTGTGCTCCTCAAATGCAGCCTCTGTGCCCATCAAATGCAGCCACTGTGCAGCCACTGTGCCCGCTCGCTTGCTCGCTCGCTTGCTGACTGCCTGACACTTACCCAATCTTGGTGGCGGATCAGGCAGGGGGTGACAGCGGCGAGCTGTGGGATGGTGGGATGAGCAGCGGGTCAGGCGGCAGCTCCTGTGTCCTCCATTTGTCTCTTCTTCCTTCCTGCTAGGTCTTCAGTTGGAGCACCTGTGCCTTCAGCCAATCAAGTGACGGTTATTAGACCCACGCCTCCTGATTGGCTGAGAGGCGGTTCAGCGTTAGAAAAGCAAATATTAATTTGCTTTTCTAACACACCTGTGTGGACTGCGAGCACAATGCATTGCGCTCCGAGTCCACCTTTTTTGAAGCCTGTTAGAGCCTATGGCTCTAATCAGGTCTTTAAAAAAAACACCCCCCCCCCCCGCTGGAATTTAGGCGCCCGGCATCAAAAAGGGGCACCTGATCAGGGAGTGGCTACCTTGGCCATAGATAGATTCATGCTATATGAATCTATCCATTCTACACAGAGGGGGTGGTGTGACAGTGGGAGCGGCACCCGGGTGCCCCTAATGGACTATAACAGCTTCAACTCTTCTGGGAAAGCTGTCCACAAGGTTTAGGAGTGTGTCTATGAGAATGTTTGACCATTTTTCCAGAAGCACATTTGTGAGGTCATAAAAAATTAGCAATGGTGCGCTACAATCAACCTCTTATTAAACACATGATAAATTACATATAAATATGTAATATGGGAGAATAAAAAATGTGCAAATAAATTATTTATCTGGTGTTCTGTCCCATTGAAGCATTGTATATGAAAGGCCAATATAATATTACAATAAGTCCACCAATCCGTTAGACCTGTTATGATATTGCAAGGTGTTGGTTCTCAGCCAATAATCTTCCTAATAAGCACTCCTGCTAGCAACCAATTCATCTGGCAATAATCCTGTTTTTTGCCTTTAATTATTCCTCTGAGTATTCTGATGCATGTTGTTTCTCATACAAGATAAAAAGAAATCTATCATTGCGCAGTGAAAAAAACGACCATTAGGGTTTGAGGTGCATTTAAATCCACTCATATTTAAGCAGATTGTTCAGCGCGTATTGTAAAACAGTCAGATTCAAATAGCATGTGTCCTCCTTACTCTGCATCCAATGTAATCATACACAATAGATGTCGTCACTAGGCTCCTCCCGTCGCGTTGCGTCACATGTCGCATGACTTTTTTAAGGGTAGCCATGTGACTAACAAGCTCCATATTTATGCTCACATGCAGGCGTGCCATTTTCCATAGTGACATTGTGGATCATTGGATCATCATACCGTTCATAACGCTCTGACCATTACTACCTTTATTTGACACAATTACAATTTAATAATGCTTAAAAACAAATATGCTTAAACACATATTATAACTTTATTAAACTAGATAAAACGTGTTTAGCCTCTACGAGCTCCTTATAGCGGTCAAAAATGGATGATACACACATCATAGGATATTTAATGAGTGAGGTCAGGCACTGATGTGGATGAGAAGGCTTGGCTCGCAGTCTCAGCTCTAATTCATCCCAAAGGTGTTCTATTGAGTTGAGGTCAAGACAGTCAAGTTCCTCCATCCTAAACTCACTCAAAAGGAGGTGGACAAGGTATTGGACTTTAAATGAGGCACACAGGTGAAGCAATGAATGAGTTAAAAAAGCTAATTTAATAAAATAACCACAGGTTATACAGATATCTTGGCCAGCAGGCTCCATATAACATCAAATATCAAAATTGCTGAATCACATCATGTATGATAACATTTATGCATCTAGGATGGCTGAAGATTTTGAAGGGCTCATTAACTTGACGCGTTTCGGCAACTGTATCGCCTCATCAGGTGCAAATGCATATAATCTAAAAGAAAAACATTATACATACATATGAGAGCCACTAAGTGTATTGAACCTATATAGTAAAATATGGAGGGAAAGAGGAAGGAGATAAACCAACCTCCTACTTACATATTGAAGCATTGACTATACTGGTGGTGCCGTGCTGGCGGCAAACATCATGCATAGGGGACGCGGAGCCCCAAGGGAGTCAGGCACCGACACAGAACTTCCTACGGGATGGTAGCGCCCTCACTGGCACTGTGGAAGGCGCCGGGAATGGCAGAGAGCCCAACATCCGTCGTCAGCAAATGAAGGAACACCAATCACCCCAGGGACACTCCCCCAGCGTCACGCTGGCGTGGCAGAGCACGCCATCAAATGGAAAAAGGGATAGCGTCACATATGACACCTCCCGCACAGCGTCCATCGTTGCACCGATGCGCAACCTAAACTCACTCATCTACAGTATGTGTTTATGGACCTTGCTTTGTGTACTGGTTCCATACATTTGGTGGAGGGTGGATTATGGTGTGGGGTTGTTTTTCAGGCATTGGGCTTGGCCCCTTATTTCTAGAGAACTCTTAAGGCGTCAGCAAGCCAAGATATTTTGGATAATTTCATCCTCCAGTTTGGGGATAAAATAAAATTGCAAAATCTTCGCTAAGTGATTAATTGTGTTACTTTTGTTGATTAGATGACCTGACAGCTGCACACATAAATATGTAAACACCATGAACAAAAATATATACAATCAATTTTGTACTGTCATTAAATAGTGTGAAAACCTATTATCTCAATATGCTGTTATCCAAAAAATAAATAAACCATTACAGTCCTTTGTATAGTCCACAAAACATAATATGTGTTAATGTGAGAAAAAATATCCAAAACACCAACAAGTCCTTTAAGGAAAAAAAAAAAGAGAGAGTAGTATCCATCCAAATCAACACCCTGTGCTCCCCAAGGGATATTTTAGTAAATATATCTCCTTACCAGATATTATGACCTTTCAAGCCCAATAAATGCATCAGTGAGTTATCACCCCTCACTTCAGGTGTAAACCAAGTAAGCTGTTGTACTTGTTTCAGGAAATGCCAGTCCTATGTATAACGATCTCTAACCGCAGATCCAATCATCAGGAAAAACAGGAAACACATCTCATTGTGCAACATCCAGTTAAAGCACAAGAGTTTAATAAAAGGTCTACTTACAACAAAGAATATTAAAACAGGCATAGCGAAATAAGCATCAGTTGTACACTCTCCACGTGTGCTGAGAACATCATCCTTGCTTTGCCCATGTACGTTTCGTTCAATGGAACATTTTCACTAAGGCCTAGTAATAGTTTGGTGATGACCCCTTCCTGTTCCAACATGACTGCTCATCAGTGCACACACAAGGTCCATAAAGACATGGATGAGCGAGTCTGGGGTGGAGGAACTTGACTGGCCTGCACAGAGTCCTGACTAGGAATGAGATCCGGCGTGTTTGCACACTCCACATGCAGAGCCCACCAGGAAGTCGGCACAGCGATGCGCTAAAGACAGGCAGTGAGGCATTGTCCCGATGCGCGGCTGCAGAGATCAGGAAATATCTCCCTGCCTGTGTTTAGCGCACCGCCGTGCCCACTTCCTGGCGAGCTCTGATCGTGGAGTGTGCGAACATGCCGGAGCTCATCCCTAGACCTGACACAGCAATTCAAATCTGAGGATTGTACTAATTGTATGAAAATTCTCAAAGGACAAAGCTTTTTGTTGTATGTTCTGATCGGTCTTTTTTATCAGATATTTTTGTGCAACAGTACACATTAAAGAAACACGCTCTGTTCACATACAAGACATTTTTTGGAGATAATTCCTTTGGAAATTTTTGTTTGGAAAGTCTAAATCAGATGTTGAAAGTTGTGTACACACTATACGAAAGTTTAATGATCGTGCCTTGTATGGAATTGTTCCTACTATTTTCTCATAGTGTGTACTCCACTTTATTTAAAGTGTATGTCAACTCTAACATTAAGGGCCAGATTCAGGTAGAGTTAGGCTGGAGTATCAGTGATACTCCAGCCTAACTGTCGCTTTAAGCCGGCGTTTTTGTTTTCTGTAACCAGAAAACAAGAAACGCCGGGTTGGAGTTCCGATGCGAGCAGCATAATTGAATTTCACCATCGCATCGTTACTTCAACTTAAAAATGGCGCCGGGGGCGTTCCCGCTGATTAACGCTGAAAAAATATGTTAATCAGCGGGAGTCGGAAATTCACGATCGTTTTCGGGCGCGACGCAGTGACTTTACGACGTTTCCAGAAGCGATACGCGACGTAAAGATAAAGCAGCCCCCTAGTGGAGTATCCTATGTTAAGTATAGCCGTCGTCATCGCGTCGGGGAAAAAAAAATCGCGTCGCTTGCGTAAAACATTCATGAATGGGTATGTGACGTCATTGACGTTCACTGACAGAATTTGGAGCATGCGCACTGGGATGCATTGACACTCGACGCATGCGCAGTACGTTCGCCGCGGGATCGCGCATAGTTTAAATAATACACGCCCCGTACCAGCCCAATTTGAATTCCGGCGGCTCATTTGCGATGCGCTGCCGCAACTTTAGGAGCAAGTGCTTCATGAATAACAGCACTTGCTCCTAAAATTTCGGCAGAGTAACGTAAATGAGAAGCGTTACTCCAGAGCAAAGATGCTCCCATCTACCTGAATCTGGCCCTAAATGTCTTCTATTTGTTCCCTTATGTCTGGTCTGGTAAAGATACCATAGAAAGCATTCTGTTATATCTAACTGCTGTTTATTCAATGAGCTGATAACTGTCTGCAGAGGAAGTGAGCACAGGAAGTTATCAGTTAGCAATGTTTCCAGCTATTTCTGTTGATTACAAAATACCTCCCCCTATTTTATTGAGAGGGAGAGGTGTTTTATAGTCCTCTTAGATATAATATTAGGGTTGTCCCGATGCCTCTTTTTTAGGACCGAGTACAAGTACCGATACTTTTTTTCATGTACTCGCCGATACCGAATACCGATACTTTTTTTTACATGTGTCCCCAAATGCAGCCATGTCCCCCCACATATGCAGCCATGTCCCCCCAGCCATGTCCCCACATATTCAGCCATGTCCCTCTAGCCATGTCCCTCTAGCCATGTCCCTCACATATGCAGCCATGTCCCTCACATATGCAGCAATGTCCCATGTCCCTCTAGCCATGTCCCTCACATATGCAGCCATGTCCCTTCAGCCATGTCCCTCACATATGCAGCCATGTCCCTCTAGCCATGTCCCTCACATATGCAGCCATGTCCCTCTAGCCATGTCCCTCACATATGCAGCAATGTCCGTTCAGCCATGTCCCTCTAGCCATGTCCCTCACATATGCAGCCATGTCCCATGTCCCTCTAGCCATGTCCCTCACATATGCAGACATGTCCCTCTAGCCATGTCCCTCACATATGCAGCAATGTCCCATGTCCCTCTAGCCATGTCCCTCACATATGCAGCAATGTCCGTTCAGCCATGTCCCTCTAGCCATGTCCCTCACATATGCAGCAATGTCCCATGTCCCTCTAGCCATGTCCCTCACATATGCAGCAATGTCCGTTCAGCCATGTCCCTCTAGCCATGTCCCTCACATATGCAGCAATTTCCCATGTCCCTCTAGCCATGTCCCTCACATATGCAACAATGTCCCATGTCCCTCTAGCCATGTCCCTCACATATGCAGCAATGTCCGTTCAGCCATGTCCCTCTAGCCATGTCCCTCACATATGCAGCAATGTCCCATGTCCCTCTAGCCATGTCCCTCACATATGCAGCCATGTCCCTTCAGCCATGTCCCTCTAGCCATGTCCCTCACATATGCACCAATGTCCCATGTCCCTCTAGCCATGTCCCTCACATATGCAGCAATGTCCCATGTCCCTCTAGCCATGTCCCTCACATATGCAGCAATGTCCCATGTCCCTCTAGCCATGTCCCTCACATATGCAGCAATGTCCGTTCAGCCATGTCCCTCTAGCCATGTCCCTCACATATGCAGCAATGTCCCATGTCCCTCTAGCCATGTCCCTCACATATGCAGACATGTCCCTCTAGCCATGTCCCTCACATATGCAGCAATGTCCCATGTCCCTCTAGCCATGTCCCTCACATATTCAGCAATGTCCGTTCAGCCATGTCCCTCTAGCCATGTCCCTCACATATGCAGCAATGTCCCATGTCCCTCTAGCCATGTCCCTCACATATGCAACAATGTCCCATGTCGCTCTAGCCATGTCCCTCACATATGCAGCAATGTCCGTTCAGCCATGTCCCTCTAGCCATGTCCCTCACATATGCAGCAATGTCCCATGTCCCTCTAGCCATGTCCCTCACATATGCAGCCATGTCCCTTCAGCCATGTCCCTCTAGCCATGTCCCTCACATATGCACCAATGTCCCATGTCCCTCTAGCCATGTCCCTCACATATGCAGCAATGTCCCATGTCCCTCTAGCCATGTCCCTCACATATGCAGCAATGTCCCATGTCCCTCTAGCCATGTCCCTCACATATGCAGCAATGTCCATTCAGCCATGTCCCTCTAGCCATGTCCCTCACATATGCAGCAATGTCCCATGTCCCTCTAGCCATGTCCCTTACATATGCAGCATTGTTCGTTCAGCCATTTCCCCCATACGCAGCCATTTCCCTTACCTTTGCCGCCGAAAGCTGTATGGAGAAAATCACAGCATTCATTTGAATAGCCTGCCCGTATAGGCACTCCCCCTTGCTCGCGATTGGACAGATCACGATCACTCATCCAATCCCGAGCAAGGGAGAGTGTCTATACGGGCGGGAACACTACAGCTATTCAAATGAATGCTGTGATGTTCCCGCACAGCGTTTAACCCCTTGCAGAGGCGGCGCAATGCAACGGCTTTCGATTCGGTGGCGCGATGCGGCGGCAGTGGCGGTAGGGGGGAAGTATTCTATTTAGGCATCGGGAGTATTTGCGCGAGTACAAGTACTAGCACAAATACTCGGCATCGGTGCCGATACCGATACTAGTATCGGTATCGGGACAACCCTATATAATACGGTTGTCAACCCTGGACAGGAAATTAGTTACTGGCAGCTTCACCAGATGAAAAAGCCCCACAACCCACCAGTGGCGGCCCGCCCATATGGGCGCACGGGCGCCGCCCCCCCTCCCGCAGTCACAAAAAAAAAAAAGAATTAAAAAAAAAAAAAAACGGGCCCTTTAAGAACTTTTATTCGGCTAAAATGTCATTTTGACATTTTAGCCGAAGTTCTGGCGGCCGTCTATAGAGGGCGCTGCAGCGCCACCCCCTCTCGCAAGTAACACACGTTCAATGCTATGCATTGGACGTGTGTTACTGTTGCCAGCTGCCTGGTCTATTCGTATAACCGGACATGGGACGCCGGTTACCCGAATAGCGACAGCTGGTTGGATGAGGGGAACTGCCTATCAAAGCCAGTGGCTCTGATAGGCTTTTCCAGTCCCGCCCTCCGGCTCTCGGAAGTCTATGCTCGGAGCGCAGACAATCTGCGGTCCTTGCATTAGACTGACAGCCGTTTCAGCCAATCAGGTTCCCGGATTCTGGTTTTCAGGAACCTGATTGGCTGAAGCTTCTCCAGGGCGGCAGAAGACATCGAGGGAGGACATGGAAGCGTCAGGTAAGTGATTTTTTTTACAGGGAAAGGGGCAGCATGGGGCACAGTGGCAGCATGGGGCACAGTGGCAGCATGGGGCACAGTGGCAGCATGGGGCACAGTAGAAGCATGGGGCACAGTGGCATCATGGGGCACAGAGGCAACAATGAGCACAGGCCGGGCACAGTGGTGACAATTGATGGCACAGTGACTGAATATGATGGCATGGCAGAGAGGTGACAATTGATGGCACAGTGACTGCATTTGATGGCATGGCAGAGAGGTGACAATTGATGGCACAGTGACTGCGTTTGATGGCATGGCACAGTGGTGACAATTGATGGCACAGTGGTGGCGTTTGATGGCATGGCACAGTGGTGACAATTGATTGCACAGTGACTGCATTTGATGGCATGGCACAGTGGTGACAATTGATGGGCACAGTAGCTGCTTTTGATGGCATGGCACATTGGTGACAATTGATGGCACAGTGGTGGCGTTTGATGGCATGGCACAATTAGTGACACAAGTGGTGACAATTGATGGCACAGTGACTGCAAATGATGGCATAGCACATTGGTGACAATTGATGGCACAGTGACTGCATATGATGGCATGGCACATTGGTGACAATTGATGGGCACAGTAGCTGCATTTGATGGCATGGCACAGTGGTGACAATTGATGGCACAGTGGCTGCATTTGATGGCATGGCACAGTGGTGACAATTGATGGCACAGTGGCTGCATTTGGTGGCATGGCACAGTGGCTACATTTGGTGGCATGGCACAGTGGCTGCATGTGATGGGCACAGTGAGGCTGCAATATTTTTTTTTTCGTTTGCGCCCCCCCAAAAATTTTGAGCACCAGCCGCCACTGCAACCCACCAGGAAAAAAAAATACTGAATTCTATCACCACATCTAAAGACTGGTAAACAGTGATGCTTTCCATTTCTGTGTTTGGGTTTAGATACACTTTATGCCTTTACATAGCTTGGCCCAAAGGCACTAACTTGTGAGGTCACTGGATGTGCTCTATAAACTGTATGTAGCTGCAGCTACATACAGCATACCGCACAGTGTTACGGGTCCTATCAGAGACTTCCTGTCTCATACCCGAAACACAGAAGAGTCTACCACGGCGGTGCTCAGCCGCCCAGAGCAAAAAATGTATTCTAGCAATGAATACAAAGCTTCCTCTGATTGGCTGGGTCAGAGAGGCAGCCTAATGGTGTCACAACCTCTGACTCAGCCAATCAGTCTTAAGCTTGTCATACATGGATCGAAATTCAACTAGTCCAGCAGGGACCGGCTGAATATCGATCCATGAATGCACAGGGTGGTTGTACAGAAGTCGATCTACTGCCTGGTCAAATTTTTGTCACTAGAACAGCACGGCACTGATCAGTGTATTCTGACTGTATTCAAAATACACAGAGGAAGTTTTCCCGCTGTCAGAATACAAAGGCACAGCCTAAGGGTTCCCCCCATCCACCTAGAATGTGTGGATGAAGAAACTTGAGTTCGCTTTCTATGTTCAACCCACTGGTTGAATGAAAAAATATTAATCATCTATAAGCTGCTTTACGCTGGTCCAAAGGAGTCACTCATAACTTTGGTGGAGTAATTGGCTTAAGCTCTTCTAGCTCCCACACTGTTTATTACTTCTACATTCCCTTCAGCTTTGGTCACATGGCAGCACATAGCTAATGAGAATCTGTACAATTAATGCATATGCAGTGCTCTGTCTTGAAAGATGTTAAAAAAAACTTTATTACAACATTTGCATGGTCAGCAGATGTAATTAACAGTGTGTTAGACTTTGCTGGATGGTGGTCCAGTTTATTGGGACCCCTGTCCAGATAGCAAGGATAACTTGCCACAAATTTGTAGCAGTGTTGAATTGTAATTCTTTTTAACTTGCTGCACATTTCCAGTGGCACATTTTACACTTGCAGAGCACTTCTGTTTCCAATTTATTTGTATTAGTCTTTTTTCTCTGAAGGCCCCTTTCACATGTCCGCTCCGCTCGTCCGTTCATTACAAGTCCGTTTACGGACTTGTAATGAACCCCTATGGGAGCGGATCCATTAGCGGATGATGCATCCGCTAACGTCCCCAAGATCCGCATCCGTTTTTTCGGACGGAAGAATGTCCTATTTTTCTTCCGTCCGGCCAAACGGATTGGATGCAAACGGACAGACGGTCCGTTTCCATCCGATTCCCCATAGGGGAGAGCGGAGGAGAGACAGTGTGCGGGGACCGCCCTGTCCGCCTGACAGCTCAGCGGGGATCCGTTTTTCGGTCCGCTCCGTGTGAAAGGAGCCTAAAGGGGTTGTAAAGGTAAAGGTTTTTTAACCTTAAAGGGGTTGTAAAGTCAAAAATATTTTCCTCTTAAATTAAAGTCTGACAGTAGCTGATAAAGTAAAATGTAACGTTTTACAGTATAACTAGTTTGATACCTGTTGAAATCGAGCTGTTTTATTCACCTCCGTCACTCCTGAATCGTTATTCTGACTGACTTCCTGGTTTGCGGTGTGCATTCATTCTTGCTACATCACCGCCTAATGGCAACTACAGTTCCCATTAGGCTTAGCCTCCATGCCTGTGAGGGATAAGAGAGCATCTTCACGCAGAGCTGTAGTCATAGGGAGGGGGCGAGCACATTCTGCTTGGCCGCCGCTGTATCACAGGAGCGCGCTCGCAAAAGCTTTCCACCGTGCGAGCGCCCTCGCATTAAGGTGGAATGCTTTTGTGAGCAGGACCTAAGACAGCCGCTGAGGGACACCAGAAGACAGATTTCCGGGACACTCTGTGCAAAACGAGCTGCACAGTGGAGGTAAGTATAACATGTTTGTTATTTTAAGAAAAAAAAATTGTGACTTTAGTGTTGCTTTAAATACAAAAATGTATCCAAAATTCAGTTACAATATGCATTTGTTTCCTCTTGTTATTCAGTATATAAAATCATGATGCATATCTATTAATTGCTTTATCATTAAAACAAAAATCCTCTGCAACATTTCTCTACATATCCTCTTACTGACTTCCATACGCATCTATCATCCATCCAATCACAAAAAAAAGGCTAGAATACATATCTCTCCCTTATTTCTCTCCCCTCCCTTTCAATTTGCAAATTTTTCGCTTCATTTAAACTTCCCCTTAATTTTTCCCCTTATTTTCCATTTATAAATAATCTTTCATTCCTTTCGAGAACCCTAATTCATTCCATTTTTTACATATTACTGGCATTTGACTATTTATGTATCCTTCTTCTCTTATCTGTCTTTCCATATATTGTTTTTCTTTCATTTCAAATATCCACTCTGCTATATTTGGGCTTTTATCCAATTGCGAGCTATTATTGCTCTAGCTGCCGTTATCATATGATGAAAAATATGCTTTTTAATACCCTTTATTGATTCTGGCATCAGAAATAGCACTGAGATATCTATATTTAGGTTCCTCTCTATTCCCGATACTTTCCGATATGTCTCATATACTTTATCCCAGAAGTTTCTCACCAGGCGGCATCTGTACCAGATGTGGTCCATAGTCCCCCTTTTAACCTTGCATCTCCAACAAATATCTGGTTGTCCACCATTTATTTTATTTAACGCTACTGGGCTCTAATACCATCTCATTGCTATTTTATAGTTTATTTCTTGGTATTTGTTTGCTGTATGTGTTTTATGAATTATTGAAAATATTTTCTCCCATTCTTTCTCTGATATTGATCTCCCTATTTCCTTTTCCCATTTTTTCATTCCTGTTAGCTCCCTAAGAGATCCTAAAGGAAGTAATAGACCATATTAGATCATTTTGTTTATCTATTAAAATTTGTTCAAATTTAGTTTTTGGTCTGTTTATTAAGGGTAATTCTATATTTGTTGCAATGTATGTTTTTAATTGATGCAGAGCACTTCTGAAGCACAAGTTCTAGCTGACATTTTTCTAAATTCAGCTACAGTGACCCCTGTGGTGGGATGACTATTGCACAACATAACTGAACCAAAACTTGCAGCAGACATGAAGAATGTTTGTAAAGAAAATTGATCTGAAGTCATGCAATGCAGACTTGCTGCATTTGTACAACAAACTTGTGTCGCCTGGCAAGTAGGGTTGCCACTTGCTCGGGATTCACCCGGACACCCGGTTTTAGATCCTGTGTCCGGGTTTCAGTCCACCTGAAAGATGAGCAAATCAGTGGCAGCCTTGCAGCACCAGTCTTCCTTTGCCCCTCTCCCCTCCCATTGGCTTCCAGTGTTTTTAATTATATTATAGGGGGTGCTTTAACTGGGGTACAGACTGGCCTGGGGGGATTATACTGGGGGAAAGGTGGAACTGGGGGGGTGTACTGGGGGACAGACTGA
This sequence comes from Rana kukunoris, assembly GCA_029574335.1. Lineage (NCBI taxonomy): Eukaryota > Metazoa > Chordata > Amphibia > Anura > Ranidae > Rana > Rana kukunoris. Next base: position 61,639,683 of record CM056058.1, on the reverse strand, counting down.
CCAAGGAGGGATTATACTGGAAGACAGACTGACCTGGGAGAGATGTACTGGGGTGCAGACTGACCTGGGGGGGACTGTACTGGGGGACAGACTGACCTTGTTTGATTTAACTACGTTCCTTAATCATCTCCCATTATTAACACAATTTGGTCAAACCCACTGTTCCTCATGGGACACTACATGGACTGCAAAACTACTCTTCTTGGGGCACCCAAAGGTGCTCCAGGTCTTTTATAATCCTATAGGCAAGTCTAGCAATAGCTTAGCAATTCATGTTCAAACCTGCAGCTCAATTGCTTTTCTATCTGGGTTGTTCAATGGGGGTAATTGCAGGTAAGTAACAGGTCTCTTTTCTCTCCCAGCCTGTGACTGGCAGCAGATGAGTCCAACACTCTCTCACTCTGCTCTACTTTTATCAGCATGTCCCTTGTTAGCACATGAGCACAGCTGATTGGCTCCCCATAATGCTTCTTCTCTTCCTCGATCTGAGGTCTACTATATACGGGATTGTGATCCCAAGTCAAATTTAGGTGCTTAAACTATTTAAAAATGCATTTGATTATACAGGGGTTGGACAGAAATATGGTTCCACGTTGAAAGCTAAAGTGATGTAACATTCTTTTGCTTCCTCTGTGTGATGAGACACCTAGCTAACAGCCTCACTTTTATTGAAGTTGCCAATTTATTTGCGGTGTCATGAGGTACAATATCAAAGGTTATGATGGCATATATAATTTCTGAGAATAAGCACGTTTCACATGGTCACCTGACCGAAAGAGGGAAAAAGACATTTGGGCAGGATTTTGACCCGGATTTTAGCGGGTGGTATCAGATTCCATTATCCATCATCCAACACTTATATTTGTCAATTTAACAGGAGAATTCAGGCCATCTTGGAGGCCAAAGGTGGTCAAACAACATATTAGGTAATCATTTTGTTCTTTTACCATACTTGTTTCCATAATTTTTTCCAACCCCTGTATATTATTGAATTTAGAGCTGCAATAAAGGAGAAGTATAGTCAAAGACCTTAAACGAATTGCACTCCTGTGACCCGTTTTCAGCAGAGAGAGGTCTGAAGTCCGCTCTCTGCTGATGTCTCCAATGTCGGTCCTGGCACCGCACCATCACGACAATTAAGTCTGGATCCACCAGGTGCCTGGACTGACACCCGGGTCAGCCTGTTAATGAGCCGCTGAGAGCCTGACATGACCGTCCCCTTCACAGCCCAGCGCTCCAATGAGCGAGGAGGGAGAAGAGCAGAGAGGTGTGACTGACAGTCTGCAGCTCTCTGCTCACAGAGTTCTGAAAACCAAGCGATACGATGTTCGATCGCTCAGGTTTTCAGCGTTAGAGGCGCCGGGGGACAGATGCAGCATCCACCTAGGTATGTATTAATCAGGATTTTTTTTCCTTTATTTCTCTTTTAATATGTACCCTTTAATCTGCCTGAAGTTTTCATGGCTGCAATTAAGTGTATTTGCAGAATGTTTTGTATCACTGTGATGTTCTTTCCTTCGATTAATATTCCTAATGTGTTCCTCTAGTCATTATTAAGTCATGTTGTTAAGAGAATTCGCACTCCAGAAGGTAAATTATCTTTACATGCGCATTTATCTAACTCCAAATTCCTTCAGGGATTGAACACACTGTATGTCATTAGTTTTGGAAATTTAATATCCAGATATTCCAAATTGTTTTTATTAATCAGTCTTATATGAAACACCATTGTTAATAATTTATTCAACAGATTTTTGTTATAATTTATAGATTTTTTAGGAATTTCAAATGTGTCTCTATCAGATAACTGTATATTAGTCTCCAATTCATGTTTACCTCTATCCATAAGTACAATCCATTTTTCTTTGACAGCGGCTTTTAAAATGATCGTGTTGTCTGCCTTTGAGGCCACGTACACACGATGAGACATGTCTGCTCAAACATGTCCGACGGACCGTTTCCAGCGTAAAATACTTCCACACAGAGTAAAATACTTCCACGCATGCGTCGAATCCATTCGACGCATGCACAGAGATTTCTGTCCGCAGCATGCTTTGAAATTTGTCTGCTGGGAAAACATGTTCGCTAGCCCATACACACGATCGGAGATGTCTGCTGAAACGGTCCGTCGGACCAGTTTCAGCAGATATATTTGATCGTGTGTACGCGGCCTAATGTGTCTAATGTTTCCTATTCTCCCTTGGATAGATTTTAGGAACCTGCCTTTCTGACTTCCACTACTTCTAATGCATCAGTAACTGTTCTTTTAAGAGTATAAATAAAATCCCCATTTACACTTGATAGAGTAAATGTGGATTTTCTTCTTAATTCAGTAATGCATTCGTTTCGATGGTTGCTTGAAATGTATCTAAACGCAGGGATGATGCAAATGTAATGCCTCTCTAGAGGTTAAGAGCTGGTTCATACTACGGCAACCTAGGGGGCAACTTGTTTCGCCCCCAAGTCGCGTAACATGACAAATTCCATGGAAGTGAATAAGAGCAGCTTAATGCACACTACTGAAGTCGCTCTGACTTCAGAAAAGGTTCTTGTACTACTTAAAGGTGACTTCTAGGCAACTTGTACCCATTGATTTCAATGGAAGTCGCCTCCAAGTTGGATCCTCTATCTTAAAGGGGTTGTAAATGTTCAGGCGACTTTGCCAGTGGCAAAGTCGCTTGTCCTGGAGGAGACTTGAAGTTGCATTGTAAGTTGCTCCAAGTAGCGCTGAAGTCGCGCTCAAGTTGCCTTGTAAAGTCGCGCTGGATGTCGTGTTGCCCCAGTGTGAACCGGCTCTTAATCTCTTCACTTTTTCCCCCACTTTTTGAGATAAATGGTCATATTGGGGCCTAACCTATTGTCCCCCAAACACATTTTCTTTTTCCTGCCACTTTTCCTCTCATATTGCTGTTTTTTGTATATTTTTTTCACCAAAGTAATTTTTACTATCCTCTTTTTTTTTTTACCATCAGCCTCCTTCCCCAATCCCCCTGTCCTTTTTTATTCTCATAGAATATCAGATATGTTATATTTTACTGCTCATTAAAAGCCCTGCAAATTTGAATCCAGTGCCCAGGTTCTTTATAAGCATTCAAGGGCCACATTCTTATAGAAATTGAGGCAGTAATTTAACTAAAATGTTGGATTTTTCACAAATTTTTAACTCAGTGACAATAGTTACCGGGACAAATAGAGTATATAAAAACTTGATAGCCAAATCTCTTAAATCTCAAAATCGGTGCTCTAGTCTACCTGACCACCAGGACTTGCCGATGTCATAGGAGAGGTCAATCTCCAATGTGCACCCAACCCTATATTTGCATGCAAAATTCATTTCTACCCGGATCACTCTTGGTATAAATGGCTTTCTCAACTCTCTTTGTAACTTATGAAAATCATTGCTTACTTGGAAGTCTATTTCTTTCTCCCAAGGTTACATTTTAAATTTAACCACTTCAACCCCGGAAGAATTTACCCCCTTCCTGACCAGAGTACTTTTTGCTATACGGCACTGCGCCGCTTTAATGGACAATTGCACAGCTGTGCAACATTGCAACAAAACAAAATTGCTCTATAAACAAAAAAAGCGTAAATTTTGAAAAAAAAATATAAATTTTTTACATTTTGCTATACTAAATATTCCCCCAAAAATATATGAAAATGTTTGTATACCATCCCACTATTTTGTTTCCAGAGGTAAATTGTTGCAAAAGTGATGATTTTTCAAATATTTTTTTGGGTTTCTATTGTTGCAGGAGACTTCTATCAAAAATGCCTTTATGATTGAAAATCAAGTAGTCTTTCCTTGTGATCCTCTGATGCAATGCTGGAAAGTGAACCATACTTTGCAATTTTGATAGATATTTCACAAAAGAGTGACATATATCATTACCAAATGCTGGATTTGTTTCACATCATGACAGGGGCGGACTGACCATTCGGTCAGTCGGGCACTGCCCGAGGGCCCGTGGTGGGGGGGGGCCCGGTCGGCTCAGTCTGCCCCTGGAGGTTCCCCCCCGAAAATCTTACTGCAGTCCCGACCGACTCTGGTCATTACGCCGCGCTGGAGGGAGGAGGTGGGTGGAGCTGCGCTGCTGGCTGGTCTTCCCCTGCCCTGGTTGCTAACGCCTGAGCCGCTTGGCGTGTAGCAACCAGTGACGTCACGGCTGCAATCCCCTACATGGTCAGCGTTGAAAGCGAGGCACATCACATGAAGGATTTTACTTCCTCCTCCTCCTCCGCGCTACTGCTCCTGGGAGGCTGGGGTCAAACGCAGCTGAGCTCCGGGTCAAGTGTGAGGCTGGCTTGAAGAAACAGCGCGAGAGGGAGTGGGAGAATCGCCACCCTGACCTGAGGCTGAGCAGCAGTAAGCGCGGCATCCCCGGCATCTCCCAGAGCATGTACACCACCTCCAACGTCGGCTCCCAGTCCCAGCTGTGACAGCCCGTCAAGAAGCAAGATGATCTGGCCGAGTGCCCAGGGGACGAGGATGGGCGGGAGGTAGGTGCATCACACATACCTACCCACCACAGACAGGGGCTGGGACAGGAAAGACCGCAGGCCAGGCCAGGGGGTCAATTTCACCCACCCCCTCTCTCTCTCTTATCCATCCCTCACTCTCATCCACCCCTCGCTCTCCCTCGCTCTCTCTCATCCACCCCCCCCTCTCTCTCATCCCCCTCTTTCTCACCCATCCCTCTCTTTCTCTCACCCATCCCTCTCTTTCTCTCACCCATCCCTCTCTTTCTCTCATCCACCCCCCTCGCTCTCTCTCATCCACCCCCCTCGCTCTCTCTCATCCACCCCCCTCGCTCTCTCTCATCCACCCCCCTCGCTCTCTCTCATCCACCCCCCTCGCTCTCTCTCATTTACCCCCCTCGCTCTCTCTCATTCACTCCCTTCGCTCTCTCTCATTCACCCCCTCGCTCTCTCTCATTCACCCCCCTCGCTCTCTCTCATTCACCCCCCTCGCTCTCTCTCATTCACCCCCCTCGCTCTCTCTCATCCACCCCTCGCTCTCTCTCATCCACCCCCCTCTCTCCCTTCCATCCCCCTATCCCCCTCTTTCTCTCACCCATCCCTCTCTTTCTCTCATCCATCCCCCTCTCTCTCTCATCCACCCCCCTCGCTCTCTCTCACCCCCCTCGCTCTCTCCACCCCCCTCGCTCTCTCTCATTCACCCCCCTCTCTCTCATCCACCCCCCTCGCTCTCTCATCATTCACCCCCCTCGCTCTCTCTCATTCACCCCCCTCGCTCTCTCTCATTCACCCCCCTCGCTCTCTCTCATTCACCCCCCTCGCTCTCTCTCATCCACCCCTCGCTCTCTCTCATCCACCCCCATCTCTCCCTTCCATCCCCCTATCCCCCTCTTTCTCTCACCCATCCGTCTCTTTCTCTCATCCATCCCTCTCTTTCTCTCATCCATCCCCCACTCTCTCTCATTCACCCCCTCGCTCTCTCTCATTCACCCCCCTCGCTCTCTCTCATCCACCCCCCTCGTTCTCTCTCATCCACCCCCCTCGCTCTCTCTCATCCACCCCCTCTCGCTCTCTCATTCACCCCCTCTCTCTCTCTCTCTGTCTCTCTCTCTCTCTCATTCACCCTCTCTCTCTCTCATTCACCTCTCTCTCTCTCTCATCCACCTCTCTATCTCTCATCCACCTCTCTCTCTCTCTCTCTCTCTCTTCCACCTCTCTCTCTCTCTCTTCCACCTCTCTCTCTCTCTCTCTCTCTTCCACCTCTCTCTCTTCCACCTCTCTCTCTCTCTCTTCCACCTCTCTCTCTCTTCCACCTCTCTCTCTCTTCCACATCTCTCTCTCTCTCTCTTCCACCTCTCTCTCTCTTCCACCTCTCTCTCTCTCTCTCTTCCACCTCTCTCTCTCTCTCTCTCTCTCTTCCACCTCTCTCTCTCTTCCACCTCTCTCTCTCTCTTCCACCTCTCTCTCTCTTCCACCCCCCCTCTCTCTCTCTCTCACCCACCCCCCCTCTCTCTCTCTCTCACCCACCCCCCCCCCTCTCTCTCTCGCTCTCATCCACCCCCCCTCTCTCTCACGCTCTCATCCACCCCCCCTCTCTCTCTCTCTCTCTCTCTCTCTCTCATCCACCCTCTCTCTCTCTCATCCACCCTCTCTCTCTCTCATCCACCCTCTCTCACCCACACCAAGCCCCTCTCCCCTCCCAAGTGGACACAGACTAACAGGTGACCGCAAGTTAGAGTGGTCTTCTATTGGTCTTCCATTGCCTGGGGGCCCCATGGTCTTCTATTGCCCGGGGGCCCCATGAGTTGTCAGTCCGCCCCTGCATCATGAGCAATGGAAGAGTGAAAAATGAATAAGTTCAGGAGGAAAGGTAAGTATCCTACAACCAAATAACTACCTACGGTTGCTTTTTAAAAGTAAGAAGCAGAATACCATAGTCCCTCTTTTAATATTTAAATATTTAAAGTGGTAAATGAACAAACACAATAAAGTGGTGTAGTCCCATGTCTGGGTGTGTTTTTTTTTTTTTTATTATCAAAGTTTGCATTTTGATTCCTTTGTATGGAGCCCTTTACCAGAAGCGGGATTGGCTTGCAAATAACTTCCTAATTACATGCTCCTCTTGGGGAACCAGAAGAGCCCAAGGTCTATCAGTAATGGCTTGGTGTTTGGATGGAAGGCCACACATTTATCTATCACAACACATTTCTTGCTAACCATGTGATTGTTTAACCACTTCCCGCCCGGCCAATAGCCGATTTACGGCCGGGAAGTGGTTATGAAATCGTGACTAGACGTTCTCAAACGTCTAGCACGATTTCATGCCGCGCGCGCCCGTGCGGGCGCGCAGCGCGGCGATCGGCGATGCGGGGTGTCAGTCTGACACCCTGCACCTCCGATCTCGGTAACGAGTCTCCGGCGGAGCCTCGTTACCACGTGATCAGCCGTGTCCAATCACTGCTGATCACGATGTAAACAGGAAGAGCCGCCGACGGCTCTTCCTCACTCGCGTCTGACAGACACGAGTACAGGAGAGCCGATCAGCGGCTCTCCTGACAGGGGGGGTTCGTGCTGATTGTTTATCAGCGCAGCCCCCCCTCGGATAGCCACACGGACCACCAGGGAGTGCCCACACTAGACCACCAGGGAACAAAAAAAAATGACAAAAAAAAAAAAGTCAGCAAGAAAAAAAAAGGGGGCAGTAAAAAAAATGATGCCAATCAGTGCCCACACATGGGCACTGATTGGCAACATTGATCCATCAGTGCCACCCCTCAGTGATCATCAGTGCCACCCCAGTGTCTGTCAGTGCCACCCCACAGTGCCAATCCATGCCCAGTGCCCACCTATCAGTGCCCACCTGTGCCACCTATCAGTGCCCACCTGTGCCACCTATGAGTGCCCACCTGTGCCGCCTATGAGTGCCCACCTGTGCCGCCTATGAGTGCCCACCTGTGCCGCCTATGAGTGCCCATCTGTGCCGCCTATGAGTGCCCAGTGCTGCCTATGAGTGCCCATCAGTGCCGCCCATGAGTGCCCATCAGTGCCGCCCATGAGTGCCCATCAGTGCCGCCCATGAGTGCCCATCAGTGCCCCATACCAGCGCCGCCTATCAGTGCCCATCAGTGCTACCTAATCGGTGCCCATCAGTGCCACCATATCAGTGCCCGTAATTGAAAGAGAAAACATACTCATTTACAAAAAAAATAACAGAAAAAAATAAAAACTTTATTTTTTTTTCAAAATCTTTGCTCTATTTTTAGTTGTTGCGCAAAAAAAAAATCGCAGAGGTGATCAAATACCACCAAAAGAAAGCTCTATTTGTGGGAAAAAAGGACGCCAATTTTGTTTGGGTGCAGTGTAGCATGACCGCGCAATTGTCATTCAAATTGCGACAGTGCTGAAAGCTGAAAATTGGCTTGGGCGGGAAGGTGCGTAAGTGCCTGGTATGGAAGTGGTTAATGGATGGACTTACATGAGGAAATTTGCAAATTTGCAAGCAATCAGCAAACCCAGATTTTTTTTGCACTGCAAAACTTCATCTAGAATCCTGGTGTTTAGGCAGGGTTACTCCTAAATTTACCTGCCAGGTATAGCTACCTTGGCTAATTGTTGAGGATCAATTGATTTCACACTAAGTCTGTGTAGCGCCCCTTACTTTCTGTAGGGGCGTTACGTTAAAGTTAGTGGGGAATGGGAGAATTATGCAGCTCCCATTTACAATTTGTCAAATTCAGGCTGCTATCATTCCCAGAACTGCCCTGTGGGTCGGTCTGCGCTCCAGGGGTGAGTTCCCACCCCTGGGCGACAGCTGGCGCTAGAGGTGTTCTGGCAGACTCGTTTTCCTCAGCAGCCAATCAGAGGGGTTGGTTCCCTCGCTAAGGCTTTTTTTTCTGCGGGGTCCAAGTTCCAGGTGCTGCATCCAACTTCAGGGTGCGCGCATCCATGGACCCCGCAGCCGTGGTCTACCTGGCGAGTTTAGGAGAACCCGGAGGCAGGTGATCCAATAGGGCTTGAACGAACCATCGGGGATCCAGTGACTCTGACTAAATTCATTGGAGGACTTGCTCATTTCAAGTCACGCTCATTTAAGTACTAGGCCTGTGGCAGAGGCCCGAGCCAGGCCTGTGGCAGAGGTCTAGTCCTCCCATCATTAGCAGGTGATGTTCCAGCTGCCAGACCTGTGGCAGGGGTCTGTCCAGGGGCACTTTACCCATTCCGACTAGAGTGGCGACGAACTGAGTTCATCACTGCTGAGAGCAGGATTGCTCTCTCTCTCTTCTATATCCAAGGCCTGATACTCAAGCTATCTCTCTGATCATCAACCTTTCCTGTCCTGTACCATGTTGATGTAGGCCATGTTGGGCCTTGGAATAAAGCATTGAAGAAAACCCAACTAAAGACTGGACATTCGCTCTTTATTTCAACTCACAAGTATCACCCCTAGACACCTGCAAGGTAACGTAACACGCCAATCTCAAATCAATCAGCGGCTCCTGAATGGGGTAGCGCTACATCTGTAATTGCTGCACTTCTCTCTTTTGGTGCTAGGTGGCTGTGTACTTGGTGGCATTAGATATGAGAAGGGCACTGCAAGGTCAGATTATGGGTATATGGGGAATTTCAGCTAATGGGCTGGGGTTTTCTTAAATCCCTTGGCCAGTTGGCCTGCTGAGAGAAGCTATATATTTGGGTGGAGTCAGGTGATCGGGCTTCTATACCGCCTGGAAGGCTGTCTGGGTGGACGTGTGCTGTACTGGCCAGACTGCTAGGCCGGAGTTTGGGCATATCCTGGGCACGTGTGGCTGCTAGGCTGTCTGAGGGCCTATCCAGAAGCAAGAGAGCAGCGCAGGGTTGCAACTAGAAGTGATGGTTCTGCCATGGTCAGAGGTAGAAGGGAAGCTGTTGCCACTAAGGAACCAACCACCTTATTACCAGGGACCACAGTGAGTAACTGAAGCTAGTACCGTAGCAGTATTCTCACCAACTGGGGACGATGAAGAATCGGCAAGTTTCAGTGGGTATCAAGCCAGGAACCCAACCAGTGGAGGTGACACTTGCAGAACAGCCTTGTGTGTCAAGCCAGGGACCGAGCAGGCCAGTAGGGTGAAGCTTGAGAGGTATCTTGAGTGCCAAGCTAGGGACCCAGCAGAGAGGCGGGGGTGATGCTTGAGGAAGATACCACCATGATGATTGGAGGAGCTCAAGGGATTAAGTGTCAGTGAATCATATAGTCTAGTTGAGTTGAGAGGTATAATATAGTGCGGTCTTACCCCGAAGGGTCCAAACGTGCATAGTGAGAGACTGAGAGCTCAGTGGGCTGAAGAACTACAAGAAGTGATTCTAGTGGAAGTGAAGGAACTGTTAAACTTTCTGTTAGGAACTGTTGAAGGCTGTTGCCATAGGAGACAGCATTCCTGCACATGCAGATGTGGCATCTTGCTTAATGCCTTTCCCTGCATGGCTGTCCTTCTATTGAAGTCTCAGAGTCTACCAATTAATCTTGCAACTACCCAAGGGTGTCCTGGCACTAACTTTATCTCCCAAAGTTCTATTAAGAGAAATAAAAAAACCTCCCAAGGGGAATGTAGGTGTCTGCTCATTCACTCACAGGAGAGTAGCCACAGTGACTACTAGTCACCAGAAACAGAAGAGGCAGTTTGGAAAGAGTTTCTAAAGCATACAGGTTGACTTCCATTTTAGCAAGGAGCTAAACATGGTAAACATTTTTATCTTTCATTATTCTATTTATGTGCTCAGGGTTCAGCTTGAAGTTTCTCTGTATATCGCTGAGAAATATCTGGGTTTACAGATCTTTGAAGCCTATCTTGCCTCGACCATTACGAGTTAAATGTTGGGTGTGTTTGTTTGAAGAATGCCATGTTTAAACCCCTTGTGGAAGCTGCTGACTAAAGTGCTGACATGTACTAATGGGCAGAGTGATCGTAAATGAATATTTTATTTACTATCTGGGTGTGTGAGCAAATAAGTTCCACCTGTGTGCAGGCATACAATATAAAGTAGATTCTCCTGGAGTTAAACGCATTGAACAGTGATTAGCTTTAACAGGCTACTAAACTTCGCTGAATACATTCATGTTTCCATAATCTATTGCACATTTTACATTCTTTGCTTAAGTTTTTCTTGTTCTTTGTCACAGATTTATCCTTTGACTTTCAATTGAATATTTTGTCAGCATGGCGGCCTTTCATTGATCTCACCAGGAACCGCATAAGTAGAAGGTTTATAGCAACCAAACAGGTTTAATTACCATGACAATGATGTTACATTTAATAAATCCCAGATTATAAGACCCCTTACTCTGAATATTGATCTACTCTGGCTCTATTTATGTTGTTAGCATTCCGTATATATATCATGATTTAGCAATGGTTGAGTAAGTGGCTGACAAACAAGATACTGCACACACGCTTTCTCCAATTCAAGTGCCAATTTGGATCCCTACGTGTTACTTAGAATACTTTTACTTAATACTTAGAATATGGTTACTTTTGCAAGTATTGCAACCCATCCCCCTTGGCTATGGACAGTTTTAGGCTGCATGTCCAGGCAGTGGCATCACTAGTGTTAGTGTCACCTGGTGCTGCAAAACATGGTGTCACCCCCTCCTGTCTATCCTGCCCAGTGCCCTTCAGGCAGCGCACGGTCACAAGGTGCACCCCGAAATGGCCACTGTAAATTAAAGTATAGGGTGGTATTGGGCAGGCTGGGGTGATATAGGACAGGCTGCGGTTGTATAGTGAAGGTTAGGGTGGTATAGGGCAGGCTGGGGTGATATAGGGCAGATTGGAGTGGCATAGGGCAGGCTGCGGTGGCATAAGAAAAGAGAAAACAAAGGTGCACCAGCCTAGTGTAATACCCTTATAAAATTATTTATTAAAATAAAATGTGCAAAAGACCTACTCACAAATGTAGTAGAAAGGATTGCAGTAAGGCTTAATCAACATGAGCTGCAGCAAATGGACCTCGAACCTTAATCTGACTGGTCATAGAGGAAGTGAAAAGGATCACCGCCGGCTGATGCGTTTCGAAGCTCAAAGCCTCTTTATCAGAGCCCAGCAGTGTACTCAGTTGTTGGTATCATCTTCATAGACTATTGATTGTTGGACTATCCTCTCGTGTGCAGGAGAATTTGTTGTTTTATGATCTGAGGTGGCATAGGGCAGGTTGCGATGGCATAGGGCAGGTTGCAGTGGCATAGGGCAGGTTGAGGTGGCATAGGGCAGGCTGGGGTGGTATGGTGCCAAGTTAGGACTCTATGTAGACATGTGCAGCAGTGCAGTAACTTACAGCATGCTTGGAGATGAAAACATTCTGGCTGCTGTGTCCTCGCCTGTTTCGCCTTCAGCTGTGGAATCAGCCTGAATGAAGGAGTCTGTGAGAGGAGTAGAGGAGGCAGCCACACCCCCAGCTTCGCCCACTAACTCTGGCTGCCTCCGGAGACATTGGAGATCCCCAAGGGACAGCTTTAGATGGGGGAGTATTACAGGTAGCAGTCCCCGCACAGCTTGGTGCCCTGCTCACACCGCTCCACTGCAGCTCTGCAAGCAGAAGTACAGTGTAAAGTGGTGGGCGGGGGCGGCCTGCACCCACATAGCAACGCCACTGTGTAACAGGTTGGCCCAGAGAAAATGTTTCTTAATAGTTAATGAACAATTTATTTTCAAGTTGGAGTGGATGTGAGGCTCTGGACTTGAATCTTATATTCGTCCCTCAGCTGGTGCTGGTTGGGCTTGATGGCTCAACCTCAGCAGCTCTGCTACAAAACAAGGCCCAATGGGAAATGGCCCCTAAAACTGAGTAAATCAAATGCAATCAACGAAAAGAGCACCAGAGGGTCATCCATGCCTATTTATTGCTGATAACCATATCAAAATAGGAAGATAAAAAGAAGTCAATATGTATTGGTAGCAGACAATCCTCCTCCATGTTGTTCTAGTCCGGATGAAGGGGAGTTGTTTCCCCGAAAGCATTGGCTGCCTTTTATTCCCGTTTTTAATTTGGTTACCAACAATAAATGAGTATGGAGATCTTATCTTATCTTATCTTAAGATGATCCTCTGGTGTTCTAATTGTTGATTTCATGTACAATTTCTGTCATAAAAAGTTTAAAGTGGTATGCACAAGGACTATCTGATGATCCACATCAGTGTACATCTTCCAGGAGTGTTACTGATTAGGTCAGTGGTGTCAAACTCAATGTTATAATTATAGTTGCCCTCAAAGGGCTAGTTACCTTATATACTAGAGTATAAGCTGACCCGAATATAAGCCGAGGCACCTAATTTTACAAAAAAAAATAGGAAAACGTATTGACTTGAGTATAAGCCTAGGGTGTCCATCTGCATGCCTCACTGTGCCTCACTTTGCCTCACAGTGTCTATGTGCATGCCTAACTGTGCCCATGCCTCACTGTGTACATGCCTCACTATGCCCATGCCTCACTGTGCCCATGCCTAGACTGATGTTTAACATGGGAGTCTATGGAAGGGGTGCCCAGTTTTTGAAAAGTCGGTGCTCCCCAGCCGTAGGTCCCCCAGACAACAAACTTTGCACACTTATAGAGGAGAAACAGGGCTTGAAAAGTCGGTGCTCCCCAGCCGTAGGTCCCCCAGACAACTAACTTTGCACACTTATAGAGGAGAAATAGGGCAACATGTGCTACATGTATGCCAAATTCCAGGTCCAGAAGACCTACGAACGACCGGTACCGGGTCCCCAAAGTCGCTGCTCCCCAGTTGTAGGTCACCCGGACAACAAACTTTGAACACTTGGGTACCTGATCCCCAAATTCCGCGAGATCAGGCACAAAAAGGTGACTCTAGTATAAGCCGAGGGGGGCATTTTCAGCACAAAAAAATGTGCTGAAAAACTTTGGCTTATACTCGAGTATATATGGTACGGCATATTCCCTTATGCTGCTGCTGGGAAGAAGCTGGGGGCAGAACTGGGAAGTAGAAAGTTCAGGGTCTGGAGGAGGACCAGAGAAGAGCTGGAGTCAGCTGCCAGAGTTTACTGAATGCTGAGACCAGGGGAGATAGAAACAAGTGGGTGTTGCGGCTGCACAGAGAATTGCAGGATCTGTTGGATGAGTTCTGTCCTCCTCTCTACTGCTGACTGCTGAGACAAGATAGGGGAGGAGACGAGGAGGGTGCCGTGTTTGCAGGAGAGGTGTGAGGGCCACATGAAATGGTCTGGTGGGCCGGATTTGGAAAAAGCAACACAGTTGCAGTAGGCAATTAAAGGGAAAATCATGGAGCTGTGTATATCCTTGATAAAAAAATGTATATGCATATATGAAGGATGTCTTTAGTCAGTTCACCTGGCCTGGCTGGGTCATATAACTACTCTTTTATTTTTTATTTATTTTTTTACATAAAAGGAAGGGCCATTTAAAAATTGTCTGGATTTAACAAACCCTGTAATAACGGTTAAAGCCTAACTCCAAACATTTATGTTTTACTTTTTAGTTTTGGCTAGCATGAGACAGAGTTAAAATATCTCTCTGTTTTTTATTTCTATCATTGATCCCTCTTGAGGAGATTGTGCTTCATTTCTTGTTCCTGCAAAATGAGGGGTGTGACTGTTACCAGGACAGGAAAACATGGACAGCAATAAAACAGACATTTTAACATTTCCCCATTCTAATAAACAGATTTTTTTTATCACTTCCCCTATTCAAAAAACCTTTTTGCTGAAGTTGGATATCAAAGTACAAAAACAAAAGACAAATTAAAGTCCCACTGTCTGTGTTACTGGACACAGCAGCAGGGCTCAGGAGCAAGCATGCATAAGTGCCCCCATGAAAAATGGCTTCCCATGGGGGCACTGGACAAATAGGAGGGGCCAGAAGCGTCGGTGCGGGACCCGAGAAGAGGAGAGCAAAAAGAGCAAAAAATAAAAACCGCAGAGGTGGTCAAATACCACCAAAATAAAGCTCTATGTGTGGGAAAAAAAGGACCACAATTTTGTTTGGGAGCCACGTTGCACGACCGCGCAATTATCAGTTAAAGCGACGCAGTGCTGAATCGCAAAAAGTGCTCTGGTCTTTGGCCAGCAAAATGTTGTGGGGCTAGTGGTTAAAGGCATCATACTATAACCAATGACACATTATAAGTAAAGCAAACATTTATTACATCACATTCATAAGCAGTGGGGTGAACTCCAGTAACCACATGAATTTTACATATCAATTGACCAAATCAGTGCAATAGCGTAAATGAACTAGATGCTCAACAAATCCAGCTTGTCTGCGCAGATGCATTTCGCAGTCAGGACTGCTTCATCAGGGACACCGCAGAAGCATCACTACATTTGTCACTAAATGATATCCGCTGATTCTCCAAGGGGAGCCCCAACCAGGGTCAAATCACCGAACCCTCAACAACTGCCCCAGAAAAGAGGGGAGAGGAGAAATGGGGAGGTGAAGGAAGGCCAGACCCTGGACCACTCACAGGGGAGACACAGGTAGAAACTGGCCAACCAATCACAGCTCACATGGTAAGGAGTCCTCCCAAATGCAGTGAGTCTCCGTTGGAGATGTGGTGTGCATCTATTCCATTTATGTATTTGCACAAATTTTATCTATTTGTATGTAAAATTTGTGCAGTAACTGAGATTCACTCCGCATCTTCGATGTAATACATTTTTGTTTTACTCATAATGTGTCATTGGTCATAGTATGATCCCTTTAAAGTTTCCCTATTCTTTGGAATGGTATTTCCCTTTTCATTGTTCTAGTATATTTGGGATATGGCATTGTACGCTCTTCCCCTGGGCCCTGAGATATGGTAACACTATTTATTTCAGTACTACATTAAAATGTAATTTGGGCACATAGCAATAGCTTTATGCCAAATATTTCAAAAGGCTATATACCACATAAATACTATAATCACAGAATGGTATAAATCAGAGTTTGACCACTGTCCAATGATTGGATGAATGTCAGGAAAACATTTGCCTCTCTCATCAAGATCTTTAACAATACCCTTCATTTTTATGGAAAGGATACATGTTGTCAGTTGAACTTTCATGTGTCAACAACCTGTTCTTACAAAGTCAAGCAAGATCAAGCCACGGTCTCATTTATTTTGTCGAAGCAGACTGTTTAATAAAGAAGAGGGAGGTGATTACTTTGCTCCAGATGAAACTCAAAAAATTTGAATATCGTGCAAAAGTTTATTTATTTCACTTATGAAGCTTAAAAGGTAAAAACTAATATATGAGATAGACTCATTACATGCAAAACAAGATAGTTCAAGCCGTGATTTGTCATAATTTTAAAGATTACAGCTCATGAAAACCCCAAATCCATATTCTCAGAAAATTAGAATATTGTGAAAAGGCGCAGTATTCTAGATAATTAAGCCATAACACCTTAAAAGGGTTCCTGAGCCTTTAAATGGTCTCTCAGTCTGGTTCAGTAGGAATCACAAACATGGGAAAGACTGCTGACTTGACATTTGTGCAGAAAACCATCATTGACACCCTCCATAAGGAGGGAAAGCCTCAAAAGGTAATTGCAAAAAAAGTTGGATGTTCTGGAAAGTGCTGTATCAAAGCACATTAATAGAAAAGTATGTGGAAGGGAAAAGTGTGGAAGAAAAAAGATGCACAAGCAGCAGGGATGACCGCAGCCTGGAGAGGATTGTCAGGAAAAGGCCATTCAAAAGTGTTTGGGACTTTCACAAGGAATGGACTGAGGCAGAGTCAGTGCATCAAGAGTAGGGATGAGCCAAACATACCCGCGTTCGGTTCCCACCAGAACCGTCGAACAGACCGACCGTTCACACGAACATTTAGAACCCTATTGAAGTCTATGGGACTTGAACGTTTGAATTCAAAAACGCTCATTTTAAAGACCAATATTCAAGTTATTGTTGGAAAACGTCTTTGAGAACCCGGGTCTTGCCCCAGGGAACATGTATCAATGGAAAAAAGTTTAAAAAAACTGTCGTTTTTTCAGGAGCAGGACTCCTGAAAAAGTGACCGTTTTTTAAACTTTTTTTCCATTGATACATGTTCCCTCAGGCAAGACTCGGGTTCTCAAAGACATTTTCACAGGCAAACTATAGACACCCAGCAGGTACAACATTTAAAGGAATCTTTATTTTATTTTTTATTTAAATATTATTAAAATCACTGCTCCAGGAGCAGTGATTTTAATGATGCTTAAATTAAAAAATTAAAATAAAATTCCTTTAAATATTGTACCTTCTGTGTGTCTATACGTGTAATAATGTCTTTAAATAGCACAATCGCCTGCCTGCCAGTAAATTAGGAAGAACTGATCTATCTAAGCTATACAGTGTATAAATATATGTACAACTCCTAGGGATGTATATATATTCTCTACACACTGTAAATTAAGCTAAACTGACTAGCCTGCCTGCCTGCTCTATCTAGCTAAAAGACAATCTCTCTGTCTCTCTGACTGCTCTCATTAACAAGCCGGAACACACTACACGAGGCCGCCCAGTAGGCGGCCTTTTATAGTGTGGGGCGTGTGCTAAAGCCCTGAGCCATAATTGGCCAAAGCCACCCAGGCTTTGGCCAATTATGGCTCTTCGTTTTTTGCGCGCTGTGATTGGTCAAGCATGCGGGACATACAGCATGCTTGGTCAATCATCAGCGCGCAATGCCGCAGTGAATTATGGGCCGTTTTGCGTCACTCGAATTCGGCGCGAACGACCGATTTTGTTCGAATTTCGTGGAACGTATGAACAGACAATGTTCGAGTCGAACATATGTTCGTATCGAACGCGAAGCTCATCCCTAATCAAGAGCCACCACACACAGACGGATCCTGGACATGGGCTTCAAATGTGGTGTTCCTCCTGTCAAGCCACTCCTGAACAACAACAAATGTCAGAAGCGTCTTACCTGGGCTAAAGAAAAACAGACCTGGTCTGTTGCTCAGTGGTCCAAAGTCCTCTTTTCTAATGAGAGCAAATTTTGCAACTCATTTAGAAACCAAGGACCAGAGTATAGAGGAAGAATGGAGAGACACACACTGCAAAATGCTTGAAGTCCAGTGTGAAGTTTCCACAGTCTGTGATGATTTGGGGAGCCATGTCATCTGCTGGTGTTGATCCACTGTGCTTCATTAAGTCCAGGGTCACCCCAGCCACCTACCATGAGATTTTGAAGCACTTTGTGCTTCCTTCTGCAGACGAGCTCTATGGGGATGCTGACTTAATTTTCCAGCAGGACTTGGCACCTGCCCACACTGCCAAAAGCACCAAAACCTGGTTCAATGACCGTGGGATTACTGTGCTTGATTGTTCAGCAAACTCGTCTGACCTGAACCCCATAGAGAATCTATGGGGCATTGCCAAGAGAAAGATGAGAGACATGAGACCAAACAATGCAGAAGAGCTGAAGGCTGCTATTGAAGCATCCTGGTCTTCCATAACACCTCAGCAGTGCCACAGGCTGATGGCTTCCATGTCACGCTGCATTGATACAGTAATTGCTGCAAATAGGGCCCAAACCAAGTACTGAGTAAATATGCATGTTTATACTTTTTTAGAGGTCCGATATTGTTCTATGTACATGTAGCGCTCACCCCCTAAGGAGCCGCTGATTAGTTTGGGACCGGCCTGTTAGGTTACCAGTGAGTCTTGTCTAGGGATAATATTAGTGAAGGTGGTTAAAGAGCAAGTGTCCAGACGTCAACTTGAGCCCAAAATGGCCAACATCAACATGGCACACGATAGAGGAAAGGTTGATGAGCAAAGAGAGAACTGCAGTATCAGGCCTTGGATATCAGAGGGAGAGCAAACCCTGCTCTTAGCATAGTCAAGTTCAAACGTTGCCACTCTCCTCAGAGTTGGCAAAGTGCCCCCTGACAGGCGATTTACTCGAGCCTGGCAGCTGAAGGGGCCACTTTCAAACAAAGTCACTGGGAGGAAACAGGGACTCTGCCACAGGCCTAGTGAATTCTCTTAGATTTGTCAAAGGTTAGAACCAATGAATCCTCCCAGTAAGTCCAATTTCAAGGTCACCGATTGACAGCTGAAGTGTACCTGTCATGTGGCGTGGTGACCGGATCCCCGGTGGTTCGTACAGGCCTCACGGACAACCTCTGCCTCTGGGTTCTCCCGAGCCGATTCCCCACCGTTCAGCTCCCGGCTTAGGATCTGGGACCCAGTAAGCCGCTGGGGCCCCTCTCTGCATCAGAATGAGGTTCCGCTTGGTATGCAACCTCAGCCAGGCGGGCCTTGATGGCGGGGCCCATGGATGCGCGCACCCTGAAGTTGAATGCCGCACCTGGAACTCGGGCCCCGCATAGCACAACTCACGCAGGCGACTGCCCCAGATATAGCCTCCTGCCAGCTCGTCCAGAGATGAAACCGCTCCTTTGATTGGCTGCTGGGAGAAGGTGGGTCTGTCAGAACCCCTTCTAGCGCCGACTGTCACTCAGGGGTAGTAACACCCCCCTGACATGCACACCGACCTACAAGGCAGTTCCAATTGGCATCAGCCCAAATTTAGGCAATTTGTGAATGGGAGTAACTTTACTCTCCCATTCCCCACTAATTTTAACGTAGCACCCCACCAGTAGGGGGGGGGGGGGCGCTACATACAATCCTTGTTTTATTGATTGCATGTAATATTCGAATTCTCTGAGATTGTGGATTTGGGGTTTTCATGAGCTGTAAGCCATAATCATCACAATTATGACAAATCATGGCTTCAACTATCTTGCTTTGCATGTAATGAGTATATCTCATATATTACTTTCACCCTTTAAGTTGCATTAGTGAAATAAATGAACTTTTGCACAATATTCAAATTTTTCGAGTTTCACCTGTAAGCTGATGATGAAGGTATCTCCACCCTAGATCCGTTCTTGATAGACATAACCAATAATACTCAGGTACCAGCTTAAAGTGGATCCTTCCATAAAAACTTAAAGTTAGCTCTGTTAAAAGCCCCCACCTCCTGAAAAACAAACCACCTGCAAAGGGGGACCTGGATTGTTCACTTTAACATTAGCTTACTTTTATGGATAACTTATGTGAAGCATGATTTCACCGTCATTAGGTACAATAACACTAGAGTGAAACTAGTACAATGCAAAAAAAAACTGCTCGGAGTTAGTATTTTTGGTATGATAGGCATGCAAAGTCTCACAGGAGTTTCATCCTTATTGGCTGCCCAACGAACAAGAAGAAGTATCTTGGGACCTTAAAGCAGCGAAGTAGGGGGAGAGATGGGTGTCTGGAGTCTACTGTGCATTAGAGCATTGAGTCACTACCTGTCAGGGGCCAATGATCTTAATCCCCTTCAGGCAAAATGTATCTTGGACTCGGTAGAGTTCGCTCTAACCCATAACCACTTCTCCTTTCTAGGGGAGCACTACTTGCAGATTAGGGGCACAGCTATGGGCGCCAGGTTTGCACCCAGCTATGCCAATCTTTTATGGGCTACTGGGAAATGGCCTCCATTTGGCATAACAATCCATGTAATGCCAACCTGATTCTATATGCTAGGTACATTGACGATATTTTAATTATCTGGGACGGAACAGACTGTGAACTTGATGGTTTCCTTGCTCATTGCAAAGCTAATCCCTTTGGACTCGACTTCACTCATGTCATTAACAAAGATATACTTGTTTTCCTGGACTTCGAACTGAGCAGCGATCCAGATGGCACTATTGTCTCAAAGACACATTTTAAACCTAGTGGGGGTAACTCTTTTCCGCATGCAAAGAGCAACCATCACCCCAGATGGATTAGTAATATTCCATTTGGGCAATTTTGCCATCTAAAGCGCAACTGCACAAAAAAGGAGGACTATCAAGTTCAAAGTGAGCTTCTAATGGAAAAGTTCAAAGAAAAGGACTATGATCCTGGACTTCTAGAGGTAGCCCCAAAGAAATACGGGGACCTCTATGATAGTCCAGCAGATAGTCCCCCAGAGCCCACTACCAGCAAGGTTCTTGACCCTTCTTCTTCTTGTTTTGCCACCCAATATACTAGTAAGGCTTTTGAAATACAGAACATCATAAGGAAAAATTGGGATATACTTAAACAAGATCCCGTTTTGAACGGTGTTCTCCCACCTAAACCTAACGTTATATTCAGAAGGCCTCGGGATTTGAGAAGTATGATCGCTCCCAGTCGTGTTCTAAAACCTAAGAACACAGTCACCAACGCTTGGTCCTCCCTGTTTGACCAGAAAGGGAGCTACAAGTGCAGTACCAGAAATTGTGGCACGTGTACTTTCATGTGGCATAGGAAAAAGGCAGTAGCTGGCCTAGATGGCCAAGTCCATCAGTGGAAACAGTTTATTAACTGTGGGACAGAGTTTGTGGTCTATGGTATTATGTGTCCTTGTGGTCGCCTCTATGTTGGCCCCACCTCTCGTCCTATGAGAGTGCGGATTGGTGAGCACAAGCGGGACATTCTCAATACCAGAGTGAAATACCCGGTTCCCAGACATTTTGTTGAGACACACCTGGGTGACCCCTCTGGTATGCGAGTGTTCGGTATCGAGTCAATCATTGGCGACTTGGACAGGGGAAGGAGGCACCAGAGGCTTTGCAAACGGGAAGCCTACTGGATCTTCACTTTTGGGAGCCTAACCACTGGAGGACTCAATGAAGACCCCGAAATCCACAAGATTAGGTGATTTTAGGATAGAGATATTGTTATTATTATTAATATGAATATTACCATTCACTTTTTTAGTTCCTCTGTTGGTGTATATGTACTTTGCATTTTTATACACACACACAGGGTTTCGTCTGACAGAATTTTCATAGATCATCTATAGGTTTTTAGATATTTTATATATTTTATAGATTTTACAGGGTCCTTTTTACCAGTCTTTTAGATTTTAGATTTCAGTTATTATACAATATTCTGACCATCGTGTCCCCTCCCCAAGTGCATCCTACTGTCTGTGCTATAGAGTTTCCATTTGTGGTTAATGACCATATATATCTGTGTGTATATATGTATATATATGTGTGTATGTATGTACATGTATATCTATGTATCATTGGCTTTCTATAATGATGGGTCTATTATTTAACATATGTATGCAGTTTCGATACTTTTAATGATTCTTGTTAGGGTCATGTGTATACATATAGGTATATACATATCTGTGCATGTAGTCAATCATCATTTTTTTTAGCCTTGGTTTTAGCCCCTTTCGTGTCCATTGGCCCATAAACCCTGCTGACTAGATATACGATATATAATATAATGTACCTAGTAGATCCCTCATTTTTAATCTTATTCCATTTCTATTTCTATTTTTATTTTCTATTTATTTTACAGACACTTCCTGTCAATTTTTTTGATTTTTTTTTGGGTCTCTTTGCATCAGTATTATACTTTTCATCATTATATATATCCACTTATATATTATTCACTCCCCCTTTTTTTATATGCACTCCCCCTTACCTAGGGCCTCTTTGCACGTATATTCCCTTCCCTGTTGCTCCGCTTCCTTAGGTCCCACTATTCTACTGGTATACTTCAACAAGGAGGTGACCTCCTGATATACTTGCAGCATATGCCTCCCCCCGACCTGCTTTCTCGTTCTAGCGTCAAATGAATGGCCACTGCCGATGACGTCATCATTCGGCGCATCGGCGCTCTGGAACGCAGACGGAGCGGTGTTTGCGCTCTGGGACAAGGTAGCAAAGACAGCTTCCGCGTCGCCTTGCACAACAGATCTGTTGCAGGGACTACAACCCGAAAAGGTAATGCGATGTGCCCCCCGGCGCCCCCCCCCAAGCCCATGTTACTGACAACTTTGTAGCGTTCCTTACACGGTCAACGGATCTATCAACATCAAAAACAAAAGCAGAAACAAACACTACATTAATCCTTTTTTTTTCCCTCCCCCATGCCCTCTTTCCTTTTATTACTCCATGACAACAGTCAGGTCTCTGGTTGGGAGTATCTGAGCTTATACTTCTATTGGAGAGCTACAATACACCTCCCCCTATATGCTAAGCTCATCTTCGCTGAAGTCTGTCTGCTGGAGGGCTGGCATTATGCACATGTATATACATGTGCTTTTCTTCAGTGTTTTATTTTCAACATAGCACAGCAATGTTTAGACAGTTATATATCTATTTATTCGTTTACCCATTTATTCATTTATTTTGTTTTGATTTTGTTTTACTTTTTTCTAAAATATTCTTTTTTTTTTTCCTTTTCTTTTTCTTTCTGAGGGTTGGGAGAGAGTTGTATATATGTGTCTTTGCATATACGCATATTTCACATATAAGTGTGTTTATAATTCTTTGTGGTTACCAATCTTTTGGTGTAAGCCCCTAGGGGTGTGACCACTGAGGTCAGCAGTGGGTGTGGTCCCCTCCAAGCCAATTCAATCCATCCACTTATTGAATGTAGTAGTATATAGGCAGTGGACACGGAGGGGTCTCTACTGTCGAGCTCTGATGAAGAGGCCCTAGACGCCTCGAAACGCATCAGCCGGCAGCAACATATTCCCCGTATCCCCCCACTGTGGAGCGTGGTCCGAAGGGAATTCACCTTTATTTTGTTGACAAGCCTGTTCAAAACCACTGTTTGTGAGTAGTTTTTAATACTATTACTATTGAATAAAGTGTTAAGTGGTAATGCACTAGGCTGGTGCGCCTTTCTTTTTCTTTTCTTAGTCTACTGTGCATACCTGACCATTATTGCAAAAACCCACCCATCACGGTGTGGATTAATTTGGCTATTATCAAAGAAGATGTGCATTTAGGAGACGTTGTCTGTACAGGCAGTCCCCGGATTACAAACAAAATACAGTCTGCGGGTTTGTTCTTAAGTTAAATTCGTTTGTAAGTTGGAAAAGGTAAATTTTTTAAGCGAAGCTCCCGACAAAAAAATATATTTTTACATTTTTTAGATAGCATAGGGAAGGGTTAACACTAGGGTTGTCCCGATACCACTTTTTAGGACCGAGTACAAGTACCAATCCTTTTTTTCATGTGCTCGCCGATACCGAATACCGATACTTTATTTTAAATGTGTCCCCACAAATGCAGCCATGTGTACCCAAAAATGCAGCCATTTATCCCCAAAAATGCAGCCATGGGTCCCCAGAAATGCAGCCATGTGTCCCCTGAAATGCAACATGTCCCCATAAATGCAGCCATGTCTCCTCATAAATCTAGCCATGTCTCCCCATATATGCAGCCATGTCTCCCCATATATGCAGCCATGTCTCCCCATATATGCAGCCATGTCTCCCCATAATTGCAGCCATGTCCCAACATAAATGCAGCCATGTCCCCCCATAAATGCAGCCATGTCCCCACGGAGAAAGCCAAGCCCCCCCCACCGCCGCCGCCTAGTTAACCACTTCCATACCAGGCACTTACGCACCTTCCCGCCCAAGCCAATTTTCAGCTTTCAGCACTGTCGCAATTTGAATGACAATTGCGCGGTCATGCTACACTGCACCCAAACAAAATTGGCGTCCTTTTTTCCCCACAAATAGAGCTTTCTTTTGGTGGTATTTGATCACCTCTGCGTTTTTTTTTTTTGTGCAACAACTAAAAATAGAGCGAAGATTTTGAAAAAAAAATAAAGTTTTTATTTTTTTCTGTTAATTTTTTTGTAAATGAGTATGTTTTCTCTTTCAATTATGGGCACTGATATGGTGGCACTGATGGGCACCGATGAGGTGGCACTGATGGGCACCGATGAGGTAGTTCTGATGGGCACTGATTAGGTAGCACTGATGGGCACTGATAGGCGGCGCTGGTATTGGGCACTGATGGGCACTCATGGGCGGCACTGATGGGCACTCATGGGCGGCACTGATGGGCACTCATAGGCAGCACTGGGCACTCATAGGCAGCACAGATGGGCACTCATAGGCGGCACAGGTGGGCACTGATAGGCGGCACAGGTGGGCACTCATAGGCGGCACAGGTGGGCACTGATAGGCGGCACAGGTGGGCACTGATAGGCGGCACAGGTGGGCACTGATAGGTGGCACAGGTGGGCACTGGTAGGTGGGCACTGGGCATGGATTGGCACTGTGGGGTGGCACTGACAGACACTGGGGTGGCACTGATGATCACTGAGGGGTGGCACTGATGGATCAATGTTGCCAATCAGTGCCCATGTGTGGGCACTGATTGGCATCATTTTTTTTACTGCCCCCCTTTTTTTTTTTGTCATTTTTTTTTTTTTGTCTTTTTTTTTTGTATTTTCTTTTGTATTTTTTTATTTCCCTGGTGGTCCGTGTGGCGATCCGAGGGGGGGCTGCGCTGATAAACAATCAGCGCGAACCCCCCCTGTCAGGAGAGCCGCTGATCGGCTCTCCTGTACTCGCGTCTGTCAGACGCGAGTGAGGAAGAGCCGTCGGCGGCTCTTCCTGTTTACATCGTGATCAGCCGTGATTGGACACGGCTGATCACGTGGTAACGAGGCTCCGCCGGAGACTCGTTACCGAGATCGGAGGTGCAGGGTGTCAGACTGACACCCCGCATCACCGATCGCCGCGCTGCGCGCCCCCACGGGCGCGCGCGGCATTGAAATCGTGCTAGACGTTTGAGAACGTCTAGTCACGATTTCATAACCACTTCCCTGCCGTAAATCGGCTATTGGCCGGGCGGGAAGTGGTTAATCAGTGCGGGGAACATTACAGCTTTCATTTGAATAGCTGTGTGTTCCCCGCCGCGCCATGTATAGACACTCCCCCTTGCTCGGGCACTTTGATAGACAGATCACCCGTCCCAGGATTGGACGGGTGATCTGTCTATCAAAGTGCCCGAGCAAGGGGGAGTGTCTATACTCGGTGAGGAACACATAGCTATTCAAATGAAAGCTGTAATGTTCCCCGCGCTGATTAACTAGGCGGCGGTGGCGGTGGGGGGGGGGCTTGGCTTTCACTTTGAGGACTGCTAGGCTCCGCTCTCCTCCCCCCCACCCCCTCTCCGCCTGCTCTCTAGAAGAAAAAAAAAGGATCGGGTCTGGCATCGGGAGCATTTGCGCGAGTACAAGTACTCGCGCAAATGCTTAGTATCGGTCCCGATACTGATACTGGTATCGGTATCGGGACAACCCTAGTTAATACCCCTGCAACCTTTGTTTTGCTCTCTCTGCCCATGTTCAGAAGATTTCATGTCACTTTCTGTCCCAATGACAATTGGATTTTCAAAATGTTGAGGTTGTTGTGGAAACAAAGATCGGTGATAAAGCTTCAGTGGAGACACCTTTTTCCCATGATAACTCTTCCAGGAGTGAATTTTCCTTCCTGGGGGTAGATTTCCTCTCACTTCCTGTTGTCTCCTACCGTTTGTAAGTATTAAGCATGTGGCAAGGGACCAGGTATTCCACACACCCATCGGTGTTGAATACCTGCAGTTGGCAGAGATTATAAATACAGAGGAGTTTTAAGATACAGGCAACTGCAAAGGTAAATACACATCATCTCTTTTTTTTTTACAGGGTGGCTTTAACTTACCTTGTTTTTTTTTTTCCTATATATACTTTTATTCTACACTTTAACATTTATTTTTCTTTCCATTATATTTTTTTATCTGTTAATTGTTTTATTTTGCTCATTGATCATTAACCTTATTACTGAAGCATGGCCCACAACCTTTTGCCTATTTAAAATCAGGACCACTAGGTAGTTTGGGTTGTCAGATGTCTGGTGTTAAAAATATGCCATGGGTTAGATCAGGGGTCTCCAAATTTTTCAGTATAAGGGCCACATTGTAAATTTTACAAATATTTGTGGGCCAAAAAAAGTCTGAGCTCCCACTTAAATCAGGGTCCACATCAGAGCCTCTTTCACACATCAAAAGCATTGACCATAGGCAGCCTCTGTTGACCATAATCCTCAATCAATGCACATTGAGAATATGTTACTGACCTTAGCTGGGGGCAGATACAATTCTGTAGTGGGCTAGATGTGTCCCACGGGCCATAGTTTTGGGCCCCTGGGCTAGATAGTCTGACACTGGAGTTTGCTGTCAATTAACAGGGGAGTTTACCACAATTATTATTATTTTTACACGTAAAGCAGAATATTGTCAGACTAGATTGTGACATTTATTATATTGTCACATTTTATTCAATGCAGGTATCAGATGTTTTCCTGTTTTTAGACATTTTGGTTTAGTTTATTTTTATTATTATTTTTGCAGAATGACAACCATCATATATGTAGAATTTGTGTAAATACCCAATTTTAAGATGTTAGATTTGGCTTTTGGTTCAAATTCTGGTAGAGATTTCTAATGGATTTCTGCTAATTCTTAGTATGTGTGTTGGGGGAAGGGGGTGTCTCGAGACATGCTATTACAAGCCTGTTTATCAGCTGCATACATGTTAATTACCAGTTAAATACATACAGAGGCTCTTCTTTTGTGCCTTTCTCTTAAGCTCTTTTCTTGGATGTAATCCAAGCAGCTTTTTGTTTTATTTGCTTGATAAACAGAACAGATTATTATGTCCCAGGAAATAAATATGACTACCAGATATCTGTAGCGAATAAAAAACAAACATTCTCATGACCCACTAGGAAAACTGAAAGCCACAGATGCCCGTATTAGATGCAGAATCTCTATGAGTAAATCTGATCCTTTAGCTGGCAAGGAAGCATGTTAATTTCAGTGCCACTAGCACTTTAGTGAATTATTAAGTGTAGGCACACACACACACAAATATAGGAATTTTAAATACAGTGCCTTGAAAAAGTATTGATACACCTTACATTTTCCCCATTTTGTCATGTTACAACCAAAAACATAAATGTATTTTATTGGGATTTTATGTGATAGACCAGTGATGGCGAACCTCGGCACCCCAGATGTTTTGGAACTACATTTCCCATGATGCTCCACCATACTTCAGAGTGCCTGAGCATCATGGGAAATGTAGTTCCAAAGCATCTGGAGTGCCAAGGTTCGCCATCACTGTGATAGACCAATACAAAGTGGCACATAATTGTGAAGTGGAAGGAAAATGATAAAGGGTTTTCAATAGGGTTGTCCCGATACCGATACTAGTATCGGTATCGGGACCAATACCGAGTATTTTCCGGAGTACTTGTACTCCGGCAAATACCCCCGATATCTAAATAGAATACTCAACCCCCCCCCCCCCGCCGCCGTGCAATACAGCGCGCATTACAAGCTTTCGTTTGTATACTCGTAATGCCCGCCTCGCCATGTATAGACACTCCCCTTCTCTGGATTGGACGGATCTGTCCAATCCCGAGCAAGGGGGAGTGTCTATGCACGGATCCGTCCAATCCCGAGAAGGGGAGTGTCTATACATGGCGAGGCGGGCATTACAAGTATACAAACGAAAGCTTGTAATGCGTGCTGTATTGCACGGGGATTAACCCGGCAGCAGCGGCATCTACTACAGGTATGGGGGACATGGCTGCAATATGTGGGGGACAGGACATGGCTGCAATATGTGGGGGACAGGACATGGCTGCAATATGTGGGGGACAGGACATGGCTGCAATATGTGGGGGACAGGACATGGCTGCATTATGTGGGGGACAGGACATGGCTGCAATATGTGGGGGACAGGACATGGCTGCAATATGTGGGGGACAGGACATGGCTGCATCTGTGGGGGACATGGCTGCAATATGTGGGGGATATGACTGCATATGTGGGGGACATGCATGGCTGCATATGTGGGGGACATGCATGGCTGCATCTGTGGGGGGACATGGCTGCAATATATGTGGGGGGACATGACTGCAATATGTGGGGGGACATGGCTGCAATATGTGGGGGGACATGGCTGCAATATGTGGGGGACATGGCTGCATTTGGGGACACATTTAAAAAAAATATCGGTATTCGGTATCGGCGAGTACATGAAAAAAAGTATCGGTACTTGTACTCGGTCCTAAAAAAGTGGTATCGGGACAACCCTAGTTTTCAAAATATTTTACAAATACATTTCTGAAAAGTATGGTGTGAATTTGTATTCAGCCCCCTTTACCCTGATACCCATTATTAAAATCTAGTGGAACCAATTGCCTTCAGAAGTCACCTTTTCAATTGGTAAATAGAGTCCTAATATCCTTATAAAAACAGCTGTTCTGTGAAGCCCACGAACGTTTGTTAGAGAATCTTAGTGAACAAACAACATCATGAAAGCTAAGGAACACACCAGGCAGGTCAGGGATACAGTTGTGGAGAAGTTTAAAGAAGGGTTCGGTTATAAAGAAAATATATCCCAAATTGTGAACATCTCACAAAGCACTGTTCAATCCATCATCGGAACATTTAAAGAATATAGCACAACTACAAAACCTACCAAGACATGGCCGTCTACTTAAACTGACAGGCCGGGCAAGGCGAGCATTAATCAGAGAAGTAGTCAAGAGGCCCATGGTAACTCTGGAGGAGCTGCAGAGATCCACAGCTCAGGTGGGAGAATCTGTCCACAGGAAAACTATTAATCATGCACTCCACAAATCTGGCCTTAATAGAAGAGAGGCAAGAAGAAAGCCATTGTTGAAAGAAAGCCATAAGAAGTCCCATTTGCAGTTTGCGAGAAGCCATGTGGGAGACACAGTAAACATGTGGAAGAAGGTGTTCTGGTCATATGAGACGAAAACTAAACTCTTTGGCCTGTAAGCAAAACCCTATCTGTGGCAGCAAAGTAACACTGCACATCACCCTGAACACACCATACCAACTGTGAAACATGGTGGCAGCAGCATCATGTTGTGGGAATGCTTTTCTTTAGCAGGGACCAGGAAGCTGGTCAGAGTTGATGGGAAGATAGATGGAGTCATATACAGGACAATCTTAGAAGAAAACCTGTTAGTGTCTGCAAAAGACTTGAGACTGGGGTGAAGGTTCACCTTCCAGCAGGACAATTAACCTAAACATACAGCCAGAGCTACAAAAGAATGGTTTAGATCAAAGCATATTCTTGTGTTATAGTGGCCCAGTCAAAGTCTAGACCTAAATCCAATTAAGAATCTGTGGCAATACTTGAAAATTGCTGTTCACAGACATTCTCCATCCAATCTGACAGAGCTTGAGCACACAAATGTCACTCTCTAGATCAGGGGTGTCAAACTCAATTTCATTATGGGCCGCATCAGCATTATGATTGCCCTAAAAGGGCCGGTTGTATCTGTAAGTTTAGATGTCCAGCACATCCCCTCCATTTACATTAGATGTCAGGAACCACCCCGCCATCAGAAGTTGAGTCCCGCACCCTCCCTTACATCACAGTGCACCCCCCTTACTTTATGCTGCTGCTGGGAAGAAGCTGGATGCATTGCTTGAAAGCATAAAGTAAGAGTCTGGAGGAGGACCAGAGGTCTCCTGCAGTTTCAGGAGAGGTGCGAGGGCCACATGAAATGGCCTGGAGGGCCGGATTCGGCCCGTGGGCCTTGTGTTTGACACCTGTGCTCTAGATGTACAAAGCTGGTAGAGACATCCCTAAAAAGACTTGCAGCTTTAATTGCAGCGAAAGGTGGTTCTACAAAGTACTGACTCTTAATTATCAATTATCAGAGTAAAGGGAGCTAAATACAAATGCACGTCACACTTTTCAAGATATTTATTTGTAAAAAAAAAATTGTAAAACCATTTATAAATTTCATTCCATTTCACAATTATGTGCCACTCTGTGTTGGACAATCAAATAAAATCCCAATACGTTTTTGATTGTAAAATAACAAAATGTGGAATCTTTCAAGGGGTATGAATACTTTTCAAGGCACGGTATGTTTTGGATGGCAAACTAGTCTTATGTTCACCAATTTCCTTTTGCTTGTAAAGGGAATTTAGGACTTCAGGCCCGGTCCCTTCCGGGTTCAGTGTAATTGCAACAGTACTAAGGACAGAATACGGCTAGTTACTGTGTGTGTTTTTTTGGGGGGGGAGGGGGGGGTGCCTTTAGGTAGACTTTATGTATTAGTCAAAATGTTTCACAGCTATACATTTAAATAAAGCTTTAAATAAGAGCTGGTTCTGGACAGCTCAGTAGATTGCATTTAAAAAAAAAAGGCTTGGATTCTTTCCTAAATGTACAACTCTGAGTTCCACTGCCACACCACAGTTCCTGCCAGTGAGAAGCTGTGTTTCATGCTGGTTGGACAAGAGTTGAAGGATCTCCCCAAGACTGCGGAT
The DNA here is from genome assembly GCA_029574335.1 of Rana kukunoris. Taxonomy (NCBI): domain Eukaryota; kingdom Metazoa; phylum Chordata; class Amphibia; order Anura; family Ranidae; genus Rana; species Rana kukunoris. The sequence continues at coordinate 61,609,061 of CM056058.1, read as the reverse complement.
CTTGTCTTCAGGTTTCTAAAACAAAGACAGATGCCGTATTGAGATTCTCCAGGGCCCTTTTAATTGAACTTGGCTGTAACCTTTATCTGAAGGTATCTCTATTAATAACTATATATACCCAGGTATATGTGTACAATTCCACGGGACTTTTGTTTGGCCCTTGATCGATAATACCTGTTTGTACATTGGGTGTATATACTATTATTAAGCTTTACTTTTATAAAGCTTGTGCTATTTCCACACTGGTGTACACCTATATGCTTTTGGTTAATGTTATATGTGGGTTGCAGTAGTTCCTCTGCTCCCAATTAGTTTAATTAGATTACTGGTTAATTTCCCAGGATGGAAATCCTCTCTGTGGCCCTGTCCTGGGTGGAGGCACTGGCAATTTTTCTAAAATCCACTCTTCCACTTAGAGAAGGTTCTAAATCTCTTATTGATCTACAATATTAGCACAATATCCTGCTTAGGGAGTGCCATGTGTCATAACCCCCTCCCCAAAAGAGGGCTTCAATAGAATTGTTATCTAATTTGTTTTTGGAAGATCTTAACCACTTGTCCTCTGCCTACCGTCAAATGACGGCGGGCGGAGGACTCCATTATCCTGACATCACGTCATATCACGTGATGTCCTTTTAAAGCCGCGGGCGGGCGCTGGGATCCCGGCGCGAGTGCCCGGCGGCAACGATCGCCACCGGGCACACGCGATTGCCCAGTAACTGAGCGGGGACGTGGAGCTCTGTATGTAAACACAGAGCTCCACGTCCTGTCAGGGAGAGGAGACCGATGCTGTGTCCCTTGTACACAGGGACACAATCGGTCACCTCCCCCAGTCACCCCCCCTCCCCCTACAGTTAGAACACTCATAGGACACACATTTAACCCCTTCCCCGCCCCCTAGTGGTTAACCCCTTCACTGCCAGTCACATTTATACAGTAATCAATGCATATTTATAGCATTGTTCACTGTATAAATGTAAATGGTCCCAAAAATGTCAGAAAAGTGTCCGAAGTGTCCGCCATAACGTCGCAGTCCCAATAAAAAAATCGCAGATTGCCGCCATTAATAGTAAAAAAAAAAAAAAAAAGCCATAAACTATCCCCTATTTTGTAAACACTATAAATTTTGCGCAAACCAATCGATAAACGCCTATTGCATTTTTTTTTTATCAAAAATATGTAGAAGAATACATATCGGCCTAAACTGAGGAAAAAAATATTTTTTGGGTTATTTATTATAGCAAAAAGTAAAAAATATTGAATTTTTAAAAAAATTTACGCTCTATTTTTGTTTATACTGTAGCACAAAAAATAAAAACCGCAGAGGTGATCAAATACCACCAAAAGAAAGCTCTATTTGTGGGAAAAAAAGGACGCCAATTATGTTTGGGAGCCACGTCGCACGACCGCGCAATTGTCAGTTAAAGCGACGCAGAGCCGGAAGCTTACATTTTGTCTGGGCAGGAAGGGGGTGTAGGTTCACAGTAGGCAAGTGGTTAACATCTATCCATTTGGGCCTGGTTAATATGAAGTTAGAAATATGGCAGATCTTATTATGTCATACAAGCCGCTATACCCCATTTCTAATGCGTTTTTTCTGTAATATAATTGGGATCATATGCATCACAGCCAACAGGCAAGGAAGCATGTTCGTTTTTAGGACATTGGTTCTCCCTTTTCATTCTTTCAACAATTTCTGTATAACTGTGGAAAAATTAAGTAATTGGTTAAAAAATCATCCATGTATATTTGTACATTTTTGGATAATTATATACCTATGTATTTAAAATGCCTTATGCCAGACAAAAGCATAGTTTGCTTTTATCTTGTAAGCCAAATCTATGAAAAACGTATTGTTTTAGTTTAATATAAAAATAATCTAAAATTTAGAAAGCAGTACACATCTTTGTAATTTCATTTCAAATGGGGAAAATGATGATTGGTAAAATGAAAGAAAATACCATAAATAACTCTTAGGCCGCGTACACACGAGGAGACATGTCCAGCGGACAAACATGCTTAGAAACTTGTCCGCTGGAAACCTGTCCGTTGGACATGTCCGATGGCTAGTACGCCCAACCATCGGACCGAAACCCCGCGCATGCGTCAAATTGATTCGACGCATGCGTGGAAGCATTAAACTTCCTTTCTTCAGCACATTGGTGTCTTCTACGTCACCGCGTTCTGGTCCGCAGGGATTTAGGTCTGATGGTGTATACACACATCAGACCAAAATATCCCTTCAGACATGTCCGATGAAAACGGTCCGTCGGACCTGTCTCATCGGACATGTCTCCTCGCGTGTACGCGGCCTTATAGCATCGATATTTGACCCAACACTTTGCTATCTTCCCTTATTAGGTATATTTCACTTTAAGGGGTGCAATTTTAAAGTGAAATATACCTAATAAAGGAAAGATAGCAAATGATTTGCTGATGTGATGCAATACAAAACAATCTCACGACCAAAGCTTAGCAAAGATTGAAGTACGGTATGTTTGTCTATACTACAGGACAATTTTTGGGATGATGACAAAAATTACTGCAAAGAAGTCCTGGAAGTAGAAGGCTTGGGGCATCTACCCTGCATCCCACGGTCTAGCAAAGTCCATGGCTCTTAGGAATGAAAGGCTCACTCTGTGTGTTAAGGGTTAGCTAAAGGGCTGATTGTTGGGTCAGGACTGCCATCAGGGCAATAATGGCATTACTGTAGGGTGGCTAGCCATAAATATGCCCATGTGGAGCTTAGTTGTTCAAAATCAATGTCACCTGGCACTCAGGGAAATCATGTTTACTTTGTAGGCGGAATATTTTTCATGCAATCATACAAGCTTTGCAATCGTGGGAAAAGTTATGCAAAGACAGAAAGCATTAGGTAAGGAAGGCAGGAATATATGGATAACTTAAAGTTTCTTATAATTCTGCTATGGAGGGAAAGAGATTACAGATTGGCACAGAGAAAATTGGCGTCCTTTTTTTCCCACAAATAGAGTTTTCTTTTGGTGGTATTTGATCACCTCTGCGGTTTTTATTTTTTGCGCTATAAACAAAAATAGAGTGACAATTTTGAAAAAAATTCAATATTTTTTACTTTTTGCTATAATAAATATCCCCCAAAAATATATAAAAAAATATTTTTTGTTCCTCAGTTTAGGCCGATACGTATTCTTCTACCTATTTTTGGTAAATCGCAATAAGCGTTTACAAAATAGGGGATAGTTTTATTGCATTTTTATTAATTTTTTTTTTTTTACTACTAATGGCAGCGATTTTTTTCATGACTGCGACATTATGGCAGACACTTCAGACAATTTTGACACATTTTTGGGACAATTGTCATTTTCACAGCAAAAAATGCATTTAAATTGCATTGTTTATTGTGAAAATTACATTTGCAGTTTTAACCACAAGGGGGCGCTGAAGAGGTTATGTGTTCCCTAATGTGTGTTTACAACTGTAGGGGGGTGTGGCTGTAGGTGTGATGTCACCGGTTGTGATTCCCTGTATACGCCTACACAATGAAGGACGGGGAAGCCGTGTTTACACACGGCTCTCCCTGTTCTTCAGCTCCAGGGACCGATCGCCGCACTCCAGCTTCGGACCGGGTCACGTGCACTGGGCTTAAAGGGCCACATACAGATACGTGATTGTGCCCAGCCGTGCCATTCTGCCGACGTATATATCGGCGTGAAGGGGTCCTTAAGTGGTTAAAAAGCATCTTTACCTACCTTTTCCCTTAAAACAGGAAGAAAGGGATAGGTAAGTAAAACTTTTTCTTCTCTATGTGACTGGTCCCCAGAAGTTTCTATTCCGTGCTTTGTCCATGGGTTGCACTCTGACATCATCATGTTACCTCTAACTGCTGGTCCTGCATTGTAAGTGTGGATGCCAAGGGCCTGCTCTCAAAGCAAAGCATTAGAAGGAAGCACTGGCTATTGAGCAGTGAGGGATAAGTAAGAAAAGTGCTTTTTAAAGTGTTTGTTACCCCAAAATTGAATATCCTTGACATGTGCCTGCTGTACCTGTATTAAAAAGTATCCTGTTCTCTTTGTATTGCTTCTATTGTGTGAAATCCCTGGTGTTCCTGCCAGTCTCTCTGCTTTCCTAATAAAAACTGACTTCATTATGTAGAAGAACACACTGTGGTCAGTACTTTAGCTGTGCTGGGAACTCGGCCTACTCTTCTCCATTAATCAGACTTGTCCTGACACACCTCCTCTGCACAGCCTTTCAATGGAAAGAACAGTGTGCTGCTGCTTCTCCTTCTTCCCCAGCTCTTATGCAGCTATGCATCTGAGAACAGAGGGAATGTGATCACTTATAAAAAAGGGGAAAAAATATATTTATATTGTATTTTTTTAAAATCTATACACAAATGTTTTGCCTTTCATTTCTATTTTAAACTGACTGGGCTGTTTTTACTTGTTTTACAAGACAATCACTTTAATGGCACCCGATGCCAAAGTGAGCATTAAAGAAGAAGTAAAGCCACCTGAAAAAAATAAAAAAAATAAACCCTGCAAGACAAAGGCATAATATGCATAGCATGCTAGCTCATTATGAGGTACTTACCTGTGATCGAAGCCCCCACAGCGGCCCTTGTTCGCCTCCTCTACAGCGGCCCTCAATCGCCATTACTCCCAGGGTGACTTCCGGGTATTGCGATGCCAGCGCTGTGATTGGCCAGAGCCATGGTGACATCACTCAAGCGTACGGGAGCCATCAGTGACGGCACAATCGCCTTCACTAACGGCAATTAACAATATGGGACATAAACACTCAAATCAGAACACCACATCCCATTTAATTATAAATCAAAGAAAGAGAAATGGACAGAGGGTACAATAACCCTGGGATTTTTAATAATGTAGAAATACAAAAGTATTAAAAATTTAAATTTTTTTTAAAGGAAAAAAAAAAAGTATTAAGAAAAAAACATCCACGTTGGGTACATGACAGTTGGCCATACACAAAGATAATGCAAGATAACTCCAATACGATCGCTCTACTAGTTTCGCTCGAATGAGCTTCTTCAGGAGCTTTCAAAGTTTAAAGCAGATAATGCATAGCAGACAATTTTTGCCCATTAACAAAACAAGGTCAGACAAAGTTAACCTAGGAGGATCCCATAAATAGTTCAAGACCTAGCCATACAGGTAGTTCCACCCATTTAGGATGAGCCACAGAAGGGAAAGAGCAATGTAGAGTTCCTGTAGAGTCAATGAGGTACAACCGCTGATTCAAAAAATGTCAATTGAGACCAAAGGATACGGAATGAATATAAAGGACAATATCCTATAGCAATGTTGATCAGAACTGATCCAGTATGGTCAATTCACTTTGGGGACTGATATGGACAGACATAATGGAGAGAGATGCCACCTCTCCCTCTGGGCAGTGCGTCCTAATCCTTTTGGTAATAGGCAAAAATTGGCTGCTATGCATTATCTGCTTTCAACATCGAAAGCTCCTGAAGAAGCTAATTTGAGTGAAACTAATAGAGTGCTCGTATTGCAGTTATCTTTGCGTATGGCCAACTGTCATGTACCCAACGTGGATGTTTTTTTTATCAATGCTTGTTTTTGTATTTTTCTTAATAAAAATGAAAATTTTTAATACTTTTGTATTTCTTTGTTTTTAAGTGAACACCGTTAAAAAATCCCAGGGTTATTGTACCTTCTGCCCATTTCTCTTTCCTTGATTCACTAACGGCAAGCTCAGTGCGCCTGCGCCGTTGTTTATGGTGCGCATGCGCAGTAGACATCGGTGCAGACTTTTCTGCAAATTTCTCCTAAACCGTGTAGGTTTAGGAGATATTTCTTGTACCTACAGGTAAGCCTTAATCTAGGCTTACCTGTAGGTAAAAGTGGTCTGTAACCACTTGCAGTGGTAGTGGAGCACCACTGCAAGTGTAGTTTTCTAATTTCCCCAGAGTTCAGCTTTATCAGAAAGAGATTCTTGTAACTATATAATCTGTCAAGAATGTTTACATTTTTGTCTCATCTGGCAAAAACACTTTTTTCCATGTGGTCTCAGAACCTTCAAGGTGCATTTAAGGTGGTCAAATGAACCTAAAACACCAAACAATATGTCTTTGCAAAAACCCAATACAGCTCACCATCCAAAAACACCATTCCTATAGTAAAGCATGAAGATGGTAATATCTTGTTATGGGGCGGTTTCTCTGCAGCAGGGACTGGAACACTTGTCAGGATAGAAGAAAAATGGATGGGGCAAAATCCCTTTAAATTCTTGAGGGATATCTGCCGTCCTCTGCCAGAAAGTTGTCAATGGGAAGAAGTTTTAGCTTCCAACGTGACAATGACCCAAAGCACACAGCAAAAATGAGAAGGAGAAAATGTGAATGTCCTTGCATGGCCTAGTCAGGGCCCAGACTTAATCAGTGGAATGACTTGAAGGCTGCAGTCCACAAATGGTCACCATCAAATATAACTGAACTTGAGCAGTTCTGAAAAGAAAAGTGGGCAAATATTGCAAAGTTACTAGAGACATATCCCAACAGACTAAAGGCTGTAATGTTTAACAAAATATTGACAGGAGGGGGGTGATCCTTTTTCCAACTCTATGGTTCTGTTTTGGATTTTTTTTATGACATGTTGGTTTTAAATCTTTCACTTGGATTTTATAAGGATTAAAATACCAACCTATATGGATTCTGTGTTCATTAATGATCTTGCCTTGCCACAATTATCAATTATAATAGGTGGTTCCCTAATAGTCAACTTATAAACTGTTAGCTACAAAACAAGAACACAACCAGCAGGGATAAGGGAAATTTGTGCATCAGCTACAGCAGATCTGGAAACACTGGAGTACAGGGGCCTTAGAGAAGACAAAAACAGTGGTCTACACCAGTGTTTCTCAACCTTTTTTCAGCCAAGGCGCCCTTTAAAATTAAGGACAATCTCAAGGCACCCATTAAAATTATGGTCAGTCTCGAGGCACTTTGGATGCGCGCGCATACTATGGATTACCTTCACACAGTATGCCTCTTTATATCACATTTGTGTCTGCTCTCTTGGGGTGGCACTTTGAATGGGTGGTGTTCTGAGAGAGGGATGGGGCCTGCCAATTAGTGGCCACTAGCGCTGGGGGCCGCCTTTGCACATGTGCACACACACATATACCTATATTAAGGAGGACATGCAGCAGGAGAGAGGTATCACGGACCATCTAGGCTTTGAAGAAGGGGGTACACCCCAGAAACACGTCAGCCGTTCAGATGTCTGAGGTTCTACTGGCAGGTGCCGTGAGGTCCAGTCCAGCTGTCTGAAAAGCACTTACTCAAATTTCCCTGTGAGTAGGACCATTGCTTTTTATTCTGTTTTTAATAAAAATTTGTAAGTGGTAATGCACAAGGTCGGTGCGCCCTCCTTTCTTTTCTTTCAGTTTCGAGGCACCCCATTCTAAAATGTTAAAAAAAAAAAAAAAGATTCTATTACAGTTTTATCTAATGCAGCAACATTCACACACGTAGGACACCCATTGTTAGAGGTGATTTACTCATCAAAAGCAAATACACTTTTTCACACTGGTACAGACCAGTATTTCAATGTTTCTCTTCTCCCTCAATTTCTCTCCATCAGTCTGCTTATGTAACCCCAATGCTGACAGAGAGGGGCTGGGGAGGGTCACACAAGGATGCTGTATACAGGGCCGATCCACACTATAGGCTCACTATGCAAGCCGCTTAGGGCCCCGCAAAGCTGCAGAGGGCCCCCCAAATTACTAGAGGCCCGTCTGGTGAGAAGTCATTTTTGGCCCCTCAGCCTCACTGGCTGCATGAGAGAAGAGGTAAAAATTCAGCACCCCCCGCTTCTCACTTTAATGTAAGATGTCATTTCCGACAGCAGAACATCCTCTCACCCTGCTTCTCAACTGTAATCTTTAATGTGACATGTAACTGTTGGCAGCGCGCCCCCAGCTTCTCAACTTCTTTAACCACTTGCTTACTGGGCACATATACCCCCCTTCTGCCCAGGTGAAATTTCAGCTTCCGGCACTGCGGCGCTTTAACTGACAATTGCGCGGTCATGCGACGTGACTCCCAAACAAAATTGACGTCCTTTTTTTCCCCACAAATAGAGCTTTCTTTTGGTGGTATTTGATCACCTCTGCGTTTTTTTTTTGTGCGCTATAAACAAAAAAAGCAACAATTTTGAAAAAAAAAAAAAAATATTTTTTACTTGTTGCTATAATAAATAGCCCAATTGTTTTAAAAAAAAAAAATTCTCAGTTTAGGTTGATTCGTATTCTTCTACATATTTTTGGTAAATAAGCGCTTACAAAATATGGGACAGAATTATTATTATTATTTTTTTTACTACTAATGGGGGCAATCTTCAAATTTTTTTGGGACTGCGACATTATGGCGGACACATCAGACACTTTTGACACATTTTTGGCGCCATTCACATTTATACAGCGATCAGTGCTATAAATATGCACTAATTACTGTATAAATGTGACTGGCATTGAAGGGGTTAACACTAGGGGTGAGGAAGGGGTTAAATGTGTACCTGAATTGTGTTCTAACTGTGGGGGGAGGGGGGTGACTGGGGGAGGTGACCGATTGTGCCCTCTGTGTCCTGACAGGACGTGGAGCGCTGTTTTTATACACAGCGCTCCACGTCCCTGCTCTGTCATTGCCGATTGCGGGTACCTGGCGGACATCGCGACCGCTAGGCACGGGTATCGGCATCTCGGGCACGCGCTGGGCACGCGCGCGCCGCCGCCGGCACGCTCGCGTGCCCCCCAGTGGCCTGAGGAATCCAGGACGTCAATTGATCCTTGTCCTAACAATCCAACATTTGACAATCGACATAGTGATTACAGCAGCAGTAAAAGGAATTTATTTCATCCTGGGATTATTTTGATTGGTCAAAGGACAAGTCATATGACTTTCATCCTACTTTGCTCTGCGACGTCCTACATCGGTCCTACATTGGCCCGACATCCATCCGACTTGAATGAACAGGATACTACTTTGATCCGACTTTGTGATAGTATGACTTCAAAGTTGAAATGACTTGTGTCGAACCAGTTAAGACAGCTCTTATAGGGAAACACTGATTTTCACACGTCATGCGACATGAGCTCCCAGTGTCGCAGCGTTTGTCGGACAAGTGTGAACCCAACCTAAGACCAGGTTCACACTGGTATAATATGACAGTCAGGCCGGGTTCACACTGGTCCAACAAATGCTCCGACATTGGGAGTTCATGGCGCATGACGTGTGAAAATCAATGTTTCCCTAAGGGAGCCATCTTAACTGGTCCGACACATATCGGACCGACTTTGAAAGTACTCCCTGTACTACATTGGTCCAACATCCATCCGACTTTCATGAACAGGATACTACTTTGGTCCGACTTTGTGATAGTATGACTTGTCCTTTGACCAATCAAAACAATCCCAGTGTTAGGCCGTGTACACACGGCAGAGAAGCTCGACGGGCAGAACACATCGTTCCGCCCGTCGAGGTTCTCTGCTGGCCGTCGAAATCGGCGACCCGCCCGTCGGGAATGGCAACCAGCCATTCATCCAGGCGGGCCGTCGAGCAAAAAGAGAGCGTGCTCTCTTTTCGCTCGACGGGATTCCCGACGGGCGGGGCGAGCCAAAAGCGTACACACGGCCGAGGTCCTCGCTGGAATGCAGCATCCAGCGAGGTTCTCGCTGGTTTCCAGCGAGAACCTCGGTCGTGTGTACGCCACCTGAGATAAATTTATTTTACTGCTGCTGTAAATCACAATGTCGAATGCCACAAGACGGATGGTAAGGACTAAGATCCTATTTTGATGCGACTTGAATGATATTCAATGGGCTGAAGTAGGATCAAATTCGAACAAAAGTAGTGCAGGAACTTTTTTCAAAGTCGGACCGACTTGAGTCGGACCAGTAAAGACGGCTCTCATAGGGAAACATTGATTTTCATATGTCATGCGACATTAGTTCCTAATGTCGGAGCGTTTGTCGTACCAGTGTGAACCCGGCCTGAGGATGAGAGTGGTTAGAAGGTCCTAATGAGGCACAGTGAAAACCTGTGGCTTTGTGTAGCTAAAAGGCAGGCTTGATCCACCTGCTGGCTTGTATACAATTTTTGGCAATTTTTCCAAGGCACCCCTGAAGGAACCTCAAGGTCTTTTTATCTGGGAACCCTGGTTGAAATAGGCTGGTCTACACTATGAATGAAGTAGAAAACGATTTTGTGATGTTCTTCCTTCTATAGTTTTAGAGGATAGCATAACAAGCTTTAGTACAAAATCTGAATTTGCTTGCCTGTAAACCTTAACTGCATATTTTAGTATATAAAATGATCTTCATTTTAGATGCAAATTTGGCTGCCTGGATGGCTTACCCCTGTGACCACAAACGTGTCTGTCATGGAAAGCGTAATTCATATTTCCCAGCCGCTCTGCTATAAATAGGATAATGGGGCAGAGACGTGCAAAAGAGAAAAAGAGATCAGGGAGTCACACTGCCTGTGACTGCAAGGAGAATCTGGGCCTTGAGCTGTTCTGTAACATGCAGAGGGGGAGGGAGCAAAGGAGATGATGCCGCTAAGACAGTTGCAGAATAATAGAACATTTGAACTTGAGGATTAGTCTTCTACACAGACTGAAGGGCATTGGACAATGAAGTAGACAGAATTCATTACCTTAACCCCATAATAAACCCTAGAAACACAAATGAAAGTGAACAGGATGGCAGAACTGAGATCATATTGTGAAACAGACACAAAGCAAAGGAAATGCAAAGAAAAAAAATGTATACAAAAAAAACTGAAAAGTGTGAATATGTAAAAAACTGAAAAATACAGTATATTCATGAAAAAATACACAGATGAAAAATGCATGATTATTATTTTCCCTCACACCTTTTTATTTAATATCCCACTGTTTTCATACTACTGACCTCAAGGGCCCGCATTTGGGTTGATTTACTAACAAATGCTCACTTTGCATAGGAATTTTCCTATGTTTGTTGAATGATGCAAAGCTCTGCTGTCTTCAATCTTCCAATCACATGCAATCACTAATATCTTCACTAAGCTAAAGGAAAATGTCCTTGCAAAGTAAACAGTCTCAAAGGATAAGTTCACCTTTTGTAAAAAAAAATATATATATAAATGTACATCTTTTTGCAGGTAAATAGTAAATAAATGTGCATTTATTATTTTATTTACTAGGAGCCTGCAAAGCATTGCACCCAGCAATCAGAAGGTAGTGGACGCAATGCAGGGCTCTTGCAGACTGTCTGTGTAAGCTGTCTGTCCATACCTCTGAGGTGTGTAGGCAGTTATGCACTTACAGGAAGCATCAATGAACTACCTAAAGTGCCCAACAGCACCCCGGTAGTTCATTGAAAACTACAAGCTGACAGTTGCATAGGCTGTTGGTAGTTGTGGTTCTCACCTTCACAGAACTCTATGAATGAATGATGTGGCCAGGTGAATGGGGCCCCAAACAAACATATTTTTTAAATTGTGACAGCGAGCGCTGGGAGAAGATCCCACAACGGGGAAATTGGTGGTATGGGGGCTTCTACATCTGTAACAAGTTGCACCCTAAATATGGGTGTAACATGTAACATGTTACAAAAGGTGAACTTATCCTTTAAATCGACCACGCTGACTATTGTAAAAGTCATCAAAGGTAGGAAGTACTGCTAATAAAATCTGATTGATGGCCTCAAAACGTTGAGTCAATATTCATTAGTGTAAACAATGTGGAAATAATTGCGCATAAAGTCTAGTAGGCTGCCGCCATTCCACTGGACATATAGGGGGTTATTTACAAAAGGCAAAACCACTTTAAAATGTAGTCGCTGTAGATCTGGGGGACATTCAAGTAAAATACAAAACATTTTTGCTTGCAAATGATTGGATGATAAAATCAGCAAAACGCTCAGATTTACAGCGATCTACAGAGACTGAAGTTACAAGTGCACTTGTAGTGCAAAGTGGATTTGTCCTTAGTAAATAACCCCCATAGTGTAAAACAAAAATAATGTGGCGCACTGAATGGTGACAAAATATAAAATCTGACGCTCCTGAAATTACTGCACACTGTTGTTTTATTACTGAAGGACACCGGCATTTTATGGAATTTTTTGATTGTCTACTCCATCTCTTTACAATAAACCGACTATACAGTGTGCATTGTGTGTTTTTTTTTTTTTTTTTATACTTATTTCCATGGTTGATCAATTTTACTTTTGATGTGGATCATTATATACCATGGAGTTCGTCTTCTGAGGTTGGAACCGCTCTGCTGCGGAAGTGTCTCACTCTCAGATCCTCAACTTCACATGCAGAATCCTGTTGAGGTTTCCCCTCATGAATGCCAACCTTATCTTTTGTCTATACACAAGATCAAGTTTGATATCACCGGGAGAACTGTGAGAAACTTTTTTCATACACAGGATTTATTTTATATTGCACATTTTAATTTATTCAAAATTTTTAATTTTGAAATATATTTATCTTTGGAACATTCACTTTGAGTTGTTCATATACACCATATATTGTTATATTCATTCATATGATAATGTTCGTTCCAGTATATTCACTTTACTTTCACACTTTTTATATATTGTCACTATTTGGAGTGCCACATTATTTTTGTTTTAATTAATATTTATTAGTGACCTTGTGGTCTCACACTTCTTCTTTAAAGGGGTTGTAAAGGTACAATTTTCCTTTACCTTAGTGCAGTCCACCTTCACTTACCTCACCCTTCGATTTTGCTTTTAAATGTCCTTATTTCTTTTTGAGAAATCCTCACTTCCTGTTCTTCTGTCTGTAACTCCTCACATGTGAGGCTTTCTCCCTGGTGTGGAGTCTCCTGTAGTCCAAGGGAGGGGGCGAACACGACACTCCACACCAGGGAGAAAGCCTTGCATTACTGTGTGGAGTTACAGACAGAAGAACAGGAAGTGAGGATTTCTCAGAAGAAATAAGAACATTTAAAAGCAAAATGAAGGCGGACTGCACTAAGGTAAAGGAAGCTATTTAGGAAATTAAATCGAACCTTTACAACCCCTTTAATTCTTCATAGCAACAATTAAAGAAAAATGCCATCATTAATGTGAGAACCCCTTGCATTGACCTATGAGCAGAATTGGTAAATAGTCGCTGAAATTTCACCCACCCGCTGCCCCTTCAATGGGTAAGAAAAATGTGAATCAAACTAGGTGTAAGGTAGGTATATTTTTTTTACTTTTCTGTGTTTTTTTTTATATTAGATAAGAGGCAGGACCATTATTTTTTTGATTTGGCTTATTTTGGTGCAAGATCTGCTTTTAAGGAACATGGAGACCACCATTGCTAAATTTATTCTGCATATGTTGGCTGTTTGAGTGCTATACTGAGTGCTATACTCTGGATTTATTACTTTGATTCACTATATTCTGACTCTGATTGTTGTGATAGCGATATATCCCTTGCTGAGACCTCTATGCCTGGCCTGTATAAGTAGATGTACTCACTGCGGACAATCCTTGTCAGATAGCTGAACTCGTCAATACCGATTCATTCAAAAGAGGTGTTTATTCTTTAACTTCAGGGGTTACAGCAGATAACAGGAACAGCAGATGAATGGTAATAGTATTGTGCGGTCAAAAGATGATGCCTTTCCCAAGTACCGTGCAGATACATGTGTGTCCTTGTACATGTGGCTTGCTAGCTGAGGGAATGACACAGGAAGTACTACCCGCAGGAAGTAGGGAGGGGCATACATAAACTGGAAAATGTGGTAACTAATGAGGAATTACAGAGAACATGTACATTGCAAAAAAGGCCACTAGATGGCAGCATAGGATAACACATAGATTTAGTTATGAGAAAATAGTTAGGCAAACCACACTATATGAACTCTAATCTATATAAAAATGCTAATATTAACTGAGGCTATGCATCTCATATTCTATGCCCCTATTGGGGCAGCACACTCCCCGTCTGGCATGGTAATGCCACTATTTACCTAATACAACGGTAGTTATGCAAATAAACAACAGCGCAATTTGCTTGATGTCTTGAAAACCTGAAAGACATAATGGAGAACATGCATATAATGCAACAACAACTATAATATAAAGCTTCAAGTTGTGACAACTAAAGTCCCAGATACTTCCTTCTCGAAGTCGCAGGTAGGATCCAACAGCATACCCAAGTAAGTTCAGTCTCCAAACGGCAAGAGCAAAATGAGTTCCGTGATAGGTCTGATGAAAGTCTTTACAGTCCCTTGTCTTGAAACTTTCACCTCTTCATGGTAGTGCCGTATGAGCAAAGTGGTGATGTGATAGCGAGCAGGTATAATGAGAGGATTCTGTTCTTGCTCACTGAACTTAGCCTTGTTTAAGCGTCCACCAACCCTTAACGTGCCATCATTGTCAATGAATGGGTTCAGGTTAGCAATTGGACTGTTTTTTGGAATGTCCCCCTTGTCACGGATAGGTCTGATTTCTGAGCCAAAGACATCCTGTTGTACACTGCGTATTACGATCAGTTCAGCTTCAGCAATGTCTTTTGCAGAAAGAAGCCTTTGGCACATGTGCCAACCTTGACAGTGAGCATCTGTGGGCTTCGTGTGAAAGCAGCGTGCAATATGAACTAACCTTGCGGTGGTGCGTACTAGCCTTGTCCACTTGGAGAAACGTTCAAAGCGTTGACAGCCCAAGGCACGTCTTTGTTCAGTTCTGGTGACAAGGGTTTTAACTTCAGGACGAACCTCTGGATCTTTGTCGGGTTCTAGAAGACTGAAGACATCAGCCGTGGTTTCTTCTGGATCAGCCAGCAAGAATTCAGGACCTTTTAACCAAGAAGAATTTACAAAGGCACTCGCAGACACTGGCCTGGTGCCATGATCTGCAGGATTAATTTCAGATGGAACATAATGCCATTGTTCAGGTTTAGATGATTTTCTTATTCTTTCTACACGGTTGCTGACATAGACATAGAAACGTTTAGTCTGGTTGTATATGTAGCCCAGAACAACCTTGCTGTCTGTGTAGAATTTGATGTCATCTATCTGAATGTCTAGCTCACGCAGTATGAAATCTGCAATTTCTACAGCTAGCACAGTCCCACAAAGTTCAAGCCTAGGAATTGTGTGTTCAGGCTTGGGTGCTAACTTAGCTTTCCCAAACAGAAACCCTACATGGGTTAGATTAGCTGAATCTCTCGCCTTGAGGTAGGCAACGGCCGCTATGGCCTCAGTAGATGCATCTGAGAAGATGTGAAGCTCTTTCCTCTGACTGGTAGCAAGGGAAGTTGGAGTGTAGCAGCGTGGTATACAGATTCCATCTAAGGCATGTAACGATTGTTTCCAGGACTCCCACTTTGAAAGTTTGTCTATTGGTAGTGGAGCATCCCAATCTTTGATAGTCTCTGAGAGCTGCCTAAGTATGGATTTACCTTGTATGGTGATGGGGGCCACAAATCCCACTGGATCGTATAGGCTGTTCACCACTGACAGAACTCCACGCTTGGTAAATGGCTTGTCTGCAGAGCTGACTTGAAAACCGAAGGTGTCTTTTAATAAGTCCCACCGAAGGCCCAGACTTCTCTGCACAGGTGGCATGTCCATCCCCAGATTTAAGTCTTTAAACCCTGTGGCATGATCGCCAGGTCGAAAGGCTTTCATAACAGCAACACTGTTTGAGGCAATCTTGTGTAGTCTGAGGTTAGCCTCAGAAAGCATACCTTGTGTCCTTTGGAGCAGGTCTATGGCTTCTTCCACTGTAGGTAAAGATTTAAGTCCGTCGTCCACATAGAAGTCTCTCTCGACGAAATGTCGAGCATCTGCACCATACTCCTGTTCTCCATCAAGAGCAGTTCTTTGTAAACCGTATGTTGCAACGGCAGGTGAGGGGCTATTTCCGAAAACATGAACCTTCATGCGGTATTCAATCATCTCATTGTCCATGTTGTTGTCACGGTGCCACAGAAACCTTAGGAAGTTCCTATAGTCTTCTCGTACAATAAAGCAATGAAACATTTGTTCAATGTCAGCAGTTATGGCAACTGGCTCTCTTCTGAACCTCATGAGTACACCTACAAGGTTGTTGGTTAGGTTAGGGCCAGTGAGAAGAATATCGTTCAGGGATACGCCCTGATGCTTGGCACTGGAGTCGAACACTACCCTGATTTGTTTTGACTTACGTGGATGGTACACTCCGAAGAAAGGTAGGTACCAGCACTCATCGTGTATTTGAAGAGGTGGAGCTGGCTCAGCGTGCTCATTGTCAAAGATCCTCTTCATAAAGGTAATGAAATGGTCCTTCATTTCAGGCCTGTTCTTTAGTGTTCGTTGAAGTGAGTTGAATCTGGATAAAGCCTGTTCACGATTGTTTGGCAGTTTGACCTTTGCAGCACGAAGAGGCAATGGTGCAACCCAGCTGTTGGACTCATCCTTGAAGAATTCTTTGTCCATTATTTTGATGAACTCTCTGTCTTCAACTGACAAGGCTATTTTGTTGTCGTCACTTGTGGTACAAAACACTGTGGTACCTAGGTTGTCGTCACAAAGGATAGGAGTGACATCAGGTACTTGGATGATGTCAAGAGGCTTCTCCTTTACTTCATAATGGTGAGGGCACTCTTTGAAGTGGGATGCACGTCCATTTCCTAACATGTAAGTTTTGAAGGAGTAGATCTCAGATGACGTACACATTCTATCCAAGCATACATCGCCCACTATTACCCAGCCTAGATCAAGTCTTTGTGCATAAGGGGCATCCTCAGGTCCATCACACTGCTCACGTACCTTATGTACTCTGAGAATGTCTCTTCCTAGCAAAACTAAGATTTCAGCATTCATGTCCATTGCGGGAATCTCATCAACAAGGTGCCTTAAGTGAGGATGGTGATATGCAGCCTCTGGAGTAGGAATCTCTTCTCGTTCGTCTGGTATCTGGTCACACTCAACTAATGTTGGTAGGAGTATGCCCTCTTTCCCTTCGATATGAGACACCATGAACCCATCGACCTTTCTGCCGAAAGTCTCTACGCGACCAGAACAGGTTCTGAGAGTATACGGTGTGGCATGACCCTCAATGCCAAAGATCTCAAAGAATTTAGGCTTCACCAGGGATCTGTTGCTCTGTTCATCTATTATGGCATACATCCTGGCAGCTTTTTCAGGTTGATCCTCTGGGTATACCTTAACAAGGCATATCTTGGCACAGCACTTGTGATCTAAACCTTCTCCACAGACTTCTGTGCATGAAGAAGAAACATTCTCCTTGGCTAGAGCGTGGCTTTGTTGCTCCCCGCCATGATTTGAGAGAGGGGTGGAGGTAGGTAGCTGCTGTGGGCTGTCTGTAAGTGGAGTAGGATGCATAGCTGTCACATGTCTTTCGCTACTGCATTCTGTGCACTTGATGACAACTTTACAGTCCTTGGCAAAATGACCATAAGAAGCACAGCACCTGTAGCATACTCCAAGTTTCTGGAGAATCTCCCTGCGCTCTTGTAAAGTCTTTGCTCTCAGCTCTCGGCATTTCTTAAGAGGGTGAGGCTTCTTGTGAATAGGGCACTGACGATTAGGATCTTTATCTCTACCACCCAAATCACTCTGGTATGCATGAGAGGACACAGGTGGTGAGACGTCTGTCCTTTTAACAGATATTGCTCTATGAAAGTCTCTGCGTTTAGCTGCTGTGTTATCATACCTTGGTGATGGTGATGATGATGAAGCAGGTAAGTTGGGTTCACTGAAGCTGAAGCTGGGATCATTTCTCATCCAGGCTTGTTCACTGATGAACCTGCAAAAATATGAGAATGGAGGAAAGGATACGTCATAGTCTCTTTTGTACCTTGAGCCCTGCTGCGCCCATCTCTCTTGCAGGCCGTATGGCAGTTTAAACACCACTGGATTGACACCATGAGCAGTGTCCAGGAAGCTTAGTCCAGGTAGACGTGGGTCTGTCTTTGCCAACTCTAACTCCATGAGGAGGTCACTTAGATCTTGGAGCTTGCGATAGTCTTTGTTCCCTATTTTTGGGAAGTTTTGCAGTCTCTTGAATAGAGCGCTTTCTATGGCTTCTGAGCTACCATAGGCTTGCTCAAGTCTTGCCCATGCAGCAACAAGACCTGCATCTGGGTGGTCAACATGTACTGTCCTCAGTCTTTTAACACGATTTGCAGATTCTGGCCCCAACGACTTTATGAGATAATCAAGTTCCTCCTTGGCAGTAAGGTTGAAATCAGCAATAGCAGCCTTGAAGGTTGATCTCCAGGCCCTGTAGCTCTCTGGACAGTCATCAAACCTTGAGAGGCTAGTGTTAATGAGCTCACGGTGTGCCATATATCTGGCGAAGTCATTCAAGTCTGATCTCTCACTCTTTGGTGCCAAAGTAACTTGTGGAACCCCTTGGGTGTGAAAGTTCTCTGGTGAAGAAGGGTGAGGTTTACCAGGATAAAATGATGTTGCATGGGCGCTTAACTTTGGTGTAGTCTCTAAGGCTTCTGCTGGCTGTGGCTGTAGCTGCGGCTTGTCGCTGGAAGTCACCTTGTTGTTGGCAGGAGTTGATGTGGTTTGCTGCGTAGATGCACTTGTGTTGTGGACTTGAGGAGGCTCAGGCATTTGGAGCTGAGAGGTCACTGTGTTGAGAGTCAGAACAGTGTTGTTAGTAGGAGGTATAGTAGATGACTCTGTATCTTTGTAAGCATTATGCTTTAGCACATATTCACTGGTGCGTTCAATTGGATCTTCCAGTTCTGCTGGGATAAGACAGTCTGAATTAGTACTTTGACCCATTGCTTGTTCAAGGACTTTCAGCCTTGCTAGCGCACCTGCTTCCTCTTTCTCTATTTGCAGAATCTTTATTTGAGCTTCCATCTCTGCTTCTTTCTTAGCAAGGGAGCTTTGCGCTTTTCTGGATTCAGAATCAGCGCGGGCCTCTATTAGCTTGTCGCTTAATGTTGAACTTCTGGAGCGAGAGGATCTAGAAGAACGTGCAGTGTGCTTGGTTGATATTGATCTGTGAGATCTGGTCTCTTGCAGTTGAGCAATGCGGAGTTCTGCCTTACACTGAGCATTTTGCACTAAGAGATCCCTTTGTTGGTTCAGTGCATCAGTCTTGGTCAGTTCTGCTGAAAAGTCCTCTATATTACAGTCTTGCAAGAAGGCAGTGTATTTTGCAGACAGCCGCTGGTAATGTTCATACGCAGCAGATAGGCGATCTATAGAGTCTCTTAATTCAGCTGGTTGATCATTAAAGTGTGGCAAAACTGACATGCAGTGTGAAGTTTTGTCCCAGAGGTCTGAGAGCTTGCTGGAGAACTCATCTCTAGTGTATTCATAGTTTTCTCTGAGTTTCTGTGTTGGTTTTATTGTACGCTTGGGTCTTACACTCTGTTCAGCAATATCTGCAGAGTCTGCTCCCTGTACGTCTGCAGGTTCAGAGGCATGATGAATCTGCGTTGGTTCAGCCATAAAAGAGTGTTCAGAGCCTTGTCTAGACATTTCTCACGGTTTTGTAAAAAATGGTACTGTCTCTTTAAGAAGACAAACAGCAGCTTAGACAGGTGGGGTAACACAGTTCAATTTAACAGCTTTCAACATTCACATGAAGCACAGTAAGCTTGTGCGACAATGTGCTTTTCACAAGATGGCGGCTGGCACTGAACTTGATTGCAGATTAGGCACACACATATACACAGCAGGCTGTAAGAATTCTATGCATCGTTTGACTATTCTGACTCCGATTGTTGTGATAGCGATATATCCCTTGCTGAGACCTCTATGCCTGGCCTGTATAAGTAGATGTACTCACTGCGGACAATCCTTGTCAGATAGCTGAACTCGTCAATACCGATTCATTCAAAAGAGGTGTTTATTCTTTAACTTCAGGGGTTACAGCAGATAACAGGAACAGCAGATGAATGGTAATAGTATTGTGCGGTCAAAAGATGATGCCTTTCCCAAGTACCGTGCAGATACATGTGTGTCCTTGTACATGTGGCTTGCTAGCTGAGGGAATGACACAGGAAGTACTACCCACAGGAAGTAGGGAGGGGCATACATAAACTGGAAAATGTGGTAACTAATGAGGAATTACAGAGAACATGTACATTGCAAGAAAGGCCACTAGATGGCAGCATAGGATAACACATAGATTTAGTTATGAGAAAATAGTTAGGCAAACCACACTATATGAACTCTAATCTATATAAAAATGCTAATATTAACTGAGGCTATGCATCTCATATTCTATGCCCCTATTGGGGCAGCACACACTAACTCAGAAGAAGCAGAGGTCTCTGAAAATACTTTGACCTTTCTTTTCTGCATTCTTGTTCCAGGTTGGTAACTAGGAAAATATAGAAGCCAGTGTGTCAACATTATCATTATCTTGAGTTGTTTGTCTTGTATTCAAATGTTATGCTACATTGAGATTGTGTAGTTTTAGAAATATGTTTATATGGGTAGAGCTTCTTCTCTAGAGGGATTAAAAGCCTAAACAAAGAAACCCTGTGGCAAACCCTTAATATCAGTTTGGTGTATATTTCCTTGTGCTACATTTGAACACTTCCTAACCTTGACTGTACTCTGTGTTATGACTATCTGTCATCAGAGCTCGCCTTGCATAATTCTCCTCTTTGTACTAAATACTATTTTAGAATGATCTCATACATGTGCGGTCCAATATATAGACATATATATATATATATATATATATATAAATATATATTTTTATATATATGTATATATATAAACTGCTCAAAATTCAAGGAACACTTTGAAAACATATCAGGTCTCAACGGGAAAAAATCTCATGCTGAATATCTATACCGATATGGACTGGATAATGTGTTAGGAATGAAAAGATGGCACATCATTTGATGGAAATTTAAATTATCCACCTACAGAGGGCTGAATTCAAAGACACCCTGAAAATCAGTGAGAAAATTATGCAGAAAACTAGTCCATTTTGAAATTTCATTGCAACAACTCAAAATGGTCCTCAGTAGATAGTATGGCCCCCAAGTGCTTGTATGCATGCCTGACAACATCAGGGCATGCCCCTAAAGAGAAAACGGATATTGTCCTGGGGGTATTTCCTCCCAGATCTGGACCAGAGCATCACTGAGCTCCCGAACAGACTGAGGTGCAACCTGGCGGCACCGAATGGACCGAAACATAATGTCCCAGAAGTGTTCTTTTGGATTTAGGACAGGTAAGTGTGGGGGCCATTTTCTTCATCCTCCAGGAACTGGCTGCATGCTCTCGCCACATGAGGCCGGGCATTGTCATGCACCAGGAGGAACCCAGTACCCACTGCACCAGCGTAGGATCTGACAATGGGTCCAAGAATTTCATCCCGATACCTAATAGCAGTCAGGGTGTCATTGTGTAGCCTGTAGGAGGTCTGTGCGTCCCTCCATGGATATGCCTCCCCAGACCATCACTGAGCCACCACCAAACCGGTAATGCTGAATGATGTTACAGGCAGCATAAAGTTATCTGCGGCTTCTCCAGACCCTTTCACGTCTGTCACATAAGCTCAGGGTGAACCTGCTCTTATCTGTGAAAAGCTTGGGGCACCAGTGGGGACCTGCAAATTCTGGTGTTCAATGGAAAATGCCAATCAAGCTCCATATTGTCTGGCAGTGAGCACAGAGCAAGCTAGCGGAAGTCGGGCCCTCAGGCCACCCCTATAAAGTCTGTTTCTAAATGTTTGGTCAGAGACATTCACACCAGTGGCCTGCTGAAGGTCATTTTGTAGGGCTCTGGCAGTGCTCATCCTGTTTCTCCTTGCACAAAGGAGCAGATACCGGTGCTGCTGATGGGTTAAGGACCCTCTACGGCTCTGTCCAACTCTCCTAGAGTAAGTGTCTGTCTCCTGGAATCTCCAACATGCTCTTGAGACTGTGCTGGGAGACACAGCAAACCTTCTGGCAATGACACGTATAGATGTGCCATCCTGGAGGAGTTGGACTGCCTGTGCAACCTTTATAGAGTCTAAGTATCGCCTCGTGCTACCAGTAGTGACAACCACAACTGCGCCTAGCAGGGATTTCAATGCACGTCCCTATGTTATGTGAGATTTCAGTACTAGGCCCCAGGCGTCACTCCAATCAGAGAACAGGAGTTTGGGGGGTCACTACATCTCTCTCACACATATAGGAATGCGTTCAGCTACTAAGGGTGGAGGTATTACAACATGCCTCCAACCTCTAGCGAAGAAAAGTTTAGGGGAACATGTTAACATGTTCAGTATTTAAGGGTGAAGCCCGTATACAAGTAGCTGAAGATACGCCAAATAATCCCAAGCAGCAGGATAGCATTAAATAAGCCAATTTTAAATACAGTACTTTGTAACGGGTAATTGTAATAGTACTTCTCCGTTTTGCAGGGATGAGAGTTTTCCAATAAAGAGGGTATTGCAGCAGAAAGAGAGCCAGCGTGTATCCAGGAGTGGATGGTTCCCAGTTTAAGGCATTAATGGTAACGGTAGTTTAAAAGTAGCCAAGCCAGCTATGGCTGCCATTAATAGAACAGTGTGCAGTCTGCCCACTGTTCTGTTTATAGGTCCCTGGCAGGTGTAGTGCATAGCACTAATTCGCGCCGCACTTCCACGTTCCACATTGAAACGCACGCAGCGCCGTGCGATGACGTCATCTCACGGGCACCGTATGCATTTCAGCGTGGAATGCAATACGGCGCAGAGAGCGCCCGTTACACCCATCTAGTGCACCTGTTGTTAATTTCAATTAACAGCAAACAGCTGAAACTGATTAACAACCACCTCTGTATACACCCCTCCCCATCTGCTACTTAACTGACCAAATCAACATCCCAGGAGTTCTGATTCAAAAGTGTTCCTTTCATTTTTTTGAACGGCATATATATATTTTATATATATATATATATATATATATATATATATATATATATATATATATATATATATATATATATATATATATATATATTGTGACAGGAAGTCAGGTAAATCTGTGGGTGTTTTCACAGACAGGAGATACATTTCTGCCTAGTTTAGACAATACACCAATTACTACCAGGTGTCAGCTGCAGAAATAGCCAGAAAGGTTTAAAGCATTGGAAAACTTCAGCTGTTCAGGATGACTACTGATTGCTGCATCCTGGGGCTTTTTGAGTTAAGGAG
Organism: Rana kukunoris; assembly: GCA_029574335.1. NCBI lineage: Eukaryota > Metazoa > Chordata > Amphibia > Anura > Ranidae > Rana > Rana kukunoris. The sequence goes on along the minus strand of CM056058.1, from coordinate 61,585,904 downwards.
AGCAGTCAGAAAGTCTTCTGAAGAGGTGAGGTGTTTGTTGATTTTTTCTGTGTGATAAAAATCAAAAAGACTATTATTTTTTTGCTCTCTGACCAGCAGTGTCTGCCCAGCAGTAGGCTGTGCCAGACTCCATAGGTAGGTTCCTGTGTTGTGAAGATAGATGCCCCAAGTGGCAAGGGTTTATTTTATGTTTTGTTTTGTTTATGCTGTTTTGATGCTTGCACTTGTTTCCAGCAATATGGAAGAATAAACCATATCCTTTGTTTTCAACCTTCCTCAACTGCCTTTCTGTATAGTTCAGCGTGTAGTGAACCCATCCAGGGGGTCACACACACCCACTACCGAGCAAATCCCTCACAATATATACATAGTATATAGAATTGTATTTGACAACAGGCAAATGCAGATGTGGTATTTGAAGGATCATCGATCTATCCTCTACTTAAAAAATGTTGTGCATGACTGTGAGTTTTTGCACATCATCCTGTACTGGATTTCAGGAGATGTGGAGGCGTGAGAAGGAGGTAGAAAGGAATTTGGCAGCTCAAGTAGAAAATTGTACAAGGACATAGATGACAGCTAAATAAATGGGCAAGCAAGTTGTGTTATAGAGGCGGAGCAGTGCGAACTGTGGGGCATATTACATAGTCCCATAGTTAGGTTGAAAAGGATATGGGTCCAACCAAAAGACAAAAATAAATCCATTTAAAAACCAGCATCCTCTGAACCATAATATACAATAGTATCACCAGCGCTGGAATATTTTGAGCAGATAAAGCAGCTGTACGCCAACCCCTTTAATGAGTATTATTAAAAACACACTCTATACTATACAGCGCTGATCTGCTAGCTTTTGCATTTCCCAACAATTAAAGCAGTGGATACTGTACATACACATACGGTATATATAAAAAAGTGAAAATATAAATGTAAACCACTACTAAATAAAGTGTCTGTGCAATATGACAGTCTCTTATATGTGCATAATAGCTAACACCATAAAGTGCCAATTTGTGCTGTGCAAAGGAAATCTTAAAATAGTGCTGGGAGTGTACAAAAAGTGCCTGAGTGATTCCACTATCGCCATGTCAGAGGACTGACCAACTACACATGACCACTTACTACAGGTAAGCAGGGCTGTCTTTAGGGCAGGGCAAAAGGGGCCCTATCATTGTTGTGGGGCCCAAAGCAGCTGCCTCATACTTGCCAACTATGGGCCAGATTCAGGTAGAGTTAGGCTGGAGTATCAGTGATACTCCAGCCTAACTGTCACTTTAAGCCGGCGTTTCTGTTTTCTGTAACCAGAAAACAAGAAACGCCGGGTTGGAGTTCCGATGCGATCGGTGCAGTTGAATTTCGCCATCGCATCGCAACTTTAATTTAAAAATGGCGCCGGGGGCGTTCCCGCTGATTTACGCCGAAAAAATATGTTAATTAGCGGGAATTGGCAATTCACGATCGTATTCGGGCGCGACGCAGTGACTTTCCGACGTTTCCGTAAGCGATACGCGGCGTAAAGATAAAGCAGCCCCCTAGTGGAGTATCCTATGTTAAGTATAGCCGTCGTCATTGCGTCGAAAAAAATAATAATCGCGCCGCTTGCGTAAAACGTCCATGAATGGGGATTTGACGTCATTGACGTTCACTGACAGAATTTGGAGCATGCGCACTGGGATGCATTGACAGTCGACCCATGCGCAGTACGTTCGCCGCGGGATCGCTTTAAGTTTAAATAATACACGCCCTGTACCCGCCCAATTTGAATTCCGCCGGCTCATTTACGATACGCTGCCGCAACTTTAGGAGCAAGTGCTTCATGAATAACAGCACTTGCTCCTAAAATTTCGCCAGAGTAACGTAAATGAGAAGCGTTACTCCAGAGCAAAGATGCTCCCATCTACCTGAATCTGGCCCTATGCTGGTTTAAATGCCCTTATCCCTTGAAGTTTTAGTACTGTGCTGTGTCACAATATCTCAGTGTGAAGTGCTGTTACTAATGCTGCCCATCTCTGCCCTATGTTTACATGTAACATACCGGCATTCATATCGGTGGCATTCATATGGAAATAACGGTGGCATTCATATGTAAATAGCGGCGGCTGGTTTATGGTGCAGAGGTTAGCAGGGGTTTTAGGATGCAAAGGTGTACTCACAGGGTGAATAATGATTTAGGTAGCGTGTAGGGCAGCCCATTAATTTCAATGGGCTGCTCTATGCGCTAGAAATGCAGAAGAAAGTCCCTAACCCATTTTCAAAATAACACAGTGCCACAGCACATGTCAGCAGATGCGGGAGGATGTCATTAACAATTATTGGCTCTGCTGTGTATCTGCTAAAGGGTAGCATGTTTCTGTGGTGTCTGGAAAACGATTTTGCGTGCCTTCCCAACACACAAATGTGAATGCAGGTTAAATATCTCAGTTACATTGGTGGTCAGTGTAGAATCCTTTCATTAACACTAGTGGCCAGTGTGAATGTTCCCCTTAAATTGGTGGTCAGTGTAAATCCCTCCCTACATTGGTGGTTACTGTGAAAGCTTCTACTACATTAGTGGTCAGTGTAAACCCCTATTACATTGGTGGCCGGTGTTAAAACTGCCACAGGAGTTCTAGGATCCCCAGGAGTTTTCTGTCTATTGATGGGTCCCCTCACCACCCCAGTCCATGGTGTGCAGGCAGTGAGGAGATGATGTGCTGTAACCTCTAGCAACCAATCATTGAGCAGTATTACTTTACAGTAATCTCTAGCAACCAATCAACAAGCAGAAATCATGTGCTGTAACCTCTAGCATCTAATCAGTGAGCCGTATTGTGTGCTGTAACCTCTAGCAACCAGTCAGTAAGTGGTAATGATATGCTGTAACCTCTGGCAATCAATCGCAATCGCTGTCTAATCTGATACAAAAAACTGATTTTGAGTCTAGCTGCTAATTATTGTATGTCTTAGAGCATTCAGAGAGCGAAATTGCATGCTGGGAGGGCACAAGGTGGGTATAGTTTATTATAGGAATTTAGAGCATATGTACTGTATGTAATCTGGATGGTGTTCCTGTTGATAGATATAATGAATGCTGGTGATACAGGTCAGCTATATATAAAAGCTGGAGTCACTTCCTTATTATAACACATGCCCACCTAGTTCAGCCAGCTAACACAACATGTAACAATTTATTGTCAATAATATCAGTAAGAAGCTATGCTCTAATGAACAATAAACAATAAACAAAGCAGGAAGCCTTAATTTACAAAAAAACATGCAACCCGCACCCTGCAAGTATTTTTTACCAGACCACCAATGCTTTTAAAGCTGAACTCCAAGCACAATTTAATTTAAATATACACTAAAAAGTCAAAAGTATTGGGACACCTGCCTTTACATGCCCATGAATTTTAAGGGCATCCCAGTCTTAGTCCGTAGGGTTCAATATTGAGTTAGCCCACACTTTGCAGCGATAACGGCTTCAACTCTTCTGGTGAGTCTGTTCACAAGGTTTAGGAGTGTGTCTAACCCCATAGAACACCTTTGGGATGAATTAGAGCAGAGACTGCGAGCCAGGCCTTTTCATTTAACATCAGTGCCTAACCTCACAAATGCACTTCTGGAAGAATGGTAAAACATTCTCATAGACACACTCCTAAACGCTGTGGACAAAGTTGAAGCTGTTATAGCTGCAAAGGATGGACCAATGCAATTTTGAACCCTACGGACTAAGACTGGGATGCCAAGTTTGTGTGCGTATAAAGGCAGGTGTCCCAATACTTTTGACAATATAGTGTATTTCCAAATGGCTGCAAATCATATAAACCCACCTTGTCATGGGAAAGCAGATGGGAAATAAAACCCCTTAATACCTAATATAAGTAAATAAATAAAAAGACAGCAGACCACTGTTGGATGTTAAAGGCCGTGGTTGTTTAATATTGGTTTCAAAATATTGTGATAAATATTATCAACAATACAAATAAATCAGCATTAAATAAGCATTAAATCTAACCTAACCACAACGGCTCAGGCTGCTAACACAACTACCCAGCTAGAGTTAAAAAAATAATAATATACTTTTCATAAATAAATAACTTGATAATAAACAACTTTAATAAATATAAACACAGATCTAGTCCCCCTTTGCTGTTTTTTATTTATTAGGAATTGCAAAGGTGACACTACCACATAATAAAACAACCGCGACAAGGATTTTTATAAACAAGAGGGAGGGTGAGGGGAAGAACACCACAGCTCCTATGTCTTCTGAGGCGAATGAGCCCATGCTGACGGAACCCTGCTTTAAATAGCCCCAAATCTGCTGAAACCCACTGGTTCTGACCGGTTTGAACTGGCCTTTCCCGGGCTTTCTATTCAGACCCCAGGAAAAGGTCACCCAAAGGCCAAAGTGCCCGCCAAAATTCCCCAGGGGAGGTCATCTGGAGTTCAACACAGGTGTTTGAAATTACCTTTCCCTGGCTTTCTAACCAGACCCCAGGAAAGGTCACCAAAAGGCCAAATGACTAATTCCCTCAACCACTACACTACTGTCCATACCCAGAACCAAACAGGGGAGCCATGACACTGCCCCCCATCGCTTTCCCATGAGGAAAAGGAGGGGCAAAAACTGCCCCCTTTTCCTGTCATTTCCTTGCAAATCCAGGTTTTACCCAGTTATTATTACTGTACAGACAGCAGAACTGTGACCCAGCAGGCTCCACACACTGCATGCTGAATGACAAAAACTAGAGAAGGAGGCGGACACAAGACCCGTGACTCTGCACAAGATGGCGGAAGCAGCAGTGACCGGTCTTTATTACAGGAAGCTCCTGCACACAGTCACATTTGTACACATTTTTAATGCACATATCTGGAACAAAGTTCAGCTCTACATCGTCTATTGATACAGAAATAAAAAACAGAACAAATGAATTAGAGTACAGCTGATGAGGTCTATGCCATCCGGGGAATGGGTTAAGTTTATAAATGAGACAGCGTGAAAGAAAAAAGTGGTATTTACTAAATTAGGCAACTTTAAGAAATTTGAAAGGATGTGGAAACCATGGTTGGAAGCGATGGGATATGCCCCATAGAGAAACTGGCAAAGATGACAGGTGTAGCGGCTGGAGGTTATTTTTCCATGTGTAGGGAAACAGTATTTATAGGGCCATTTAAAGGCCAGATAAGAGTAATTGATAGTACGTTAGTGAGAGTGAATAATAGGTAAGTATGTGGGGATAGCTGAGGTGAGTACAGAGGCTAAAATGTATGAAGGAATGAAGGTAGATATGAGAGGCGAAAAGAGGGAATGCGTGTATGCAAGGCTGGTGCAAGGATTTTTGACCCCCTAGGCCAAACCTCATTTTGTTGCCCCCCATTTGCTCCACCCCTGACTTCAACCCCCTTTTGCCCTGCCCATGTATACCCCACCTTTTCAATGAAGCGCCCATCAAATGCAGCCTCACCAGCACCCATCAAATGCAGCCTCTTCAGCACCCATTAAATGCAGCTTCACCAGCACCCATCAAATGCAGCCTCACCAGCGCCCATCAATGCAGCCTCACCAGCGCCCATTAATGCAGCCTCACCAGAGCCCATTAAATACAGCCTCACCAGCGCCCATCAATGCAGCCTCACCAGCGCCCATTAATGCAGCCTCACCAGAGCCCATTAAATACAGCCTCACCAGAGCCCATTAAATACAGCCTCACCAGCACCCATCAATTCAACCTACCAATGCTCATCAGTGAATGTTTGCTTGCTTCCATTCATTCGAGAGTCAGGACACAGACACAGTCTTCTGCTGCCGCTGCACCTCTGACGCTATGTGCAAATGGAGCAGCGGCTACCTGCGTATGCTGAGACTTAGTTGCTTGCTGCAGAGAGAAGAGAGTAGGAACACCAGTGGCTGGGCGCCCTAGGCGACTGCCTAGTTTGCCTGGTGGTAGCACCGGCCCTGCATGTATGTAGATATAGTTAAAAAGAGCAGGATAAGGGTCGGGGGGCAAATGAATAATGTATGAGTAGCAAGATAAATGTTATCCTTGGAAAAAAAACATGTTGGTAAAATGATTTGAATGTTTGTTATATGAATGGAAAAAACTTTAATAAAGAACAAGGAAAAAAAAAAAAAAGTACAGCTGATAATGAAGAGCTGGAAAGACTTTCATTGAAAAAAGTCCAGATACAAAACTTGAGTGTCTTCCAGCAAACGGCTTGGCAGATACGGTTGAGTCAAGGTGTATACCTACTCTGCCTGGTACATTAGATAGTACATTGGCATGAGAACCCTATGTATGTTTCTCTGCTCAGTATTCCCATCTTTACAATGCCTTATACCTCATACACACGATCGCGATTTCCGACAAAAAAAAAAAGTGTATTGTTTTTCAGCAGGAAAACGGCTGAAATTTGTCTTGCATACACACAGTTACACTAACCTTGGACGAAATTCCGACCGCAAAGAACGTGGTGACGTACAACGAGGCGAGATCAATGACGTTCAATAGGCAGTTTGGCTCTTCTTCTCGATTCTGAGCATGCGCAGGTTTTTTTGCGTCGTAATTGCATACAGACGGTCGTGATTCCTGAGAGGAATTTTTCCTGTCACGAAAATAGAGATCCTGCTCTCAATCTTTTATTGGCAGGAATTCTCACAGAGAATGCGATGGAGCATACACACGGTCAGAATTTGCGACAAAAAGCTCACATCGCACTTTTCTCTTTGGGAATCGCGATCGTGTGTACGAGGCATTACTCTTTCATTTACAATTTTGTGAAGGCTTAAAAGAGAGTATGTCTGATTACTTAGAAAGAGTAGACAGTAATAATATCTTCCGGTACACCATGTGGCGGTTTGACGTGCATGGACAGCCACAAAGGTCTACAAGTGCAGCTCTCTGACATATAAATAGATTCCCAATGAAATCCCAATTCACTCTCTGCTTTCTCCCTCATGTGCTCCCCCTCCTCTTCTTTGGTTACTTCACACATCATGGGTGATTTACTAAAGGAAGCTTTTTTTACCCTAGCCTGTGTTCACTTCACCTACCCACATAAACTCAAGGTCGGATTGCCACTTGGACTTGGCTGCAAGAATGGTCATTACAAAAAAAAAAAAAAAAAAAGCTGCAATTTACGGCAACCAATAAATGATTTTCTCCAGAAAATTGGCAATGATAATAATTAAAGGAGAATTTCTACATTTAGAAACTCCTTTTCACATAATTGCTTTGTTGATGTGAATATAGACTAAGCTGAACAACATTTTAGTAAACGTTCACTTCTTACATTAGGGGTTATTTACTAAAGGCAAATCCACTTTGCACTACAAGTGCAAACTACAAGTGCAAAGTGCACTTGAAATTGCACTGAAAGTATACTTGGAAGTGCAGTCGCTGTAAATCTGAGGGGGACATGCAAGGAAAATAAAAAAACAGCATTTTAGCTTGCACATGATTGGATGATAAAATCAGCAGAGCTTCCCCTCATTTCAGATCTACCCCTACATCTACATCGACTGCACTTCCAAGTGCACTTGCAGTGCAATTTTAAGTGCACTTTGCACTTGTAGTTTGCACTTGTAGCGGATTTGCCTTTCGTAAATAACCCCCATTGTCTTCAAAAAATACTCCCTGGCATCACAGAATCCTAATAAGTCTCCTATAGAACATTTGGATCTTACCTTTAAGGAAAAGCACTGTGTTTCCAGTTAGAATTCTTCTTTTATTATAGCCAATGTATTTCACTCGTTGGTATCCCTAATCCAGAGACTTCTCGGTTCTGTTGTTGCTTAAAACTTTTCCACTTTGCTTTTCTGGAGAGACACTTCTGAGCCCTGCCCTCCTGGACGGGAATTATGACACACAGCTGCAACGTACTAGTATAACAGCTGCAGCTTTTCTCATACAGTGTAAGGGAAGTGTGATGTGTGTGAGCAAAGTATTATGGGACATATTTTCAGACCACTTAAAAAAAAAAGAGCATGCCAAATATGTGCTTTTTTTACTTAACCACTTCAGGGGCTGAGGTAGTTGGGTAAATAAAGCACATATTTGGCATGCTTTTACCCCCTTAATGACAAGGCCAGTTTTGTCATACGGCACTGCGTCAGTTTAACTGACAATTACGTGGCCGTTTTACCCAAACAAAATGTACATCCCCCCAAAAAAAGAGCTTTTTTTTGTTGGTATTTGATCACCTCTGCGTTTTTATTATTTTGCGATATAAAGAAAAAAAAATAGAGCTTTTTTTTGTTGGTATTTGATCACCTCTGCGTTTTTATTATTTTGCGATATAAAGAAAAAAAATAGCAAATTTTTTTTTTCTATAATAAATATCCCCCAAAAAAGTAAAAAAAAATGAATTTCTTCATCAGTTTCAGCCAATATGTATTCTTCTCTATATTTTTGGTAACAAATTGCAATAAGCGTATATTGATCGGTTTTCGCAAAAGTTATAGCGTCTAAAAAAATAGGAGATATATTTATGGCATTTTTATTACATTTTTTATTTGTACTAGTAACGGCAGTGATCGACTATTTTTAACAGAATTGTGACATTGCGGCGGACAGATCGGATACTTTTGACACTTTTTTTGGGGACCAGTGACATTACAGTGATCAGAGCTAAAAATAGCCACTGATCACTGTATAAATGGCACTGGCATGGAAGGGGGTTAACACTAGGGGCCGATCAAGGGGGTTAAAGTGAATGTAAACCCCCAAAAAAAAAAAATATATATATTTTTTGATGTCACAATGTAGAGTATACGATTTCCTATCATCTGTGCCCAGTCTTGCCACACAGAGTTAAACCAGGGCCGAGTAATCCTCTTTTAATGTTCAGTGAAAATTAACAGCCTTCCAGATAAAAACCTGCCTAAATAAAAAGTCAGTTTTCTCTCTTCTTGCTTTGAGCGACAGGTTATATACATATCTAGCTTGGACATGTTTATCATATGTTATGTTATGTTTATCATAACATGAGGTATAAAAAGTAAGAAATCCACCCCTCCCCCACATAACACATCCTGGTAATATACAATGAACTTTGGATCACCTCATGTTATGATAAATAAAACATAGCATATGATAAACATGTCCAAGCTAGATATGTAAATAACCTGTCACTGAAAGCAAAAACAGAGAAACGGACTTTATAATTTGGCAAGTTTTTATCTGGAATTCTCTTAATTTGCACTGAACATTAAAAGAGGATTACTCAGCGCTGGATTAACTCTGTGTGGCAAGACTGAGCACAGATGATAGGAAATATTATACTCTACATTGTGACATCAAAAGAAAACATTTTTTTGGGGGGGTTTACATCCACTTTAAGTGTTCCCTAGGGAGGTGTTTCTAACTGTGGGGGGAGTGTACTGACAAGGAGTACAGAGAGACCGCTGTTCCTGATCACTAGGAACAGACAATCACTCTGTACTCCCCTGACAGAACGGGGATCTGTTTGTTTACATTGACAGATCCCCCTTCTGGCTCGCTGTGGAGCGCTCACAGGTGGCCGGAGGACATCGCGCCTGCCAGCCAGGTGCATCCGCTCCAGGGAATCGCTGTACGCTCTTGCTGTAGCTGTTAAAGTGACTGACGTACCTAGGGTGACCACATTTCCAAACTACCATTCAGTGACACCCTCCTTCCCAAAAATCAGCTTGTGCCGTAATGAATCACAGCACAGTGATTGGACACAAGAGACTGGATTTATGATTTCTCTAAACACAAGCAGGGGGCGGTATTGTGCTCCTCCAGACATTCCCGGCCAAATGCAGGACTGTCCCGGGCAATCCGGGACACGTGGTCACCCTAGACGTACCAGTACGGCGATTTTCACAGGAGCCAACCTGATGCAGTATAACTGGGGCCACTGGTCGGCAAACGGTTAATAGCTGCAAACTATGCAAAGTTGTTTAAGCAAATCTTTACTTTGCTTATGTGTACAGAAACTGCTGCTAGATATAATCTGTCCACATTATGAAGAAGGAATGAGCTGAACTGCCCTGGATGTGGTTCAAGCAGAGTTTGGCAAACTTCAAAGAAGTTATGATGCTGACCCCGAACCACATTGAAATCAGTGGGAGCCAAATTAAAAATACCCATTTTGTGAGCTACTAGGTAAGGAGTCGCCAAAAACAATAAAAATACCCAATACCTTTAAAATGTGCCAAGGGGAGGGGGGGGGGGTGTCCTAACCCTGTCAGTATGGGGGAACATCTCTGTAATGTATAGAAAGTCCCACGGTGGCACTGACATTTACAAAGGGAAAACATGTTTAAAATTGCTAGCAAATAACAATTCACTGATAGATTATTTTTAAAAACCTTAAGCACACAGACCACCTCTCCAAAGGGACTGCCATGTAGTTTGGGGGGGCTTTGGAGGGGTCTGGGTGCTTTAAAAAAAAAAAGAACAAACTGAAAATACAGTACAATGTAATTTGCTGGCAATTTAAACGGTATCATTTTTGCTTTGTGAATGTCTCTTTTAGTACATCCTACAACAAGAATGAAAAGAAGTCCCTTTGAGACCCTTTGAGTCTGACATGTATTTTAAGGGGTACCTCATGCAAAAGAAATATGCATGAAGTCCCCCAGGAAATTCATACCAGACCCCAATGGCTTTTAATGGGGACTCCACAAAAAAAAAATAACAAAGTAGGTAATACAGACTGCACCTACTTACAATTGACCCGGAGCACATGGCCGTTCCCAACGGTATCACCTGTTAGGACTGTGTTTGCCTTCTGGTGGCACTGTGGTGCTCTGGGCTGATTGCTGCACTTCCAGTGTCCACCAGCAGGCGTCTCCTAGAAGCCAGCAAGCTTTAGTGATCTGCTCCACCTGATTTCAGCTGCCAGATGGCTATATATATATATATAAAGTTGCTCCTACCTACACACCTTCCGTCACTGTTTTGATTGCCTCCCTGCTGCCAGACTATTTTGTTCCTGTTATCCTGCTTCTGAGCTAACAGGCATCCTGTGCACTGCTGCCTTGCTCTTGTGCCCATGTCTTGATTACCGCTTCCTTGCATCCCTGGTATTCCCTGTTACCCTTGTCCCTCATTTTGTATTTATTTTGTATATACTTAGTTGTTAGGCCTCTGTTGGGTTATTTAGGTATATTGTCATTGGGGTTTGTTCATATTTACTGTTTGCTGGTGTGTGCCTTTCTCTTGTTTCACTGTAAATAAATCTCACCTAAAAGATATAAACATTGTTTGTTCTCAGTTTCCATGTGTATCTGCTGCACTCCTGACACCATCCGCCAAATGACAGTTCCCCAAGCTGTCATCAGCTATAAAAAGGAAGGGCCGAGGATATTGGTGACATCGACATCATTACCCGCATATGGACCAGTGGCCATGCTTGGGCAGTATTATCTCTGCTATCGCTGCCCCTTTGCTTATTGGCAGGGATTCTCTGTAAAATCAGTGGTTCCTAGGGGTGCCACAGATTCAAGCACATCAACCCTATGACATTCATTTATCACTGCTTGCTGCATACATCAGATGCCAGGAGGAGTGGCAAGATATGTAGATGATGGCTCACATCTTGACTTTTGAGAAAAATCAGTAATTATGCACTGTGTTCTAGGATGCTCAGAACTCCCAGAGCTTTGACAAAGGAGCCGTAGACGGCTTTGAAATGCGTTAGACACTCCCCTTTTTTCAGCCTTCAGCACTGACATCAACCTCAACTTTCGGTGTTCATCGTCGCGTGACCAGGGGAGTTCTGAGCAATCCGGGACACAAGGCATCACGCGGCATACCTCTTCTTCCATCCGAATTGCGGGTGCATTGGATTATAAGATCCGTCCTTTTGCTGTGATCCTTCCGACCCTGGAAAGTCTGACAAGCTTTTTTCTTTTTTATATGTTAGTTGCCAATTGTGTAAATAAACTTGTTTGGTTATGTGTAATGCTGCACTTAGAGTGGTGCTCTGTTTTTGTTTTTCTCTTGTACAATTCGGCCTAGACTTCCTTATTCAACCTTTCCTCTAGCAGTGGCCTTTGCAAGGCGGTCTTTGCAAACTGTTAACTAATTTCTAGAGTGCTGCTGTGCCTATGTCTAGCTAAATGTAACCAAATATACACCGGCAAAGTTCACTGTCAATAAAGCTGTCTGTGACAATTGTTTTGTAACACCCACACAGCGTTTAGGTATTCCCAAACCCTGTGATTTTGCATTTTCCATGTGGCCCTGAAGGTCAGAACATTCTCTCCACTGAAAGTTTTTTTTTTTTTACTTTTTTGTTTTTGCCATTGGTAAATATTTCCATGGCAGCACAAATCCAAGGGTCTTTGGCCTACTATCCTCCCTATTTTATGTTCCCTTCCGTAAGGACCCCAAATTTGCATTACTCTATTGCCCAATCCCAGGCCTTTCCTTTGAGGCCCCGTACACACGGCCGAGGTTCTCGCCAGAAACCAGCGAGAACCTCGCTGGGAGCTGCATTCCAGCGAGAACCTCGGCCGTGTGTACGCTCTCTGCTCGCCCCGCCCGTCGGGAAACCCGTCAAGCAAATAGAGAACAGGTTCTCTATTTGCTCGACGGCCTGTCGGGATGAATGGCTGGTTGCCATTCCCGACGGGCGGGTAGCAGATTCTGACGGCCGGCAGAGAACCTCGACGGGCGGAACGAGGTTCCCTGTCGTGTGTACGGGGCTTGACCAGCAGAAACTAGCCACATACTTATTTATCACTGCCAAACGAACAATAGCGAGGGCTTGGAAAAAACCTTCTGTCTTATTTCCAGATGTCAAGAATACCTTAACGACCCCTATGATCTATGAAAAAATGTCCAGTGTCCTCCACGACTCCCATGCAAAATTCTTTAAGGTATGGGCCGCGTGGTGGTCCTATTAATTTCCTAATCTACACCCGACTAGTCTAGGACTTCAAATTTAATTTGACCCTATCTCCAGCCCGGGGGACTCTCCTTTCTCTTTCCCACTCCTTCCTTGTTTCTGGGCCTCTTGCTTGCTGCTCTGTTCTACATCCCTCCCCCTCACCTTCCCCCCTCCCCCTCCACTGTTGAGCGTGTTTTTCTTTTTTTTTTTCCTTTCTTGTTGTTTTCTTTTTTGTTTGTTTTTTCATTATTATTCCCCCCCCCCCCCCCCAGTTCTGCAGACAACTCCGCTCCCCCTTGTCTGCCTTGGCCCCTATGTTTCATGTCCACATCCCCTGCAAGGGAATTTGTTATATGTTTGTCCTTTTTTATATTTCAATAAAAACATTGTACCAGAAAACAAGTAACAAAATGTCACGAAATGTCAGACATGATACATGATTTACATCAATAAGATATGTTGCTTATATACATATAGATAGCTTAGTATGGAGGATCCTCATAAGCTCATCCAAAGGGAGGTGGCCATTGGTCAAGAACATGCTCATCTAAGATCAGGAAATATTTGAAAATTTAGAGCGACTCGGCGGCTCTCATAGGGAAACAATTAATTTGACCTGTCGTGCTCTTACAAGTCAGATCCCATGTCGCACCAGTGTAAACTGAGCCTCACCCCCCATAAACTTCAGTAGAATTTGCTGCTATGTTTACAAATCTTCAAATTGAGGGTTTCACTTATCCTTGCACGTGATGTATCCTGTACAGTAGCCATCCGGGGCCCTGGGGACCTCTGTGCCTTTTAATAAAAGGGGAAAAAAAAGAGAGAAAAATATATATTATATATATATTTTTTTTTAAAAGGGTGGTTGCCAACTGGGGCCCTGGGGACCTCATTTTTTTTTATATAAAAGGAAATTACATATATTATAAATATAAAAATAAAAGAAATAAAAAAAGATATAAAAAATATATTTTTTTTTATTAAAAAAAGGGGGGTTGTCACCTGGGGCCCTGGGGATCTCCAGGTCCCTGTGGAACTCCGTACCTCTAAAAAATAAAAGAAAAAAATTTGTCCCTTTAAGAAAAAAGAAAAGAAAAATATATTAAAAAATAAATAAAAAAGAGGGGGTTGCCATCTGGGGCCCTGGTTGCCTACGGGCCCCTAGACCCCTAAAAAATGGCCCTTTAATAAAAAAATTAGATAAAAATATATTAAAAAATATATATTTTTATAGAAAATAAAAAAAGGGGGGTTGCCATCCGGTTCCCTGGGGGCCTCCGGGCCCCTGTGGACCTCCGGACCTCTAAAAAAAATAAAAGAAAAAAAATTGTCCCTTTAATAAAAAAGAAAAGAAAAATATATTAAAAAAATATTTTTTTTTATAAAAAAATATATTTTTTTATAAAAAAAGAAAAAAAAGGGCTTGCTATCTGGGGCCCTGGTGGCCTCCGGGCCCCTGTGGACCTCCGGACCTCTAAAAAAAAAAAGAAAAGAAAAAAAATTGGCCCTTTAATAAAAAATAAAATAAAAATGTATTTTTTTATAAAAAAAAAAAAGAAAAGAAAAAAAGGGCTTGCCATCTGGGGCCCTGGTTGCCTACGGGCCCCTAGTCCCCTAAAAAAATGGCCCTTTAATAAAAAAATTCGATAAAAATGTATTTTTTTATAAAAAAAAGAAAGAAAAAAAGGGCTTGCTATCTGGGGCCCTGGTGGCCTCCGGGCCCCTGTGGACCTCCGGACCTCTAAAAAAAAAAATAAAAGAAAAAAAATTGGCCCTTTAATAAAAAATAAAATAAAAATACATTTTTTTATAAAAAAATATATTTTTTTATAAAAAGAAAAAGAAAAAAAGGGCTTGCCATCTGGGGCCCTGGTGGCCTCCGGGCCCCTGTGGACCTCCGGACCTCTAAAAAAAGAAAAGAAAAATATATTAAAAAAATATATTTTTTATAAAAAAAAAGGGCTTGCCATCTGGGGCCCTGGTGGCCTCCGGGCCCCTGTGGACCTCCGGACCTCTAAAAAAAATAAAAGAAAAAAAATTGGCCCTTTAATAAAAAATAAAAGAAAAATATATTTAAAAAAATATATTTTTTTATAAAAAAAAAAAAAAAAATTATAAAAAAAGGGCTTGCCACCTGGGGCCCTGGTGGCCTCCGGGCCCCTGTGGACCTCCGGAACCTCTAAAAAAAATAAAAGAAAAAAAATTGGCCCTTTAATAAACAATAACATACAAATATATATAATAAAAAAAAAATATTTTTATAAAAACAAAAGGGCTTGCCATCTGGGGCCCTGGTGGCCTCCGGGCCCCTGTGGACCTCCGGACCTCTAAAAAAAAAAAAAAAAAAAAAAAAAATGGCCCTTTAATAAAAAAATAACATACAAATATATTACATTTTTTTTTTTTTTTTAGGGTGGTTCCCATCCGGGCCCCTGGGGACCCCCATGCCCCTTACAGGTGTACTGCCTGTACCCCCCTGATGGCGGCCCTGACAGTATGGGCCACTTGTGGAAACCTATTTTAAAATGCTCATAGACATCTTCTGCCCATTTAATGTCCCCCCCCCTCAATGTTATATCAGTTTGTAAATCCAAGAACAGTACAGCAAATCATGTAAGAATAAATTATTCCTTCTATTTTACTTTTCACTTTACACTGTCTCCTGTGGATAGCCAGAGGGGAGATGCTCAGAGCCCAGAGTTTGTAGTCTGCTCTGCCTTCTCTAAAATGATTGTTGAACAAAGGGCAGCCACATGCTGAGGAGCTTTTCTGAGAGGATTTTCACATGACTTTCACTGTGCTACTGCAGCAACAAATACACAAACGCACATGGATGAAGTGTCTGATGATACCACTGTACAGGCCCACATCCCTAGCAGGACCTCCAATTGACACATCAAGAGAAAGGATAGAAACTGTCTTTACTCCTCACAGGAGGCAGATGGAGTAGGCTGGAGAGTAGACTCACATATGTAGTATTTTCAGTAGTAGTGTTAAAAAAAAGACTGTACTCTAGCATGCCTTAAGCTGGCTATAGATGTTTTTTTTTTTCATTCAGTGGGGTTGAGAGTAATCCCCCCACTCCCACCCAGACACTGTATTCTGACAGCTGGACCAGCATGACAGAAGTCAATCAATACAACTGATTTATCAATTTATAATTTTCTTCCCTTTCTATTTTCCCATTTTTCCCTTTCTTTTTCTTCTAGTTGGTCTTCCCTAATTATTAGGTATTGTGTGTATATTAATATACCAGCTTATTGTGAATATTTAGGTTGGCTCTATTCGGGACATCGTGTTTCTTTTTTTTTTCAGATTTTATAAATGTTGTAGCAAATTTTTAGGTAATGATACTACTACCTTGGTCTTTTGATTAGTGACAGGGATGGAATATATTGAGGACTAATTTATGCTTTGTGTTTTTTTTTTTTCCTGGCTGTTAGCAGCATTTGAAGTTCTTTTTAGCATTTGTTGTTCTTTTTTCTTGTGTTTTTTCATTATTATATTAATTTTAAATTAGATATATATATGTAATTTGACTTTTAAACATTAGAATTTAAATCAAGTGTGCAGTGGTCAATTTAAACCAATTCTTTTGCAAATATTTTATTATTATCATGTGTGTATTATTGGATTCAATTTAACCAATGATGTGTAGCCCTGTGCTCTTTTTGATCTGAAACCATGATAACATTCTGTGAAATGGATGACACAGCACAGGAAGAGCATTGAAGGGCCCTTCCGGTGTCTTTCCTACTTAGGTAGAGTATTTAATGCATGGTGTGTGACATCTGGGAAGAGCCTCCAGGCCCAGCTGATGCCTCATACGGGAAACACGTGAGCAGCATGGTCTGCGCACCAGTTTCCGCGGACATGTCCGATCGTGTATACGGCCTAGCGGACAGGTTTCCAGCGAACAAAAGTTTCTTAGCATGCTTAGAAACGTGTCCACTGGAAACCTGTCCGTCGGACATGTCCGCTGGTTAGTACGCCTAACCAGCGGACCGAAATGCCCCACATGCGTCAAATTGATCGACGCATGCGTGAAAGCATTTTACTTCCTTGTTTGCACACGTCGCGGCGTCAACGTCACCACCACGTCACCGCGTTGTCTGTCCGCAGGGATTTTGGTCTGATCGTGTGTACACACATCAGACCAAAATATCCCAGGAGACATGTCCGATGAGAACGGTCTGCCAAAATCGAAGGAAAAGTTAAGTGAACCAACAATGCACTAGCTTAAAGGAACCAATTTAGAAAATAAAAGACAAACCTTTACAACCCCTTTAAGTCCAGGGTCAATGCAGCCGCCTACCAGGAGATTTAGAAGCACTTCATGCTTCCTTCCGCAGACAAGCTCTATGGGGAGGCTGACCTTATTTTTAAGCAGGACTTGGCACCTGCCCACACTGGCAAAAACACCAAAACCTGGTCCAATGACAGTGGGATTACTGTGCATGATTGGCCAGAAAACTTGCCTGACCTGAACCCCATAGAGAATCTATGGGGCATTGCCAAGAGAAATGTGAGAGACATGAGACCGAATAACGCAGAAGAGCTGAAGGCCTCTATTGAAGCATCCTGGTCTGTCATAACACCTCAGCAGTGCCACTAGCTGATAGCTTCCATGCAGGGCTGTCTTAATGAGAGGGCACACCTGGGCACTGCCCAGGGGCCCCTGGTGCATAGGGGGGCCCCTGGTGCATAGGGGGGCCCCTGCACTTTCCCAAAAGCAGCTTGTCCTTGAGCCCACGCTGCCCCAAAATTGGGGGCCCCATGATGGCACTGAGAGTGATAGATACATAGGGGAGGCAGTCTGGCTCCTACTTACTTGCACGATATTCTAATTTTTCGAGTATCACCTGTAAATTATGTAAGACCATCATTGGTATAGATTGCAAATAGAGCTGGTTACAATAATCAGCCAAACATTAAACAAAAAATTAAACAAAAAATGTAACAATTACCGTATTTATTGGCATATATCGCGCACTTTTTTGCCCTGAAAATCAGGGCAAAATCGTGGGTGCGCGATATACGCCGATACCCGCTTTCCCGCGCCGAGTTTTGAATACTGCGCCGACATATACCCAGCGCAGTACACTCGGGTATATTCGGCCAGTCTCGGCTTCTTGAGCGGTCACGTCCTGGACGTACAGGACGTGAGCGCGACAGTTGCCGAGCCTGCCCGAGTGTACTGCGCTGAGTATATGCTGGCGCAGTATTCAAAACTCAGCGCGGGAAACGAGCGGGGAGGACGCGAGGACGCCGGACCCGTCGAAGAGGACACCGGCCCCGCCGAAGAGGACACCGGACTCGCCGAAGAAGACACCGGACCCACCGAAGAGGACACCGGACCCGCCGCAGAAGGACACCCGAAGTCGCAGAAGGACGCCGGACCCGACGAGGCCGCCGATGGACGCCGCGCAAGACACCAAAACTGTAAGTACAAAAATAACTTTTTTCCACAGGATTGGGGTTAATTTAGGGGTGCGCGGTATACGCGGGAGCGCGTTATACCGCGATAAATACGGTAAATAGTTGTAACATTAGTAACACCCTCTCATAAATCTCAAGGGATCCAAATCTAGTTTTGGACTTGGCCTGCCCTGGCCTGCTCCATCTACACACCAGTGCTCTGCTGACATCTGCCGTAGTGCACTACAAGTATCAGCCAGCCTGCTCTACCTATGGTCCTGCTCATGGTATATGCTATGTATTATTGAACTTTCTGCATTTGTAGCACTTTGTAGATTTGGTAACATCTATACTTCTGACGTCACAGTTTGTTCCCATCAGACCATCTTTACTGCTGTTCTTCCTGAAGACCTGAAGCTGTTAGCCATTACAACACCAGAAGTTCAAAGACAGGAAGAGGACAGGCATTCCTGCAGTGTAGATTTTATCAGGATATAGCTGCCTTCACAATGTGCTTTAACACAAATCCAAAAGTAAATACTAAAGGCTTTCAACATTTTTGGGTAACAATATTTTATTTTAACCCTGTCACAATATTTTAACAGGAATTAATATACCAAACTTGCAGTATTATAATTTATTATTTTGCTATATGGTTCACACAAGCCTAAACATTTACAAATTAAAAACAAAAATATCTTAAGTATTAATGTTCCTGTACTTTATATACCTGTATTAAATATCTGAAATAAATAAATGAATAAATGTTAACATGCCTGCTGTGACTTTTTAACAATCATATTTTACATAGAGATAGGTGGATGCTTCTCCTAGTGGCTTTGTGAACTTGGGACACCATGATGGCTAAACATTTAGCCACTAGCGTCCTGTATTCAGTTCCCTTTGAAGACACCATCTGCTTTGTGTGCATGTTCCCTACAGGTTAGTTACTTTCTGGTGGTCAAAAGCATAATTATAACTAACTTCCAAACAAAATGGCCCTAGTGTATCTGTGCCTGTATGACTGTAGTTGGGTCATTAAATGATGTTTTTTTAGGGCTTTGGCTGATGTCAAGTAATATCCATAAAGCACTGTGAATATGTTGGCACTATACTATACTATATATAAATAATTTAGAACAGAGGTATAAAATAAATGTGTGCATTGGTGCTAAACCACTGCTGTAATAAAATCAGCTACCACACAAAACACAGAAAGAGTATATTGTTTCCCATACTACATATAACCTGAGCTGGTAATATTTTCCACTTTTGGTTAGTTACTATGGATCTGAGCTGTCTTTATACTTGCATAAAAAAATACATCTTGAAACTCTGCTCATTTTTTGATACGTGTATTTTGTTGACTCGGGCCATTCATTACTTTTGAGCCCTTAACAAGTGCCTATGCACAGAAACATACCTTTGAATGGTGAAATGAGTTGATGTGCATTGGGGGCCCATTGGAAATTAAAGATGAATTCCAGGTATGGATTTTTTTTTACATTATTACAAGGGTCCAGCTTGGACCTCTGTAAGTATGCATATACCATACCTGAGGGATCTCTCTAGATTCAGAAACTGTAAATCGTTGTAAAAGTCACCCCTACTTCAGTGTAGCATTGTGAACACAGGAGCTCGGCTACTCAGCACAGGCACCATTCAGAGAATATTAGCATTTTCTCAATGAATGCAACGTATTCTCTAATTGGACAAGATAGAGAGCATGACATCGCAGCCCTTCTTTTCCATTTAGTTCATTCAGAGGCACTGGACCCAGAAAGTAGTGGAGATCACTGGAGAGGCGATGTCTACAAGATTGATTTCCAGCTTTTATAGGGATTCCGCAGGTATGGTATATGAATAGTTACATTGGTCCATAGGTGTGCGCAGCCTAATGCATTAGGGTGTGCAAGCTTAAGCCCAAACACACATGCATGTGTATTTATCTACATATACATATATGATCCTGGCCCATTGATCTCCCTGCTGGCACAGTGAAAGAGAAGAGCATAAACACTTCTCTTATGGCAGAACTGATAAGAGGTGGATATTTCCCATGTTCCTGACCCTACACAGAGTGATAACACTAATGCGCATGGGGTGATTAGGGTGTGCCTGGACACAACCGGCACACCCTGTGCGCATGTCTATGCATTGGTCCAAGCTAGGCTATGTAACCATGTAAAAATATGATACCTATACCTGGAACTTTTCTTTAATGGAATGACTCTAAAAATGCGTAAAGTGAACCCAGCCTAAAGCTACCAACAGACATGAGATAACAGTTTATCAATACCATTGATCAGTTAAACCGCCTATGTCTATGGGTCAGGCAGATGCCCACCAAATGACCACTCTACTAGAGAAGGTTAATCTGTCAGGTTCCAGTTACTGTTTTTCTCCCAAATTATCCAGAACCTGTAATGGATGCCCAAGGCTCTCTCCTCTTGCCCCCTTCTCCTCTAAATAGGCAGAAATACACATGCTTGGCTGGGATCGATGTTTGTGGAAGTCCCAGCTGAGGCATATAATGGAGGGTGGTCTGATTGTGCTGGCACCTCTGACCACTCTCATACCTATATGTAGTTATGCTATGTTCCTAATCAGGAAGCATATCATGTATTAAAAACACAACTGTGGCCCCATATACAGCTATATATGTATATATAAAAATAGAAACAATTTTTAACACGTTGCTATTTACATAAATTTGTTAACAATCTCTCACACACACACATATAGAATATCATCCTTTATCAAATGTCCTCTATAAACATAAGGGGAAATATTTTGTGATATGATTAACAATCCTAGACATTAATTATATAATTCTTGTAGAAATTTGTGGCATTGAATTCCTCTGCAGTTTCATTCCCAGACTAAGGTCTTTCCTACAGATTTTTAAACAACTGGCATACAGTGAAGCATTTATGCACAGCTAACAGAAAACGTGTAAAATATAAATATAATGATGATGTTTCCTTCCTTCCTTCCTTCCCACTATGTTAATATATCTTTTTTTGAAAGATATAGTGCAAATCCCAAAGGTAGAATTCATGATTCACTGTCAGCCATCAAATTGATATAGCCTTCAGATGTAATTACATATTATTTTTGTTATCAGTGTATTGAGCTTGTTGCTTAGCATGAGTATTATTTTCAAAAGCATTATTCACTTCTGTCACAATACATTTGGCCAATTCTTGCTGTAACTCAGTTGTTGAATAAGGTTTGGTTTCATAAATGGCATGTCATGCAATCAGAGGATGGTCACACAATGTTTCTTTTGGTAATCTTCTTTTTTTTTTCTTCCAAATTACCCAAAAATTATATTTCCTAGTATCAGGAAACGGATGTGACAAGAGATATCAATATAAAATGTATTAGTAGCAAAATGATATACTTATACTCCAGTTCTGGATACTATGCTTGTGTTGATTGCACTGCCTGTGAGGAATGACCTTTACCTAAAGTAAGTGGATCTGATATATATATATATATATATATATATAAATAAAAAACATTTTGGCAAAGTATTTCTATATGTATT
Organism: Rana kukunoris; assembly: GCA_029574335.1. Taxonomy (NCBI): domain Eukaryota; kingdom Metazoa; phylum Chordata; class Amphibia; order Anura; family Ranidae; genus Rana; species Rana kukunoris. The sequence continues at coordinate 61,564,090 of CM056058.1, read as the reverse complement.
TAATCTTTACACACTGTGTTGTTGTGATAACAGACCAACAATGCTTTGTTAACTGCTTGCCGACCAGCCGCCGCAGTTATACGGCGGCAGGTCGGCTCTTCTGGACGAGATCACATAGCTATACGTCATCTCTCCCAGCAGCCAATAGGGGCGTGAGTCCCCCGCTCGTCCCCGATCCTGGCATGCACGCTCGATCACCTCCGGGCACCTGCGATCACTCGTTACAGAGCGAGAACCGGGAGCTGTGTGTGTAAACACACAACTCCCGATCTCATACAATGTATGAACAGCGATCAGTCATTTCCCCCAGTCAGTCCACCCCCCTTCAGTTAGAACACACCCAGGGAACATACTTAACCCCTTCCTCGCCCCCTAGTGTTATTGCCAGTGGCATTTTTATAGTAATCAATGCATTTTTATAGCACTATTCGCTATAAAAATGCCAATGGTCCCAAAAACGTGTCAAAAGTGTCCGAAGTGTTTGCCATAATGTCGCAGTACCGAAAAAAAACGCTGATCGCCGCCATTACTAGTAAAAAAAAAAATATTAAGAAAAATGCCATAAAACTATACCCCATTTTGTAAACGCTATAACTTTTGCGCAAACCTATCAATAAACGCTTATTGCGATTTTTTTTTATTAAAAATATGTAGACGAATACGTATCAGCCTAAACTGAGGAAAAAACATTTTTTTTTAGATATTTTTGGGGGATATTTATAATAGCAAAAAGTTAAAAATATTATTTTTTTTCAAAATTGTCGCTCTATTTTTGTTCATAGCGCAAAAACTAAAAACCGCAGAGGTGATCAAATACGACCAAAAGAAAGCTTGATTTGTGGGGAAAAAAGGACGCTAATTTTGTTTGGGAGCCACGTCGCATGGCCGCGCAATTGTCAGGTAAAGCGACACAGTGCAGAATCGCAAAAAGTGTCTGGTCTTTAACCAGCAATATGGTCCGGGGGTTAAGCGGTTAAAGTGAAATGTATTGTCAAACATATGTGGATACCCCTCAGAATTTTTGACTTGGGATAAATTGGGATGCCAATTGGTTTATGGGTCCTTTATTTCAACACCACAAAGACTTTATAAGCCTTCCCAGAGAGTGGGAGGGTTGTAGTGGGGAGGAATAACAACTCCATAATTATTTCCAGGGATCTGAAGTGGGATGTCCACAAACCTTTGCCCATATTCTGTATCCATTTTGTTAATGTATCATCTGCAGCATTTAAACACATTTTTAATCCACAGATAGGTAGGTCAATATATTGCAGCACTTTACAGAAAGCTTGGCAACCCATGAAGGTTATGTACTAAATGTGAAGGCAAATGTTTAGATTTAGGGTGATGTCACCCTGAATCCATACTTCTATCTTTGTCGGTGGCTATGGACCAACACACAGCTACTGTAAGAGATTTAAATATATTGCTTGTTAGGTCTCTGGGACATGCAGATTTGTGTATCATTTTAGCTCAAATCAAGCATTTGTGTAGCCAACATAGATTATGACATAAATACAGCTCCAATACTTCCAGTTTTGCCCAAGGCATAAAGTGCTTAGAAGGTCTGCATAAGAAAGTCTTCATTGCTAGGATTATTAACCAAGAATCACAAGGTAGGTACTTCCGAATGGCATTTCACTGACATTTTCTGAGGATCTTTGCTTTGTTTTATGAGTGTTCCCTGGAGAGTGACAGGTTATTGTATGACACTGTGTTATGCAATAGATGCAATGTCACTAATACAGTGTATTCAGAACGCCCCATTATTTCTCCTCAGTAGTGTGCTTTGTTCTCTAGAGTCGCAGTTAAGGCGTATTCTCTTACTCCTCCAAAGAAATAGGTCACTGGTTCCTCTCCAGCTGTAAAAGAAGATCAGAAAAATATTGAAAGGTTAGTAAAAAATAAGGGTGCCAATATTCCTACTGCCCCCTAAAAAAAGCACAACTGAGGCACTTTGGGAAAGAAAGAGAATTATATTTTTGTTCAGACAACATGACACAATCAATGTTGTTAAAAATAAGTGACTGAAAGTAGAACTAAATGAATTTTTTTTTTTTTTTTCATTCGGATAGAGAAAGATTTATAACCGCTGACAGTTTTTTTTGCCACCTGTATCCAATTTGGGAGATTTGTCACTTCCTGTCCCATAGCCACATGAAGTGAGAGGTAAAAGTGAGGAAATCCCTGGTTGTCATCAGAACAAGTGTCCCAGTAGAAGATTTCCCTCTATTCCTGTTCTGATGACAACCCAAAATTTGGGATTTTCTTGTACTTTCAGTCTCAATAATAAAGGTAAAGGGGACAAATACAGAGGGGGAATCTACCTAGCAGAGACACAACTAGCAATTAAAAATGACAGATGTTCTAATCCACTCCAAAAAAGAAAGATGTTTTGCCTTTAGTTATACTTGAAAGTCTGAATAATGTCCATTTCAATTTTAGTTTACAAAAATGAAGATAGTAATACAGTGCACCTGAGAATTTTTAAAGCCCAAATGTTATTATATAGATTATATTTATATAGAGATGAGCAGGGGTCCCCAACCCCTGGGCCATGGCTTGGTACCAGTCCATGGCCTGTTTGAGTCCAGGCCGCACGGACCTCACTGAAGGAGGTGAGCGGTGCGTGGAATGTGGGAGGGGGCGGTTTCTTAGCAGGCAGAAGAGTATCACACCCTTTTTTAGAAAGGGAAATTCCTTTCCCTCAGCTTTTCCTGGGTTCCTGTTAGTGTGGCTGGTTGAGTCAGAGCTTTCACATGAGGAGATCCAATACTGGTGGGCGGAGCCAGACGAGAAGATTACACAAGAGCCCCGAAGATCTGAGACAGATGGTAGACTGCATCTCCTACCCATGAGTCCTGACCTACCACCCTGTACTATGCGGTCTGTAAACCTGCCCTGCACCTTGAATTGCAGGTTTACTAAGAGAGAGTACATTTCTTGAATAGGCTGGGACCTTGTAGGTGCTACATAGATGTATTCCACATACATATCTTTAAAAAAAGATATAGCCCCCACTGTCAGAATACAATGTCCCTACCTTTTCTTGCATCCACATCACTTGTGTAGATGCAAGAATCAGCCAGCAATGTGAACAAAAAAAACTGCAGCTTATATGATAAATTCACATTTAGAACATGCTACACCAGTATTCAGGTTGTAACATGTTCTGTGATTGGTCATGCATAAAACGGGGGTGGGGGGGGCGCACCTTGGCATGTTCGCCCTGGGCGCTGGATGACCTATTCCTGGCCCTGCCCATGCTTTCGGGATGATTGAAATGCCATCTCTCTCCCCCCACCCCGTCTGTGGAAAAATCTTTTTCCACAAAACCTGTCCCTGGTTCAAAAAGTTTGGTGGACGCTGGAGTAGAGAATAGTTAAAACCTTGTTTGTTTTTTTATTTTTTTTACTGTCTGTTTTTGCATTCTATGGAAAAAAAACATGAATAATAAGACTAATGTGGAACCAACAGTAAGTTCAGGGTAATTTAGACCAACTTCAGTAACCCTTATGAGCTATTTATGGAGCATTGCCTTCTTAGGAAACCAACGAAAACCTCTCTAACACCTACCCCATAGACTCGATTGCATTTAGATGAAATGGAGAAATTTCACAAAATTGAAAATCTCAATTTCACTTGTTCCTGAAGATGGCAGTAACACGCATAATAAAATTATTTTTTTCAAGTAAGCAATTTTAAAAGACAAAATAATACAACTATAATAGTATAATGACATTGAATGTCAGTATATTCCACTACTGTACCACTGTTCCTAGTGCCACCATTGTTATTAGGCTATTTACCTTGAACTCCAATAGATTTCTTTGATTCAGCCGCACCCCTAACCACTACTTGTATTGTGGTGTCATTCACTCTGAAAGCCATAAAGCATGCAAACACACCATCCTGCATTGCGTTACAAAATTGTTAGCATGTCAGATTTTTTGGAAAGCTTCAGTGTGTTGGCAGCCCATTTATATTAAATAATTGCAATACTCGTTAATGCTCTTAAGCTGAGTAACCTGAACTGCAATGCCTTCTTTTACTTCCATCCTACTGGTGAAAAATCTTGTTTTTTTTTCTTACCTCCATCTTGTTGTGTATCCAGCTGAGAAGTTCAGTAACGCGACAGTACACTCCTGGTTTATTTGCCTGTCCACAGCCAGTTCCCCAACTAGTCACACCGGCCAAATACCAACGATTTTCCTGCAAACACACCAGTGGTCCTCCGCTGTCCCCCTGTAACCAGATCAGACTACATTAGTGTACAGCTACTTGTGTGTTATAAGCACTAAATGAAATCAAATCAAATTAACAAGTGCTTAGTCAGGGGAGGGCTGGCAGCCTTAGGCGTGGGGGGCAAGACCAGTTAAGTGGCCCATAGAACGTGGAAAAGTAATGGATCGAGGAAAACAGTTTGAGTCCGCTCAGAGGCGCCCCTTTACATCAGAGTCCGCACAGAGGCGCCCCTTTACATCAGAGTCTGCACAGAGGCGCCCCTTTACATCAGAGTCTGCACAGAGGCGCCCCATTACATTGCCCCATTACATCAGAGTCCGCACAGAGACGCCCCTTACATCAGAGGCGCCCCTTACATCAGAGGCCGCACAGAGCCTCCCCTTAGATCAGAGTCCTCGTGTCTGTGCAGAGAGCGAAGGAGATTCAGCGCTGGTGTGCGCTGAGGCTGAGCTATGTGTGAAACGAGACATAGCTTAGCCATCTACCTCAGAGCTGACACAGGCACGGCTGCACAGTGGGAGGTGAGCAGCGGCCGTGACCTTTGTTAACAGAGCTCCAGCAGGCATATTCCTGCTTTGTAAAAACAGCATTTGGTAGTGGCGGCCAGTAGCTGTGCATAGTGTCACCAGCCCAGGGGGAGATTTCCACCCTGCCCCCCCTGCCAGCCCTCCCCTGTGCTTAGTTTAACACATAGCTAAAATTGCTGTCATGGGCAGATGTAAAAAAATAAAATCTTAAAGTTTATATGTCCAAAGGGTACAGTCAACACAGACATTTGTAGATCTGTATACAATACCATGCGTTACTTTTCTGCATGCATACTCTGACACAGCTATAAACCGCAAGTACCCTAGACCCATTGATATCTGTGGCGCCCTTAGTAAATGCATAGAATGTGCCAAGGAAAATGTAATATATACCCAATTGCAGAGTAATGATTATGACTTATAATATTTGTGTGAACATAAGGGTTATACATACTAGGGATAGAGGCTTGATGGAAGCAAGTGGTAAGCCCTCACTTAGCATCATCACCATAACGTAATGCCTCTGAATTTAAATATATTTTTCGATAGCCAATAGGGTTGCACCGATACTGATACTAGTAGCGGTGCCGATACCGATTATTTGCTTGAGTACTTGTACTCAGGCAAATGCTCCCGATGTCTAATCCGATACTTTTGCATGAAGAGCCGGCCGTGCTTGCTCCCGGAAGTCAGTGGGTGGAAAGGGCGTAACGGAGAGCGAGTCCTAGCAGCAGCGGAAGGTAAGCTGGCTGGGGTAGGGGTGTGGGTCGCAGCTGCATGTGCCCTCAGTGGCCTGGCCCGTCACATTCGTTAATGGAAGTGACGGCCCGTGTCTCCATCAGCGGTTGAACACTGCAACTCCCATCTTGGTACACCCTGCACTCAGCTGCAGTAAGCCTGCAGTCACAAGGCAGCAGCGGACATCTTGTTACACCCAGCCCATATAGTTCACTAACTTTATGGGCTGGGTGTAACATAATGGCTCTACTGCCTTCTGACTGCAGGCTTTCTGCGGTCGAGTGCAGAGTGTACCAAGATGGGCAACACATCACTTGTGTACTTGAGTTGCAAAATCCTCCAATGTCTCTCATCATTCATTTATCATACCAGCAATTGCCAATGCAATCAGTGCTGTTTTTCAGTGCCACTGTCTGCCCATCAGTTCCACCTATCATTGCCCATAAGTGCCACCCATCAGTGCCCATCATAGCGTCCCATCATTGGTGTCAGTGGAAGGAATAATGCCCCATCGTTAGTACCATTGAAGGAATAGTGCCCCATTATTGGTGTAATTGAAAGGAACAGTGCCCTATTTTTGATGTCAGTGGGAGATATAATGTCCTATCATTGATGTTGGTGGAAAGGATAGTGCCCTATCATTGGTGTCAGTGGAAGGAATAGTACGCCATTGTTGGTACCAGTGGAAGAAATAGTGCCCCATTATTGGTGTCAATAGGTGGAATAGTGCCTTGTATCATTGTATCAGTGGGAGAAATAATGCCCCAAGGGCCGGATAAAAGCAAGCAAAGGGCCACATTTGGTCCTCAGGCCACAGTTTGCAGTACAGCAACTTTCTCTGTTGAAAAATTACAGACCTAAGCCCCGTACACGCAATCGGAATTTCAGATGGAAAAAGGCAGACGGACTTTTTCCATCGTGGTGCCTATATTCAAAAAGTGAACAAAGTCTTTACCAAGCAACTATAGACCTGTTAGTTTAACTTCTATAGTTGGGAAGATACTGGAACGTTTAATAAAATACCACATGGATGAGTTCTTACTGGAAACAAACTATTTAAGCAGCAGACAGCATGGATTCATGAAACACAGAAGTTGTCAGACAAACCTGATTTCCTTTTATGAAGAGGTAAGTAAAACCCTGGACAGAGGCGTGGCAGTGGACGTGGTATACTTGGATTTTGCAAAAGCGTTCGATACAGTTCCCCACACACGGCTCATGTGTAAGGTAAGGTCTACAGGATTAGATATATCAGTTTGTAAATGGATAGAAAACTGGCTGAAAGACAGAATTCAGAGAGTTGTGGTTAATGATTCTTACTCTGAATGGTCCAAGGTTATCAGCGCTGAACCCCAAGGTTCAGTGTTGGGTCCCTTACTTTTAAATATATTTATAAATGATATTGGGTCTGAGATCCAAAGTAACATTTCTGTTTTTGCAGATGACACCAAGCTATGCAGCGGAATAACGTCCTTGCAGGATGTCTCCAATTTACAAGCCGACCTCAATGCTCTGTCTAATTGGGCGACTATGGGCCAGATTCAGGTAGATGGGCGCATCTTTAATCTGGAGTAATGTTTCTCATTTACGTTACTCTGGCGAAATTTTAGGAGCAAGTGCTGTTATTCATGAAGCACTTGCTCCTAAAGTTGCGGCAGCGTATCGAAAATGAGCCGGCGTTATTCAAATTGGGCGGGTACGGGGGTGTGTATTATTAAAACTAGGCGCGATCCCGCGGCGAACGTACTGCGCATGCGTCGACTGTCAATGCATCCCAGTGCACATGCTCACAACTTCCGTCGGCACTACTTCCTTGGAAACGACAGCGCAATGTGTTCCGTTGGACGTTTAACCACTTTAGCCCCGGACCATATTGCTGTCCAAAGACCAGAGCACTTTTTGTGATTTGGCACTGCGTCGCTTTAACTGACAATTGCGCGGTCGTGCAACGTGGCTCCCAAACAAAATTGGCGTCCTTTTTTTCCCACAAATAGAGCTTTCTTTTGGTGGTATTTGATCATCTCTGCGGTTTTTATTTTTTGCGCTATAAACAAAAATAGAGCGACTATTTTGAAAAAAATGCAATATTTTTTACATTTTGCTATAATAAATATCCCCAAAAAAGATATAAAAAAACATTTTTTTCCTCAGTTTAGGCCGATACGTATTCTTCTACATATTTTTCGTAAAAAAAATCGCAATTAGCGTTTATTGATTGGTTTGCGCAAAATTTATAGCGTTTACAAAAAAGGGGGTAGTTTTATGGCATTTTTATTAATATTTTTTTTTTACTAGTAATGGCGGCGATCAGCGTTTTTTTTCAGTACTGCGATATTATGGCGGACACATCGGACACTTTTGACACATTTTTGGGACCATTGGCATTTTTATAGCGATCAATGCTATAAAAATGCATTGGATTACTATAAAAATGCCATTGGCAGTAAAGGGGTTAACACTAGGGGGCAGGGAAGGGGTTAAGTGTGTTCCTATTTGTGTTCTAACTGTATGGGGGGGGGGGTGGATTCACTAGGGGGAATCACTGATCTTCCGTTCATACATTGTATGAACGGAATGAGTGAAAGTCCCGATGTAGAGCTACGGGCTCTCGCCCAGGAGAGCCGACCTGCCGCCGTAGAACCACGGCGGCTGGTCGGCTAGTGGTTAAATGCGCCCGTAGATGCGCCATTCCGGCACTAAAGTATATCCTGTTCCCCCTCCCCGCAGTGAAGTTACTTTTGTTCTGAGATGGCTGCTCCCGTTCCCCGCAAATACAGGAGAAAGCTGAACTTTAAAGGCCAGGAGCTGTCAGCCGTCATCTCGGCTATGGAGACCTATGATGTCTTCCTCCATGGCTGTAAAAGTTGACAGACAAGCAGGGACAGAGGTGTTGTCCTGCAAGTGGGGGTGCTCAGCTAGCTCTTATCGTCGGTAACGCTGCTGTAGCTGCTCTCCTGCTGACCTGTGGCCGTCTGGAGTAAAGATAAAGCAGCCTTTTGTAGAAATAACTTTGCGCCGGACGGACGAGATACGCGCGGCGCATGTAGCCAGCGTATGGTGCTAATCCGTTCGCGAATCGGGAAATCTCCCTCATTTGCATATTTGCAGGGGAAATCAATAGGCGCGACTGATGCGCCAAGCGAAATTATGCGCTGACGAGACTCTGGCGTCGGAAAGTTAAGCCGATCGGAAATGGCCCGTTTTCTGTCGCATCTAGTTTGGTGGGTACGGCCACATAGATACGACGGCGCATCTTCACAGTTACGCGGCGCATATCGAAATACTCCAGCGCAAGTCTTGCTGAATCTGGCCCTATGTGGCAGATGAGGTTTAATGTTGATAAATGTAAAGTTATGCACTTGGTGGCTAAGAATATGCATGCATCATACATGCTAGGGGGAGTACAATTGGGGGGATCCGTAGTGGAGAAGGATCTGGGGGTTTTAGTTGATCATAAGCTCAATAATGGCATGCAATGCCAAGCTGCGGTTTCCAAAGCGAGCAAAGTCCTTTCTTGTATTAGGAGAGGTATGGACTCCAGAGATAGAGATATAATTTTGCCCCTGTACAAATCATTAGTAAGACCTCATCTGGAATATGCAGTCCAGTTTTGGGCACCAGTTCTCAAAAAGGATATCGGAGAACTGGAGAAAGTGCAGAGAAGGGCAACTAAACTGATAAGAGGCATGGAGGAGCTCAGCTATGAGGAAAGATTAGAAAAACTGAATTTATTCACTCTTGAGAAGAGGAGAATAAGGGGGATATGATCAACATGTACAAATCAATAAGAGGTCCATATAGTGAACTTGGTGTTGAGTTATTCACTTTAAGGTCAACACTGAGGACAAGGGGGCACTCTTTACGTCTGGAGGAAAAGAGATTTCACCTCCAAATACGGAAAGGTTTCTTCACAGTAAGAGCTGTGAAAATGTGGAAAAGACTCCCTCCAGAGGTGGTTCTGGCCAGCTCAGTAGATTGCTTTAAGAGAGGCCTGGATTCTTTCCTAAATGCACATAATATAACTGAGTACTAAGTTTTGTAGGTAAAGTTGATCCGGGGTAAATCCGATTGCCTCTCGGGGGATCAGGAAGGAATTTTTTCCCCTCCGGTAGCAAATTGGATCATGCTCTGCTGGGGTTTTTTGCCTTCCTCTGGATCAACTGTGGGTATGGAGTTGGGTGTATGGGATGTACTGTGTTTTATTTTGTTTGTTTATTTTTATTTTTTTATGGTTGAACTGGATGGACTTGTGTCTTTTTTCAACCTGACTAACTATGTAACTATGTAACTATGTGTATGCCCCATCGGAGACATTCCATTGGAAATTCCGATGAATTCTATCTAAGTTTAAAAATTGAACAATTCCGATGTGCTTTTGGCTGGGCAAAAGCCAGATCGTGTGTACAAGGCATTACTGTTTGGATCACCAGATGAAAATATAGGAAAGAAAGCTTTAAAAAGAAAACAAATTCTGCCATCACATCTAAGAATTAGTAAGCTGCAATAAAATAAATGCTTGCTTTCAGGTTTAATACAGCTTGAAACTATGCAAATTATTAACCAGCAAAAATGAAGCTTAAGGGTTGGTTTACCTTTTCAGAAATAAAGGAAAAGGGTAAACTAACACTCTACATCCGCACCTCTTTTGGTCCTATTGCACTTACAGTGCCTTGAAAAAGTATTCATACCCCTTGAAATTTTCCACATTTTGTCATGTTACAACCAAAAACGTAAATGTATTTTATTGGGATTTTATGTGATAGGCCAACACAAAGTGTCACATAATTGTTAAGTGGAAGCAAAATGATAAATGGTTAAAGTGTGGTGTGCATTTGTATTCAGCCCAATACAAGTCAATACTTTGTAGAACCACCTTTCACTGCAATTACAGCTGCAAGTCTTTTTGGGGATGTCTATAGTTTTTTTTAACCACTTGCATACTGGGCACTTACACCCCCCTCCTGCCCAGGTAAAATTTCAGCTTCCGGCACTGCGTCGCTTTAACTGACAATTGCGCGGTCGTGCGACGTGGCTCCCAAACAAAATGTACGTCCTTTTTTCCCCACAAGTAGAGTTTTCTTTTGGTGGTATTTGATCGCCTGTGCATTTTTTATTTTTTGCGCTCTAAACAAAAAAGAGCGACAATTTTGAAGAAAAATACAATATTTTTTACTTGTTGCTATAATAAATATCCCAATTAAAAAATCAGCTTAGGGCGATACGTATTCTTCCACATATTTTTGGTACAAAAAAAAAAAAAATCGCAATAAGCGACTGGTTTGCGCAAAAGTTATAGCGCTTACAAAATAGGGGAGAGAATTATTATTTTTTATTATTTTTTTTTTACTAGAAATGGCGGCGATCTGCGATTTTTATTGGTACTGCGACGTTATGGCGGACACATCGGACACTTTTGACACATTTTTGGCGCCATTCACATTTATTCTGCGATCAGTGCTATAAATATGCACTAATTACAGTATAAATGTGACTGGCATTGAAGGGGTTAACACTAGGGGGTGAGGAAGGGGTTAAATGTGTATGCTAGGTGTGTTCTAACTGTGGGGGGAGGGGGGGGGGTGACTGGGGGGGTGACCGATCTGTGTCCCTATGTAGGAAGGAACACAGATCGGGCTCCTCCCCTCCAGAGACAGGACATTGTCTCTGTGTGAGCCGGCAATGAGAGATGATCTATGAGAGATCATCTCTCATTCGCCCACAGATCGCATCGCAAACGGCCGCTCTGATTGGCCGTGTGACGCGATCTGTGATTGGCCGTGTCCAAGAGACACGGACAACACAGGGCTTTCCCGCAGCGCGCTCTACAGCGCGCGCTGGGAACGCCAGAATGACATGCCGTCAAATGACGGCATGTTGGCTATTCAGGCCCGCGCTGTTGCCGTCATCCAACGGTAGCACGGGCCTCAAGTGGTTAACCATAAAAAAAATGTAAAACATGTTCTATTTTTTTTTCAGGAATGGATAAAAAAAACGATGGAACCCACACACGATCGGTTCGTCGGATGAAAATGGTCCATCGATCTGTTTTCATTAGATGAACCGATCGTGCGTACAGGGCTTAAGGACAGATTGTCTTTGCATTTTTGCACCTGTTTTGAATTTCCTGCATATGGACTTTCATAGTGTGCTCATGGGGACATTTCTATTTACATTGTTCACTATCAATATTTGAGCACTTTATCAAGTTTTTTCGTATTTATAAATTTCTAACATATTTATTTATTTATTCATTTATCTATTTTGATTAGCGCTACACTTTTTTTGTTTCCACATAGACTAAGGATTTGCACACGTCAGAAAACATATTTCAACAAAACTGATGCAGCGTTTTGTGTCAGTGATTAAAGTCAGACCCCATCGGACTTGTTTAGAAATAGAACATGTTTTATTTTTTTCCAATGAAAAAAAAAAAACTATAGGAAATTCCTATCTTCTGTGTGCAACTCCAACGGAGAAAAAACCCATGCATGCTCAGAATCAATTCAACCCACGCTCGGAAGCATTGAATTACATTTATCTCGGCTCGTTGTAGTGTTTTACGTCATCGCGTTTGGACGGTCGGAATTTGGTCTGATAGGCCCAGATTCACAAAGACTTACGCCGACGTATCTACTGATACGCCGTCGTAAGTCCAAATGTGCGTCGTCGTATCTATGCACTGATTCTTTAAATCAGATACGCCTGAATTTTGCCAAGATACGACCCACGTAAGTCTCCTTCGCCATCGTATCTTGGGTGCATATTTACGCTGGACGCATTCGGCGTTCCCATTATAAATATGGAAATGAGGAATATACGCCGATTCACGTATGTACGTACGCCCGACGCAGTAATCTACGACGTTTACGTAAGGCGTTTTTCCAGCGTAAAGATAAACCACCAAAAAGGTTGCGCATCCCATGCAAGGTATGGATGTTGGAACAGCCGTCGTTTTTACGTTGTTTATGTAAGTCGTACGTGAATGGGGCTGTGACATTCACGTCGTAGGCAGTGTTCGACATGTATCTTAGGCATTCTATTCGACGTGATTCTGAGCATGCGCGCACATGCGCCGTTCGCTCGGCCGCTCATTTACATGGGGTCACGGTTAATTTAACCACTTGACTACTGGGCACTTAAACCCACTTAATAACCAGACCAATTTTCAGCTTTCGGTGCTCTCACATTTTGAATGACAATAACTCAGTTATACAACACTGTAACCAAATTTTTTGTCCTTTTTTTCCCACAAATAGAGATTTCTTTTGGTGGTATTTTATCACCTCTGCGGTTTTTTTTTTTTTCGCTATAAATGAAAAAAGAACGAAAATTTTGTAAAAAAAAAGAATTTTTCTTCATTTCTATTATAACATTTTGCAAAAAAGTAATTTTTCTTCATAAACTTGGCCTAAAATGTATACTGCTACATATCTTTGGTAACAAAACAAAAAAAAATTAGATATTATTTAGTCTGGGTGAAAGTTATAGGGTCTACAAGCTATGGTACCAGTTACTGAAAATTGATCAATTTGATCACATCTGATGTACTGACAGCCTCTCTCATTTCTTGAGACCCCAACATGCCAGAAAAGTACAAATACCCCCCAAATGACCCCTTTTTGGAAAGAAGACATTTCAAGGTATTTAGAAAGAGGCATTGTGAGTTTTTTGAAGTTGTCATTTTTTCCCACAATTCTTTGCAAAATCAAGATTTTTTTTAATTTCTATTTTCTTTCCACAACATTTTCATATTAGCAGGTTATTTCTCACACACAGCATATGCATACCACAAATTACACCCCAAAACACATTCTGCTATTCCTCCTGAGTATGGCGATACCACATGTGTGAGACTTTTACACAGCGTGGCCACAGAGGCCCAACATGCAGGGAACGCCATCAGGCGTTCTGGAACACCCAGACCAATTCTGACATTTCTCTCCTACATGGAAAAATCATCATTTATTTGCTAGAAAATTACATAGAACCCCAAAACATTATATATACTTTTTTTAGCAAAGATCCTAGAGAATACAATGGCGGTTGTTGCTTTTTATCGCGCATGGTATTTGCACAGCAATTTTTCGAACACATTTTTTTTTGGAATAAAACAGTTTTGTGCTTTTTAAAAAAAATAAACATTAAATTTAGCCCAATGTTTTTGCATAATATGAAAGATGAAGTTACGCCGAGTAAATAGATACCCAACATGTCACCCTTCAATATTGCACACGCTCGTGGAATGGCGCCAAACTTTGCGACTTAAAAATCCCCATAGGCGACGCTTTAAATATCTTTACTGGTTACATCATTTTAGTTGGAGAAGAGGTCTAGGGCCATGATTGCTCTCACGCTCTAACGTTCGCAGCGATACCTCACATGTGTGGTTTGAACACCGTTTTCTTATGTGGGTGGGACTTACGTGCACGTTCGCTTCTGTATACGAGCACACGGGAACAGGGGCGCTTTAGGTTTTTTTATTTTTTTATTGTTCATTTTACTTTATTTATTTTAGTTTGACACGTTTTTCCCCAAAAATAAATGTTTTGATTACTTTTATTCCTATTACAAGGAATGTAAACATCCCTTGTAATAGGAATATAGCGTGACAGGAGCTCTTCAGTGAGATATGGGGTCAATAAGACCCCACATCTCACCTCTAGGCTGGGAAGCCTGAAAAAAAAAACGACCGCAGAGTATTGCGCAGGGAGTATTGCGCAGGGAGTATTGCGCAGGGAGTATTGCGCAGGGAGTATTGCTCAGAGTATTTCGCAGGGGGTACTGCAGAGTATTGTTCAGAGTATTGCGCAGGGGGTACTGCAGAGTATTGTTCAGAGTAATGCGCGGGGGTACTGCAGAGTATTGTTCAGAGTATTGCGCGGGGGTACTGCAGAGTATTGTTCAGAGTATTGCGCGGGGGTACTGCAGAGTATTGTTCAGAGTATTGCGCGGGGGTACTGCAGAGTATTGTTCAGAGTATTGCGCGGGGGGTACTGCAGAGTATTGTTCAGAGTATTGCGCGGGGGTACTGCAGAGTATTGTTCAGAGTATTGCACCGGGATATGCTGAGTATTGCGCCGGGGTATGCTGAGTATTGCGCCGGGGTATGCTGAGTATTGCGCCAGGGTTACTGCTGAGTATTGCGCCAGGGTTACTGCTGAGTATTGTGCCGGGGGTACTGCTGAGTATTGCGCAAGGGGGTACTGCTGAGTATTGCGTCGGGGGTACTGCTGAGTATTGCGCCGGGGGTACTGCTGAGTATTGCGCCGGGGGTACTGCTGAGTATTGCTGTGGGTACTGCTGAGTATTGCTGTGGGTACTGCTGAGTATTGCTGGGGGTACTGCTGAGTATTGCTGGGGGTACTGCTGAGTATTCCTGTGGGTACTGCTGAGTATTGCGCAGGGGGAATGCTGAGTATTGCTAGGGGTACTGCTGAGTATTGCTGGGGGTACTGCTGAGTATTGCGCAGGGGGTTGCAGGGATGGCTGGGGGGGTATGCACAGTATTGCTGGGGCGGTTGCAGGGATGGCTGAGCCGGGATGGATGGATCTGTGACTGCAATAGTCACAGATCCATCCACAGCGCTGCCCCAATCCGCGCTCCCCCTCTCACACTGTACCGATCGGTACAGAGAGAGGAGGGAGGAACCGGCGTCATCAAATGACGCCGGTCTGTTTACATGTGATCGCGCCGTCATTGGACGGCGCGATCACGTGGTAAACCGCCGCTTTCGGCGGCGATTTACCGTGACCCGCCGGGTCCTCTGGACCCGGCGGTCACGGACATTCCCATGTGCGCGGCCCAGTGGGCGCACGGGAGCGCGACTCTGGAATCACGTTATATAACGTGATCCCAGAGTTAAGCAACCACCTTGCCGCCGTTATTTTTCGGCAGGTGGTTGCTAAGTGGTTAAATGAAGCACGCCCACTACCTGCCTACTTTGAATTAGGCGGGCTTACGCCAGCCTATTTATATGAGATGCGCTACGCCGGACAAAAAATACGCCTCTGTACCTAAATCTGGCCCATAGTGTGTATGCAAGACAGCTTGAACAGAATTTCGACAAAAAATTCCATAGGATTTTAGGCCATTGGAAATTCCGATCGTATGTACAACTGTTATTAGTAGTCAATTGGACTTGCTCATGAATGTTGAAGGATGTGTTTGCCACTTATCCATGTCTAGCCCTTAAACTACTTGGCTGACTAGTGATGAGTCCTTTAACATTACAGGTCAAGTTGAAGGTGACTAGCTATTACTACACCAGTATTGGTCTCTGACATAGCAGCCTTGCTGATGTCAGAAGAAGCCCCAAAGTAGAGAAGGAGCTGTGCTATCTGGCAAAACTAAATTAGTATTTCCAACGTGGTTGAAGAACACACACAGAAAATAAATGTAGAAGTATAAAACCTACCGTAATCACCTGGTGAACACTTGAAAAGCTATAAATGTGAACTAATAAAGTTAATACTGAGAAGGGCTGCAGCTATACAAAGTTTGCCTTAAGCATTACATAAAGAATTTCTGGCTAACCAATACACATTGGTATCTTAGTTGGGAGCATGCACTCATTGCTACTTGACCAAGTCTAAGAGGTCAAGTAGCAATTCTGCATTTTTATGTGTGTTGTTTTAAACGTTTCCTCCAGGCCTGAGGAAGGGGGATTGTGGCCCCTGAAAAACAATGGTTTTCTTTTGCCTTGCTTGTTGTAACTAGTTCAATAATAAAGACTTTGGACTTTACAGATTTTTAATTTGGCTCTCTTTTTGTCCTATTACACTTGTTTTTTTTATTTTATTTTTATTATTTGGGCAAATGTCCTCTCCTGGAGAATCACTGTCTTTGTGGTGAGCTGCCAAATACAGATGAATTGGGCCCAAGTAATGACTTTGGACAAGAAAGTTGAGATAGGTCGAACTATAGGTGGGCCAACATCCCAAATGGTAATAGGAAAAAGGAAGGGTTCCCCATTTACGGGACTTTTAAGGTCCTGGTGATTGTATGTACAGTCGCCACGAATACTACATAATCAGCAGTATGATTATGCAGTATGCAGGCCTTAAAAGTCCCATAAGATGGAACCCTTTCTTTTTCCAAGTAATGACTTTATCCACATTTTGAGGAAAGAAAAAGAGCCATCTACGACTACTTCTTGGGCTTTCATAAAACTGTCCTGAAACTTTGCTCCATTTTTTTAATTTCCTTCCCGCAAATATGTAAAATTGTGGAAAATGAAAAAAAAAAGGGGGGGGGACACACTAACATTGCCACATCCGGTAATTAGAGGAAGAACATAACGGATTACTTGTGGACCGATGGACCATTTTCATCGGTTCACAGATGAAGCTGACTGATGGACTGATGTGCCTAAACACCATCGGTTCATGAACCAATCGTGTCAGAACGCGGTGACGTAAAAAACACAACGACATGATGAAAAAAACTAAGTTGAATGCTTCCATGCATGCGTCGACTTGATTGGTTAGCTGTCCATCGGTTCAATTTTAAAGCAAGTCCTCTGTTTTTGGACCGAAGAATAACGGACCGATGGGGCCTACACACCATCGGTTTGGACTGATGAAAACAAACTTCAGTCCGTTTTCATCGGTTTGAACCGATCGTGTGTACGCGGCTTTACAGTAACCAATGATCGGACTTTGAAGGAAAAGAAACCACGGAGAAATGATAAAAAATAGTTTCTTGAAAAAGGTACATAATATAATTACAGTATTCAAGAATAAAAATCATATAAAATTATACATCTTGTACATTTAGCCCATGTGTGTCTACGCGTTTCGCTGTTAGGCTTCTTCAGGACATAATCGATGTTCAGAAAGATAAGAAAAGAGAACAAGTCTCACTGTCTTAAAATGGACTGAGCCTCATGTACAAATACCCGAGAATCAGAAAGGTTCCAAAATGTGAAAGACCTCCAACGAACTGCACGGAATTTAATAGCATGCAGTTAGTTTCATAAATCCGATAGAAGGTTAGTAGGCAGCACTTCAATAATAAAGGTTTCCCAAATATGGAAGCTTTGCAGCAAAATGAAAAGTAGTAGTTTTGCAAATAGAGACGAATGTTGCTTAACGGGGACTATAGTGCAAGTAATGCATGAAAGGGACGCAATAAGCAAACCCAAATCCAATATGGACAGAACACATGGGACTTCAATAGACGTAGGTGGGGCAATGCATAGCCCACCCAGCGTATATTGGCAGAAGGCAGGTAATAGACGTCTTAGGGTCCTTTCACACTAGCGGACCGTTCATCCGTTCATTACAAGTCCGTTTACGGACTTGTAATGAACCCCTATGGGAGCGGATCCGTTAGCGGATGATGCATCCGCTATGGTCCGCCAGATCCGCATCCGTTTTTGCGGACGGAAGAATGTCCTATTTTTCTTCCGTCCGGCCAAACGGATCGGATGCAAACGGACAGACGGTCCGTTTCCCTCCGACTCCCCATAGGGGAGAGCAGAGGAGAGACGGGGCGGCCCCTGCACAGTGTACGGGGACCGCCCTGTCCGCCCGACAGCTCAGCGGAGACCCCCCGCTGAGCTGACGGACACACGGAGCGGACCAAAAAACGGACCGCTCCGTGTGTAAGGAGCCTTAAGGTAAAAAAGCACAGCCCTGGGAGGTAGCAACCTGCTGTGCACTATTGCCCCCATTAAGCAACATTCGTCTCTATTTGCAAAACTACTAGTGCATTGTTTTTTTTCAATTTGCTGCAAAGCTTCCAAATTTGGGAAACCTTTATTATTGAAGTGCTGCCTACTAACCTTCTATCGGATTTATGAAACTAACTGCATGCTGTTATCTTCCGGTGAAGTTCGTTGGAGGTCTTCTACATGTTATAATGTTTCTGATTCACGGGTATGTGTGCATGAGGCTCAGTCCATTTTAAGACAGTGAGACTCGTTATATTTTCTTAGCTTTCTAAACCTTGATCATGTCCTGAAGAAGCCCAATGGCGAAACGCGTATACGCACAAGGGCTCACTGTACAAACTGTATAATGTTATATGATTTTTATTCTTGAATACTGTAACTATATTATGTACTTTTTTAATAAACAATTATTTATCATTTCTCCATTGTTTCCTTGCCTTCAAAGTCTGACCATTGGTTACTGAAACAAGTAATCCTTTATGTTTTCTATGTAAAATTGTGGACGCATGAATAAAAGTGAACTGATTTAAAGGTGTATTGTGTTTTTAGTGCATTGCTTTAGCATAATATAGTTTTTTCAAGAATTGCACACCAGATGCACAAGGTGCAGGAAAAAGAAAAGTTGCAACAAGCAGGGTATTTAAAAATACTCTACACCGTTCACAACAAATTAATGTGAAGAGCTTAATAGATTAGGATGGAAACCATTTAGCAGTTTTTGGTAGCTGTGAACGTGTATTTTGGCACAGTTATAACGTAATGGTAAGAATGGGTCTTTACAGCTGCGGGATTGACTTTCAATGAGGACTACAGTTGTAAAGATTGCAAATACTATGTCATCCCCAAGGTAAAGACTTTGGGTTCCCTATCTGCAGGCTGGCTCCTTCTGAAATTTCTTTTAACTCAGCCTTTGCTTTTTCAAATGTTCGACATCTTCATGGAGTCACCCTATTATTTGTACTGCTGTAAAAGTAAGCCATATGACCCCTGCTTAGACTGGTCCACCAATACTCACTTGACAAGAATCTGTCCCTCCTCTTAGATCTCCAGCGCACATCATTCGCGCACTGATTTGGCCATTATACACTTTAACACTGTTGCAGGTTGAATCAGAGATGATGGTCACTTCTGCTTTCATCAGTTGCTGGGAAGTTTCCTCTACAGGAAGAGACATGTATTTCTCATCATAAGTCATTACTACCACATGTACAGTCTTCCCTAACAATTGCTATTATAGCAAGACATTTTCTTTTACTCACCGGATGCAGCAATGGTTTTACCAAATCCAGTGATCCAGCATTTGGTGTTGGGGTAAAAGTTTTGATTAGTCATTGGAAGACAGGCAGGCTGGATGGTAGCTAAAATATAGACAGAAGGTGCAGGGTGTATAAACTGCATGCAAAATAATTTAAGAAATGCTATTATAAAAGCAATGCAAAAGTATACAAAAATATTTTAAAATAACTTTACCTGCTTGTTTAAATGTAAACGCATTTTGATAATAATAATTGTTATCTTAGTGCTGTATTTCACACGCTGTAGATTCACACGGAAGAGCCCGAGGCTAGTCATTCTGTAGTTCAATATATTTTTTCTGCTGTAACTTTTTTTGCAAATATACGTTTTTATTAAAGGTTTTTCAAGGATGAACAACATCCACATATAGAAACATCATTCCACAGTGTAAATCCCTGTACACACGATCGGTCCATCCGGTTCACCGATGAAGCTGACTGATGGACTGATGTGCCTACAACCGATCGTGTCAGAATGCGGTGACGTTTACCCCTAAACCCCCCATTTCCTTTTGTTTTTGATCAATTGTGACTTGTTCTCACTTAGTCCACCCATCCTGGTAACTCTGGT
Organism: Rana kukunoris; assembly: GCA_029574335.1. Lineage (NCBI taxonomy): Eukaryota > Metazoa > Chordata > Amphibia > Anura > Ranidae > Rana > Rana kukunoris. Next base: position 61,544,040 of record CM056058.1, on the reverse strand, counting down.
GCCTGGATGTCCAGTTTGTTGCAGAAAGCTTCCAATTCCTCAGGGAATGTTAATCTTGGCGAAATGCCGTCTTTCCACCCTATAAGACATGCCGGGAATCCCTATTGATATTTAATATTTTTTGCCCGTAGTTTCTCTAGCAATGGTTTGAGTAGTCTCCTCCTTGTTAAGGTTTCCCAGGACAGGTCTGTGAAAATCTGGATCTCTACTCCCTCTACTCCCTTATATCTCAAGGGAGGCTTTTTTCTTAGTTTCATCCAGATTTCGGCTTTGTCTTCGTAGTTCCTGAATCTAACAATTATATCTCTTGGCCATTCGTTCTCCCTGTTTCTTGATTTCCCTATTCGATGGACGTGCTCTATTTTTAGATCCTTTACCGGGTTTTTCCCTAAGATAGGTTTAAAAAGATCATTCATAATTTCCCTTAGGTCTTCTCCTTTTTCTTCCTTAATTGAGCGAATCCTTAGATTTTGTCTTCTACATCTATTCTCTTGGTCTTCGAGCCGGTATTGTAACAATCGCTGCTTCAGTTTTAGGCTATTGTGTTGGTCTCTTAATTGATTTATTTCCAAAGTTTGCTGTTCATTCCTGGTTTCCATCTCTTCCACACGTAGTAGGAGGTGGCTCAGATCTGATCTTAGCATACAGATTTCTTGTCTTATTACGTCCTCCAATCTCTTTAACATAATGTTCATTTCACTCTTTGTGATGTTTTGTGTTCCAGCTGTAGCTTCTTCGATATGACTTCTGTCCTGCTCCCCCTCTGTTGATCTGTCCATGTTTGTGGTGTTCTGACCTCCGGTTCCTTTTTTAGTCTCCCCCTTTTTTTCACTTTTTTTTTCCGGTGTTAGGGCTTTTAGCTGTTCCATCTTGGGTCAGGTATTGTCTAATTGTGATAGGCGTCGCGTTTTCCTTGGGGGTCTTCGGGGCCGTGCCCCTTGTTGCCTTGCTCATGTTGTATGTGTTAGCCGTTCTTCTTATTCGTTTCCCCAGTTTTAAGGTTTATAGGGGGTTTTCCTTGTTCGGGGAGTTATTAGTCGACTTTCTTGCCCGCTAAGGTCCCCTCGTTCACTCCTTGACCTTGATTTGAAGTACTCGAGTGGGGGAGGGACCCCTGCCCAAACCAGGATAGAGCTCCTATCCTGAGAAGGACCGTCCCTCCTGCGCGAGCCCCCTCTAAGGCACTAACTTTGTCTCCGTATCGTTATAGTGCTAGACCGGCCAAGGCCACAATTTGGGGGGGGGGGGTTTCACCCCTGTTCCCCTATTCAGATTTATTTTTTCCCCTCCTTGATTCTAACCCCTCGCGGTAGCCCTGTGCATGGGGGGGGGCGGCAGATTACTGCTATTTCTGTATTTTTCCCTTTTCTAGATATGCAGAAATTACCAGCCTAACGCAGATTTTAGCCTCCCAGATTGGAGTGACCCACACTTTGAGTGCATCTATATCTGCTAGGTCCATTTACTGTTTAACCACTTCCATACCAGGCACTTATGCACCTTCCTGCCCAAGCCAATTTTCAGCTTTCAGCGCTGTCGCACTTTGAATGACATGCTACACTGTACCCAAACTATTTTTTTAAAATTTTGTTCCCACAAATAGAGCTTTCTTTTGGTGGTATTTGATCACCTCTGCGGTTTTTATTTCTTGCGCAACAACTAAAAAAAAGACAGAAAATTTTGATTTTTTTTTTCTGTTAATTTCTTTTGTAAATAAGTAAGTTTTCTTCTTCAATTACGGGCACTGATGGGCACCGATGAGACGGTCACTGATAGGTGGCACTGGTATGCGGCACAGATTGGCACTCATAGGCAGTACTAATGGGCACTCATGGGAAGCACTTATGGGTGGCACTGATGGGTACTTATGGGTGGCACAGATGGGCACTGATAGGTGGGCACTGGGCATGGATGGACACTGAGGGGTGGCACTGATGGCATTGCTGGGCGTCATTGGTTTATTTACTATTTTGGACAGTCAGTGCCCATGTTGCCAGTCAGTGCCCATTTGTGGCCACTGATTGGCATCTATTGTGCTTTTTTTTTTTTTTTACATGTGAATGGCCATGGGGGATGTACCTGGCCATCCACATGTTTCCCCCTTCCCTGGTGGTCTTAGCGGCTTCCCTGGTGGTCCAGTGTGGGCCACCGAGGGGGGGCTGCGCTGATAAACAATCAGCGCAAACCCCCCTGTCAGGAGAGCCGCCGATGAGCTCTCCTCTGATAGACGCGAGTAACGAAGAGCTGATCACCGGCTCTTCCTGTTTACATCGTGATCAGCTGTGATTGGAGGCTCTTTACTGAGATCGGAGATGCAGGGTGTCAGACTGACACCCCACATCACCGATCGCCGGGCTGCGGGTGCACGCCGGCATGTTATCCTGCTGGACATCAATAGATGTCCAGTCAGGATAACACAACCACTTCCCGGACGTCAATTTACTATTGACCGGGCTGGAAGTGGTTAAAGCATCCAGGCATAGCATATATACCGCATGTACCAGGATAGTTATACAATGAGTATTTACCATTCAGATTTTGCTTCTTAATCTAGGACAATTTTTTCCGCAGCTTACTTCACCCACACAGTGCTCTAACTCGTAAATCTCTTAACCTGTTATTACAGAGCAGGTAGTTTTCCTTTGGTATTAGCTCGTTGATCAATCAGAGTTATCTGGCGTCTAGGGAGCTATGCCAATATGTCAGGCCCTTGGTCAATATGTTCTATGACCACTCTTATATTACTTATACCATCTTTCCTCAACACTAGGACCCTAGTTTTCACGACACTAGGTTTCCAACTGTTATATGGTGTAAATACAAGACATCTTAGTTAGACAACCCCCTTGCTCCAGAACAGTTTGCCTCAACCACACAGCGCTGGACTCAATGTGACATAACATGCATCTTTCATTTACTGTTTGATATTCTCTCAAAAATTGTCCTGTATCAAGAGGACTAAGCCAGTATGTACTTCATTTAGTCAAGGTGTTCTATGGCAAGTTCCAGCTTTCCTCCACCCTGAGTCACTGGATTTCAAACTGTTACATGTTGCATATATATAGAATAGGAATATAGAGGGTTTAAAGCCCAACTTACTATGCTGATATTTGGGTATTTAGTGCCTTTTCCTATATCACACAGAGAGTTCTTACCAGTCCTGGGCACCTCCGTTTCACCTTCTTAAGAGCCACCTCACCTGATGTTATGAGAGATGGGGGCTTGTGCAGGGCAGCCAGCGCTTACTTTCGTCCGTGCTCCGTCTGCTCCATACCTCTTTGATCGCGGCTGCCGGAGGGGGGAGGGGGGAGGAGGAGGTAGTTCCCCGCGATGTTGCTGCGGAGAGGCGGGCGATCCGGCGTAGACGTCGGCTTAGCGGTTCTTCTCGCTATGTACCCGGCATCTCCGCTCCATAGGGGCAGCCATGGGGGCTTGTGCAGGGCAGCCAGCGCTTACTTTCGTCCGTGCTCCGTCTGCTCCATACCTCTTTGATCGCGGCTGCCGGAGGGGGGAGGGGGTAGGAGGAGGTAGTTCCCCGCGATGTTGCTGCGGAGAGGCGGGCGATCCGGCGTAGACGTCGGCTTAGCGGTTCTTCTCGTTATGTACCCGGCGTCTCCGCTCCATAGATCTTCCGGGTCGCTCCGTCCTCTTCCTTGCGATCCGGGCTTCTGCGAGGGTCCGCCCTTCCCTCAACGTGCGCGTGCTACGTGCTACGTGCACCTCATCGCCCGACAGGGAGGGGTGGGGGTTACGGGGGGATATGTTCTTTTTTCCTCTTTTTTGGTTCTGACCCGAGGGCAACCCTTCCTCTTCCGGAGACCTACCGGGAGGGAAGGGGCGCGAGGGGAGCCCTACCCCAATTAAGTGAATCGTGAAAATGAGGTCTACACGGTTCAGTAGCCCCTTTTTTTCCGGGGCCCATGGGGGGGAGGGAAGGGAAAGTGACTCCCATTAGGAAGCTTAAGAAGACCCAAAAGTAAAAGGAAGATCGGAAGAATAAAATTTATGTCATATAACGTTAAGGGTCTAAACACCAGGGCCAAAAGGTTTAAGGTCATTGAAGAGATTAAGCAACATGGAGCCGATGTGATCTTCCTCCAGGAGACGCACTTAAAAATAGACTCAAATATTAAACTGCATACCCATAGCTATCCAACATGGTTTTACGGAGATTCTATCTCAAAACGTGCGAGAGGTGTGGCAATAGGGTTTGCCAGGGAAACGTGATTTGTCCTGGAAGATAGAAAAACAGATCTCGAAGGAAGGTTCCTATTTATAAAAGGTAAAATCTGTAATATCACCTATACGCTGGTTAATATTTACTCCCCCAACAACGGCCCTGCCAACTATGTTAACAAAATCTTGACGAAAGTAAAATCTTTGATGGATATGCGATTGTAGCGGGGGACCTTAATTTCAGTATTAATCCAAGAGTAGACAGTACGTCCCGTGCACAGGAGACAAATAACGTAGGAGTCCAAAAATTCAAACGCCAAATGCATGCCAGTCAGCTGGAGGACGTATGGAGGATCCTACACCCCAAGGCACAAGACTATACTTTTTACTCCCCTGTCCACGGGACCTACACCAGGATAGACTACATGCTGGTAGACCACAGGTTGTTGGATAGGGTGGTGGAGGCGAAGATAGAAATTATGACACTTTCAGATCACGCCCCTATTACCATGAAAATAGAGAACTCTCCACAGCAAAACCATACCCCAGTATGGCATCTAAATGAAAATTTGATACGAGATGAGGAAGGGGCGGAAAAAGTCGAACAAGAACTTAAACATTTCTTCCTAGTAAACGATAATGGAGAGACCTCAGGGGCCACTCTATGGGAAACGCATAAAGCCTATATTCGCGGAATCCTAATTGAAGAAGGGTCCAGGAAAAAGAAAGAGAGAAACAGGAAGTACAACTTGGTAGTAAAAGAAATTGCGAGTCTAGAACAAACACATAAAAAAGAGAGATCAAAAGAGACCCACCATAAGTTAATCTTAAAAAGAGATGAACTTAAAGAGATCCTGACACAAGAAATTAAAAAAAAAAGTTTAGCAGTATAACAAAGGAGAGATATATGTGGGGCAATAAAGCCAGTAAACATCTAGCTGAAATGGTTAAAAAAAAGAAAACCAGGAACTACATTGAGAAAATAAAAAATAAAAACTGAGAAATGGTGCACGCAACTAAGGATATTGCGGAGACATTCAAAAACTACTATGAGGAATTGTACGCGATAGATCAGAGGGGGTGGCAAACAGGGGAGAAAGAGGCCAAAACCAGGGAATTCCTACTAAAAGCTGGGTTATCAAAGATAGAGGAGATAGTAAGAGCTAAAATGGATGAACCTATATCGGAAGCAGAAATTAAAAAAGCTTTAAACAACACAGCCGTGGGGAAGAGCCCAGGGCCAGACGGCTTCACGGCTCTATACTACAAAAAATTCAGTAGTATTCTGATACCCAGACTGTGTAAATATTTCAATGGTCTGGGCTCAGAATTCGAGGCAAGTAAGGAAGCATTAGCCGCCTCGATGACTATTATCCTAAAAGAAGGAAAGGACAGCTCGCTATGCTCAGGATACAGACCGATATCTCTGCTGAATGCGGACATTAAGATCTTCGCAAAAATCTTAGCTGAGCGTATGAAAAGTGTCATGCCCTATCTGGTACACCCGGATCAGACCGGGTTTATACCCGATAGAGAAAGTAAAGACAATGGTATAAGGGCTCTCCTCTTGCTTCAGAAACTGAAAAGTGACGGGCCCTCGGGTATCTTCCTGTCGGTAGATGCCGAAAAGGCCGTTGATAGGGTGGACTGGGGACTAATGTTAAAAACTTTAGAAATAATGGGTATCAGAGATAGGATGTTAAGCTGGATTAGGACACTCTACCATCACCCGACTGCAAGAGTCAAAATCAACGGGACCCTTTCATACCCATTTGATATGAGAAATGGGACGAGACAGGGATGCCTCCTGTCCCCACTCCTATTCATCCTATCTCTAGAACCGTTGCTAGCCACAATACGAAATAACCCTGAAATCAGTGGAGTGAAAGTAGGGAAAGAGGAACATAAATTATCAGCGTTCGCTGATGATATCCTATTCTATATTACCAACCCACTGATAACAATCCCATCCTTAAACAAGGTACTCCAAGAATACGGTGCCATATCTAACTTCAAAATCAATGAAACAAAAACTGAAGTGTTAAATATAAATATTAATAAAAATGAAGAGAAGCTGGTCAAGAGGATTTGCGTCTTCCCATGGATCAGAGAGTTAAAATACTTAGGCATAAAATTAACAAACTCGACTAAGGAAATCTACAAAATAAACTTTGTCCCCCTGCTAAATGAGATCAAAACAGATGTCAAGAAAATTATAAATAGACCTATCTCTTGGGTTGGGCGCATAAACACTCTGAAGATGTTCCTGGTACCAAAGATACTTTTCAAATTTCAAATGTTGCCAATTACCCTCCCCCAACAATTCCTGAGAATATTAAATTCGATCCTAACGAATTATGTGTGGAAAAATAAAAAACACAGAATCTCCCTAACAATTTTAAAACAAAAGAAGAGTGAGGGGGGCCTTACCATGCCCGATATTAGAGAATATCACAAGGCGGCAGTACTATCTTGTGTAATAGAGTGGGCCAGAGATAGACGAGAGAAAAGATGGGTACAGATAGAAAGAGATCAATCTAAAACACAATTAAGCACCGTAATGTGGACACCTCCACAATATAGAGCACTAAACAAAAAAACTTTAGAGTTAACATGAGACACACTGAGATTATGGGACAGAGTACACAAAAAACTGGACAAGGATTATAATTCTCCACTTATTAACTTGAAAGAAAATGCATACTTCGCACCAGGGGTGGAAAAAATAGGGGGGAATTGGATTGAAACCGATAGAATACACTTAGGGTATATATTAGAAGGGGGAAGAATTAGGGATTTTGGGGAGTTGAAACACAGAACTACAGATTGGAATTTGGATGGATGGCGGTACTCCCAGCTATGTCATTTTGTGCAACACCTCCCTCATCCACTACAGATGAGTGCGGAACTCACCCCGCTGGAGAAATTATGCAAAACAGAAAGCTCAAAAGGCACAGTATCAAAACTATACAAGATTTTGTTGGAGATAGACGCGCTGGGAGAGCCGCCCTTCATACAAAAATGGGAAAGGGAGGTGGGCACACCTAGAGGAGTAAACACTTGTGAAAGGATAATGTAACTGACCCACGCCTCGGCCATAGATATGCGAACCGCAGAATCAAATTACAAATGTGTCTCGGGCTGGTACGCCACGCCCGATAAAGTGAGCAGGTATAGGGAAGGGAAATCAGACCAGTGCTGGAGAGGATGCCTAGAGAAAGGAACCATGGCCCATTTATGGTGGACATGCCCAAAAATCCAGAAATTCTGGCAACAAATTCTGGACCAAATAAAAGAAATTACAGGCAAAGAAATTAAAAAAGATCCCTGGGCAGTCCTCTTCCATGGGGGGCAGGTGGGAATATCAAGGTATAAGAAGTCTCTCACGCCCCTCCTACTCAACGCAGCTAAGAGGCTAGTTCCAAAGAACTGGCAGAAAGTAGAAAGCCCAAGGATGTGGGAATGGATCGATGCGGTCGAAGAAACCTATAGAATGGAAGAGTTGAAGGAGACGATGGGGAGGTAAATCAGGATTTTAACCACTTCCCGCCCGGCCAATAGCCGATTTACGGCCGGGAAGTGGTTATGAAATCGTGACTAGACGTTCTCAAACGTCTAGCACGATTTCATGCCACGCGCGCCCGTGCGGGCGCGCAGCGCCGCGATCGGTGATGCGGGGTGTCAGTCTGACACCCTGCACCTCCGATCTCGGTAACGAGTCTCCGGCGGAGCCTCGTTACCACGTGATCAGCCGTGTCCAATCACGGCTGATCACGATGTAAACAGGAAGAGCCGCCGACGGCTCTTCCTCACTCGCGTCTGACAGACGCGAGTACAGGAGAGCCGATCAGCGGCTCTCCTGACAGGGGGGGTTCGCGCTGATTGTTTATCAGCGCAGCCCCCCCTCGGATCGCCACACGGACCACCAAGGGGAGTGCCCACACTAGACCACCAGGGAACATAAAAAAATGACAAAAAAATGACAAAAAAAAAAAAAATTACAAAAAAAAAAAATCAGCAAGAAAAAAAAAAAGGGGCAGTAAAAAAAAATGATGCCAATCAGTGCCCACACATGGGCACTGATTGGCAACATTGATCCATCAGTGCCACCCCTCAGTGATCATCAGCGCCACCCCAGTGTCTGTCAGTGCCACCCCACAGTGCCAATCCATGCCCAGTGCCCACCTATCAGTGCCCACCTGTGCCACCTATCAGTGCCCACCTGTGCCACCTATCAGTGCCCACCTGTGCCACCTATGAGTGCCCACCTGTGCCGCCTATGAGTGCCCACCTGTGCCGCCTATGAGTGCCCAGTGCTGCCTATGAGTGCCCATCAGTGCCGCCCATGAGTGCCCATCAGTGCCGCCCATGAGTGCCCATCAGTGCCCCATACCAGCGCCGCCTATCAGTGCCCATCAGTGCTACCTAATCGGTGCCCATCAGAACTACCTCATCGGTGCCCATCAGTGCCACCTCATCGGTGCCCATCAGTGCCACCATATCAGTGCCCATAATTGAAAGAGAAAACATACTCATTTACAAAAAAATTAACAGAAAAAAAGAAAAACTTTTTTTTTTTTTCAAAATCTTTGCTCTATTTTTAGTTGTTGCGCAAAAAAAAAAAATCGCAGAGGTGATCAAATACCACCAAAAGAAAGCTCTATTTGTGGGGAAAAAAGGACGCCAATTTTGTTTGGGTGCAGTGTAGCATTACCGCGCAATTGTCATTCAAATTGCGACAGTGCTGAAAGCTGAAAATTGGCTTGGGCGGGAAGGTGCGTAAGTGCCTGGTATGGAAGTGGTTAAAGACAAATGGAAAAGCTGGGAAAAGTATAAAAAGACATGGAGCTATGCTGAGAACCTGAGGATAGAAAGTTACTGGTCTGAAAGTATTTAATCTACATAACAAAAAAATCTCAAAACACCTAAATGAAATAATAACAGTTAGGGTCTATGGGAGTCACCGGGGGGAGGGGGTGAGGGGGGGGAGGGAAGGGGAGGGTGGTAGGAGGGGAAAAAGGTAGCTCGTACCTATAGGAGGGAGGGCTATCAGTCTCCCCAGCGCTGGTCTCGAGCCCGGAGACGGTAGTATTGGAGAGATGGCACAGCCTGGGCTCTGCACGTTAACTGCAAAATGTACTCACCTCCTACTGAAAGAGGGAAAATTATGTATATATATAAAAAATATATATATATATATATATATATATTAAAAAAAAATAATCTTTGAACGCAGGAGATACCACAAATGATGCAAGTCAGCTTTAGAGACAAAGGAAGCATTTTTACCATGAGCTGATCTCCAGCATGTGGAAATAGCTGATGTGGAAAAAAAAAATAAAAAAAAAGAATACGGTGACGTAAAACACAACGACGTGATGAAAAAAATGAAGTTGAATGCTTCCAAGCATGCGTTGACTTGATTCTGAGCATGCGTGGATTTTTAACCGATGCTCGTGCGTACTAACGACCATTTTTGACCTATCGGTTAGCCGTCCATCGGTTCGATTTTAAAGCAAGCCATCTGTTTTTGAACCGAAGGATAACGGACCGATGGGGCCTACACACGATTGGTTTGGACCGATGAAAACGAACTTCAGTCCGTTTTCTTTGGTTTGAACCGATCGTGTGTACGCGGCTTAAGAGGTCGCAACCTCCTCAAGATAATGCGCATTAAATAGGGTATGTAAAACAACAGAATTTCAACAGTCTCGGAACTACACTGCCTATAGTTACATAGTTAGTCCATCCAGTTCAACCACAAAAAAATAAACACACAAAATAAAAAATACAGTACAATTCCATTCACCCAACTCCATACCCATTGTTGATCCAGAGGAAGGCAAAAAAAAAACCATGCCTATGTGGCCTGTTGCCACAAGGGGTGCAGGGACAGTCAGGGATTCCCATCCCCTGCTTATCCACTTACTAGAGACCGTTCTTCATCCCTTATCAAAACTATACATATAAATTAACAATAAAAAAAAAAGAAAAAAAAAGAAAAAAACACTGAAAAAAAAGATAGGGGAATTGGAAATGGGGGGGGGGGTATAAGAGGGGGGATAGGGAGGTGGCAGCTGGGGTCAGATATTGACCATTCTCATGCCCCGTATGCAGAGCCTCACATAACCTAATCCTGTGATAGTGTGCTGGTCCCGAATAAGGAATTGCCCTCTTCTGAGTAGATGAACATATTCCAAAGGGTCCACGTATTTTTATATGTCTCGTGCCTGTCATTCACAGTCAGCATCAAGTCTTCCATCCTGTTTATGTCTTTCACCTTCCTCAACCATAGTGCTGTGGTCGGCGGAGTTTGCTGTTTCCATAGCAAGGGAATGCAGGCTTTTGCTGCGTTCACTAGGTGACGCAAAACAGATTTTTTGTAGGTTTTGGTGGACATGGTTGATACCTGTAGTAGGAAAAATTCTGGGTCGTCTGGGATCTCAAAGTCAGTAAACTTTTGGCAGTCTGCCATCCAGAAGGTTGTTAATTTAGGGCACGTCCAGAATATATGTAAAATCGTTCCCCTCTCTGTACCACATCGCCAACAGTGCTCCGCTGTGTCATGGAATATAGTGTGGAGTCAGCTGGGTGTCATGTACTATCGGGTCAGCACCTTATAGTTGGTCTCCTGAACCTTAGTGCACAGCGAAGACTTAAGGGAGAGGTGTATCATGTTCTGGATTTGTGGCATCATAAACGTGTGGTCTAGGTCTATCCCCCATTTCAGGATCCAGGCCAATTCTGGCTGCTCCTTAGGAGTGTTTAGAAGGGCATACGTCTTGGACAGGACCTGGTGCAGTGGTTCCATTCCGAAGCAATACTCCTCAATTGTGGTTAGTGTCCTAGAATATGCTTGAGGGTCCCACAAAGTTTGGGGAAAGTGGTGGATCTGTGCTGCGTTCCAAAATGGGAGTCAGTAGAGGCCCCCAGAGTCTGTTAGCTACTCAATTGTGGGCCACCTATCGCCCATCACAAACTGGGAGGCAGTGGTTCGATTGGTTTCACGTAGAGGTAGAAACTGTGAGGTCAAAAGACCCGGCGGGAATTTAGGATTGCCCAGGATCGGAGTTAAAGGGGACGTTGTGGTCGTTTGCGAGATTTGGATGGTGGCCTGCGTGCATTGTCTCAGGGTATTCCCAATGACAGGGTGCGATTTTAAGGCTGGTGGTGTGGAGTCCCAGATCCACAGTGCACTGTTGAAGGGTATGGGAGATTGGTTCTGTTCTAATTGTGCCCATAGTTTCAGTTCGCAGTGGCGGTGCCAGTAAATGACCCTCCCAAGGCGTAGGGCTTGGTATTATCTACGGATGTCCGGCAATGCCAGGCCTCCATAGAGTTTTGGCATTGTCAGCTGGGCTCGGGGGATACATGGTTTCTTGTGGGCCCATACGAATCGGGTAAACAACGCCTGTACCTGTTGAAAATATGAGGCCAATATCCTGATCGGTAGGGCTTGAAACAAATAGAGATGTTTTGGCAGGATGCACATTTTAAGAAGGTTGTCCCCGCCAAACCAGGAATAAAAGTTTGTGTGCAATTTATCTAGTAATATTCTGGTTTTAGTCAACAGGGGGGAAGTTCAGGTCAAATATACGGGATAAATCCGCTGGGATGTATGTGCCCAAATAGTTTAGTGCAGACGAGGTCCACTTAAGGCGGAAGCTCGATTGCAGCAGTGTCAGAGTTTGCAATGGTAGCGCAATGCCCATCACTTCTGATCTTGAGAAATGTATCTTCAGATTGGATAGAGAGTTATATATGTCGAATTGTTTGAGGAGGTTTGGCAGTGAGACGGCTGGGTTTGTCAGTGAAAATAGGAGGTCGTCGGCATACGCTGAGACCTTACGTTGTATTCCGCCAACTGTCGCGCCTTATATGTCAGGATTTAATCTGATTGTAGAAAGGAAGGGTTCAAGGGAGAGGGCAAAGAGGAGGGGAGATAATGAGCAACCCTGCCTAGTCCATTTTTTGATTGGGAAGGGCTCCGAGAGCACTCCGTTCGCCTTAACCTGTGCGGTTGGGCTGGAATATATTCTGGCTATCCGGTTGAGCATCACCTCACTCAGTCCAATATGCCTGAGTACGGAAAACATAAATGACCAGTTTACCCGGTCAAATGCTTTCTCTGCATCTGTATTTAAGAAAACGCATGGGAGGTTCGTGGACCGGTTTACATAGAGCAGATTCAGCACTTTAGAGGTGCTGTCCCACGCTTCCCGTGTGGGAATGAATCAAACCTGATCCAGGTGTATGAGGTGCTGCAGGTGCTGTGTCAACTGGGTAGCTAGAATTTTAGTTAACAGCTTAAAGTCCACATTTAACAAAGATATAGGTCTGTAGCTGCCACAGGCCGTAGGATCTTTCCCTTCTTTGTGAATTATGGAAATATGGGCACTAAGCGTGTCTCTGGCGAGGGAAGAGCCCGAGCCAATCACGTTAAACAAGTCGATCATGCGTGAGCCCAGTATCAGGAGTAGAGTTCTGTAATTTTGCACCGTGTACCCGTCAGGCCCTGGAGCATTCCCTGATTTCATAGAGCCTAGTGCTTGCTGAAGTTCCAGTAAAGAGATAGGGGAGTCCAACTCCGCACAGATCTCAGAGGAAAGGGTGGGCAATTGAGATGCAGAAATGTAGTCTGCCATGACCGGCTGGGGTGATGGTGGTAGCGGTAGATCATATAGGTGAGAGTAAAACTCTTTAAATTCCTGGGAAATATGTCCCGGCAGGACCACCTTTTGACCATTGTCCCTGACAACCTGGGGGATGTACGTGGAAAGTCTAAGCTCCCTAACCATCCTCGCCAGTAATTTATCGCACTTGTCCTTGGACTCGTAACTGGTCTTGTGGCAGAACTGTAACGCCGCTTTCGTCCTATAGTGTAACAAGTCAGTGATCTGTTTCCTGGGCACAGTGAGAGCAGTCTCTGAGGTCTGAGTGGGTGTGTGTTTGTGTCTAGCTTCTGTTGTTGCTAAGGTATGTAGTAAACGGGAAAGGTGATTTCGCACTTTCACGCTTAATCCCCGTGTTTAATGATACCTCTAATGACAGGTTCATGTTCCTTCGTGTCATGAAGATCCTGCCAGAAACAGGTGCCTCAGAATTTGCGGTTCCCGATCGTGGCTGGAACTGCGCATGCATGTGCGTGCACGTGTGCACACCCCTGTTGGAGCCAAGCAGGTTATTTAAGCCGACCTCTCACACACCATCCCCGCTGTCTGCTCTACAGCATTTGTGTATCTGAAACCTGATCTGTGACTTAACCTGTGAAAGACCCTGGCTTACCTGTGACTTTTCCAGCCATCTGCCTGCACCTGACCCTTGGCCTGTTCTGACTACCCTTCTGTCTGCACCTCTGTACCTCGCCTACCGCCTGATAACCGACCAGGCCTGTCTGACCATCCAGTCTGTTCCAGTCTGCTCTAGTCTGCTTAACGGTTCCAGTTTGTTCCTAGTTCCAGTCCAGCTGAACCGTTCCAGTCTGTTCCTAGTTCCAGTCCAGTCTGCTGAATGGTTCCAGCCTGTTCCTAGTTCCAGTCCAGTCTGCTGAAAGACTCCTGTCTGTCCTGGTTCCAGTCCAAGCTGTTCCAGTCTGCTGAATTGAGCCTGTTTGTTTCTGGTTCCGGTCCAGTGATCCAGCTCCTGTCTGCCTAACCTGTCAGCTGCTTCAGCTTCCCAGTTCGTGAGGAGTTCCTGAACCTCTGGATTACCTCTGTTGATCCTGCCAGGCACTCGTACCACTCCTCACTCCTGCGCCTCCTGTTACTTTACCAGGGGCCGAGAGTAGGAGCTGTAAGGGAGGCCTCCCTCTGCTATATCGGGCTCACCACCATCAGGTATGTGACACTTCTACAGGACCCCTGGGCCACAGTCAGGCAGGGCATTCGTTTAAAAAGACAGGTCCAATTCCTTGGCCACCCCCTCAAGTACTTCTGGGGTTTGCAAGAGGCTTTCGTTCAAAAAAAAAAAGGGGGGGGGAAGGGGGAAGGGAGAGAGGAAGAAAATAGACAGAAACCGAGGAACTGGGAAGAAAAGAGGGCCCCCCTCAAAAAAAAGGGAGGGGGTAGGTTAGAGAAAAAGAAAAATCAGAAAAAGAGGATACTGAAAAACAAACAAAAATTAAATCAAATCAGAAATCAAAGTACAATCTAAGGCTGGGTTCACACTACGATTTTCCCATCCGTCAGCCGCATACGATTTATATGAAAAAACGTATGCGGCTGAAACGGATTGAACCGTACGTAAACGTACAGTATGCGTTTATAAAACGTATACGTTTCAAAAAGTGCGTACGGTTCCATCCGGTTTTGATTAAAAAAACGCATACGTTTTTGGAATTAGTGTCATTTAATAAAAAAAGATTTTCTTGTTTTGAAAATGCGCATGCGCAGACGAAAAACGCATACGGTTTATACGTATGGAACCGCACATATGTGCGTTTTCCATTGACTTTAATGTTAAAAAAAAACGTATGCGTTTGCCATACGGTTTCAAAAACGGACTCAAAACCGTGGTCGAACACGGTTTTGTGTACTGTTAAAAAACGTTTTGCCAGCAAATCGTACGCACCCGGATGCATCTGAGTGCATACGATTTGCAATGCATTGTCTATGTATGCGTTTTCCCGTACGGGCCCGTACGTTTTCAAAACTGAAATCGTATGCGGCTGACGGACGGGAAAATCGTAGTGTGAACCCAGCCTGAAGAAGCCGCTAGGCGAAACGCGTTGGCGAGATGCAAGCTAACATTGCTTATGTATATTCTGTATACCCTGTTTTTGTATATTTTATTCTTTGTTTTTGGATTTTATGATATATACTGTAATTAAATATTTTTTCTTAACTTTTATGTCCTTGTGATTGCCTGAAAAAGTCTGCCTTTCTATTACCCTATGTAGTATTTTTCTATTTTTGATTCAATTACTTCGGATGTCGGCTACATGTGAGTGCTTTTATGTTTCCCCATTCCCTATATTTTTGAACTAACTTCTGGGTGGCAAACACCGACCTGTCTTGTTGTACTCATAGATGCGTTTGTCGTATATATAGGACTTCGCATGCTCTTCCTCCAAGACAAACGAGGTTGAGTATGAAATAGTGTATCAAAAACTCCTGCAAACTTTTGAAAGAAAATCCAGCCTGTTCTGGCACATTAAGTACTTTGAACAGTATATCACTGATGGGCTTAACCCAAAAGGCCTAAGAGTACAAGTGTTCCCAAATATATGGGCTATTGACCCTGATCTTAAAGCCCGATGGGAGCAAAACCTACATGCATGCTCCAAGAAAATGATGGAGGTAATGGTAGAGTACTATATGCAAGAATTGAAAATTGTAGACTGTGAGATTAAAAGAATTTATGACGAAAACAGTCTAATACTAAACAAAACAGAGTTTGGAATTTTTGATACACGACTAAAGGAGCACATACAAACCTTCACAAGTGAGCTCCTAAAGAAAAAGGAGGAAAAACTATCACGGGATAAATTAGCTTTCGCAGGCAAATACGCATATAATTGGCCAACTGCCAACGGACAACGAGGTGGTCAAAGGACCTTTGGATCTAATAGAAATAGAAGGGGCCAAATTCAGAAAGATAGAAATAAAGATAAAAACAATGATTCTGACTCTTCTGCTAACTCTCTCAATTCACAGAACTCAAAAACCAGCGACCAAGGAAGTTCCAAAGTCCGGCAGTCCAGAAAACGATACCAACAAGGTGGTGGGTACCAGACGGGCACTGTGAGTAAGAAACACATAACTGACGCTACAGATCGACCTAATGCTAATATACAAAACGAGACACAGAACCGAGACGCAATAACTGTAGGAGCACGTACTGTCACTATGTTTCCTCCCTCTGCACTGGGTGTCTCCTCTGAGAACTTTCCTACCTTGTCGACATTATCAAAACCTGAAGACAACCTACGACAAAATATTATAGAGACAGCGCAAACCATGGCGAGATCACATACCAACACGAATAAGGAGGGGACAGTAAGGGATGGCCTTAAATGACGCATGGACCATTTTTATCCAATTATTTCCCATAGACAACCGATTAATACCTCGGACAATATCCCTAGGGCTAGTCCATCTATGCCCATTAATACATCTAATTCAAGAACCACTACTGACAATCCTTGCCAGCTAGAGGTAATTAACCTATCATCTCAGGCTCTCAGTCCACCTGAGATCGCTCTCCTCAGTCTTGGCCTAGGTTTCTGTCCTGATTTGACATTTAACAAATTTGAACTTACCAAAGATCTATACCTTTTCGCACGTAAACTTACTTTCAATTTTATGTTCGACAAGGACAGATGCAAACGACAAACTGAATACGCACAACAGGATATATGGAAAGACTTTACGGTCGCGGATTTCCGTGCATTAAAGACACTTGTTCTTCTATTAGAAGAGAATAAAGGGCCAGAGGACCCACTTGAGTCCGATGAAGCACTAGGTCAGCGAATACAACTTACGTGTTACCAAAATGATTTAGAGACACTGGAAAAGGCTGTAAAGAAAAAATCCCTTAAATTTCCCCCACTTCAGACTAATCCAAATGTCTGGGCTTTTTTAATGCAGGCAATCAAGGATATTGAATCCTTGCCTTCCTGCCTCTCTAATGCCAATCGCAACCTTACTATGGCTCAAACACAGGCTCTCAACAATTTAAGTCGCAGCCCACATCTGGTGATCAAACCCTCGGATAAGGGTGGTAATGTGGTGGTTATGAATGAGCTCAACTACCGCAACATGTGCTGGGACATACTGAAAAACAGAGCCTGGTACAGACCAGTAGCACATGATCTCATTGATAAGTACAACCAACAATATAACGATACCATCCAAATCGCTCTCTCCGAGGGTTTGATCACCAGATCCATCTTTGATGGCATTCAGGTCCCCCATCCCAAAATCCCAACGTTCTACTCACTCCCCAAGACCCACAAAAACCTACGAGACCCACCCGGTCGTCCAATTGTTTCAGGTATCGGCTCTAAAACTGAGCGAGCGAGTAGATTCGTAGATAGCTATTTGAGACCACATGTTAGCACTATGCCCTCCTATATCCAGGATACCCCTGATCTACTACGAGCACTGGATGGTCTTACCGTACCTCCAGGGTGCCTCTTAGTCTCAATAGATGTGGAGGCACTATACTCCTCTATTCCACATACAAAAGGATTGGAAACAATCAGCAAATTCCTAGCTGAAAGGGGTCCTAAATCCTGTAAACTCAATGCCTTTGTTTTGAAACTTTTGGCCCATATTCTAACAAAGAATATCTTTTCGTTTGATGGGTCCCACTTCCTCCAGGTACAGGGGGTCGCTATGGGCACATGCTGTGCACCGTCCTATGCGAACCTGTACCTGGGGGGGTGGGAACGGGAGGTTTTCTCCAGTGACGTTTTTTCTGATTTATTACCATCCGTATTAGGGTGGTATCGATACATAGACGATATCTTGCTCCTATGGACGGGATCTCGGATGGAACTCGATGCCTTCATGAGGAAACTTGGCCAAAATAGTTACAACTTAAAATTTACCATGACCTACAGTCTGACGGAACTGGCCTTTCTGGACTTGACCATTGATATTTCGGAAGAGGGTATGCTCAATACATCCCTATACCGAAAACCCACGTCGGGAAACACGATACTTCATGCCACGAGTAGCCACCCCAAATCCCTAATCCAAAGTATACCATTTGGACAGTACCTGCGACTTCGACGAAATTGCTCAGACGCTTTGAAATTCAAAGTGGAAGCAGATCTCCTATATACACGACTAAAATCTAGGGGGTATAGTAAAAAAATTCTAAAAAAAGCCTTTGCAAAGGCCAATGGCAAGTCAAGGAGTGACCTTTTAGCACACAATAACAAACCAACCAATCCCAGTGCAACGAGACTTATTACAACATACTCCAACCAGCATGCTGAAATCAGAACAATATTGCATAAACACTGGCATATACTCACTTCTGATCCAGTGTTATCTAAACACATTGGACCTAAACCTGAAATTACTTTCAGGCGGGCAAGATCGATTCGTGATCGCCTGGTCACAAGTACATATTGTAGATCGAGTGATGTAAAACGAGATCTCCCCGGTCTATATAGATGCGGTGAATGTAACTATTGTGACTTCGTGTCAGTGGGCACTACTGTACTTCTGCCTAATGGGCAAAGACACACAATCAAACAACACATCACCTGCCAGACTAAGGGGGTCATATACCTGATCCAATGCCAATGTGGAAGCTATTATGTTGGGAAAACTATACGACCATTCTGGAAACGCATTAAGGATCACATCTACTATGCGACCAATGGTCTCCTTAACACTACCATGGGTTACCACATAGCCTTTAGACATCAATACAAACCCCATGTATTTAAATTTGCTGCCCTAGAGAGCATATATGAGGACCCGAGAGGGGGTAATTTTGACCAACGTGTTTTACAATGTGAAACACGCTGGATCCATAGACTACAGGCTAATAAGTTTCCTGGCCTCAATGATGCCCTGAGCTTTAAACCCTTCCTCAATCCCTAGAAATTTCAGAACTTCGTCACTAATTTTTCTCCCCCCTTCTCTTTTTTTGGGCCCTCATTCTATGTAATTTATTTACATCACGCCTAAATATGAGAATGACACATATGCCACCAACAAAGATATTAACCTCAACTATCTGAAAAGATCTGCCAAGATTCTACAAAGAATAAGCTCGTCACTATAGATGCCCCTATATTGTAGAAAAATAATAGACACATATAGAATGTACATGTATGTTTATTTATGTTGTATTTGTATGTTTTGGTCTCCTATTTCTTCTGACTTGCTAAATTGTATGTAAACTAAATATACCTGTATCTTACTATATAAGTATCAGGGAATCGTCTTATTTTTGATATAAATTCTTTTTATATGTATTTCGATTAAAAAATAATTTCCAATTGCTTAAATCACTGATTGTCTATGTGCACTTGGGATCTCTATTCATACCAATGGTTGTTCAAAAAATCCAAGTTCTCAGTTCTGATACTTACTGTTGCCATCTTGTGGCTGTTCTTATTTACTGCACTCAACATGTCTTTTCTAAAATCGGCCACACACATCTGATATATGATGGCGTCCCTATTGCTGTAGACATAGGAGGCTTGTTCTCTTTCTACATATATGCTCTATCTTGTTTATGACCCCCAGGATATGCTCAAATTCTTTTTCTCTCCCTATATTATTCTATATACTTGTGTTTGACAATGAGGGTTTCTTCCCTCTATTCTTTCATCTGTGGGGCGTGTCTGATGCATAACAGGACACACGGTACCGCCCTATACACGCCCACTCCATTTACAAACAGGGAGGTGGGCGTTCCTGTTCCTCACAGACTCTGTGTGCTTGGCGCCGCCCCTCTCTTGTAATGTGTTCTGTGTCTGGATGGGCGGGATTGTACATCCTCCCTGCCACAGGATCCACCTCTCTCCCCCTTCCATCAGTGAGCTGTTATTTATGCGCCGCCTACGTATGGGCGCCGCGCTAATGATGTCACTACGTTTTCTGTCATGTGACGCTCCTCTGCACCCTATATAAACTTCCTCTATCAATGACCAAATTGGTGTGCAGCACAGGCTAAACCCCCCCGGGACACATGAACAGCGCTCTTTACCAAGGTATGTAAATACTGCAGCTATAAGCTCTTTGGACAAATCTGCTCTATTTTTTTCTTTACTCACCAGCAACCCATTTTGTATTTAGGCTCCTGACTTACTGGGCTGCCCTATATTGGACACTTTAACCTGGTCTAGCCTAGTTGATTGGATACTTACTCCTCCCTGGTTATGTTCCATGTTCACTGCTGTGATTAGTCCCGGGTCTGTTTCTTGATTTCTGGCTTTATTTCAGGTAAACTGACATTCTCTGAAACCTTTATGAATGCATATACCAGGCGTCTTCATATATATCTATTTACTAGTTCACGCTCTCTATTTTTGTTGTAGAAATACACGTGTTCATCCTTATATGATGACTCGCTGCCAACCATAGGATATATATATTTTTTTTTGTGTATCTTGGAGTACTCTGTCTTGGTAATTCCTCATTATTATTATTATTTCCTAATCTTTCAATCTGTTGTCTATAAACTCATAGCAGAATTTAAACATATATGACACCCTTTCTGCGTTGTTTCTTCTCTTCTTTTTTCAGTCGCATTGAGCTCTTACAAGCCATACGAATACTTATTTCTTCATCTTCGATGTAATCGGATGGATAGCAATTCTTTTGGTATTGTTTTTTTGGGGATCCCTTGTTGCTTATTGACTCTCAGTGTTTTTTTAAAAAACTTTTAAAAAACTGTTTTGTTTTTGTTTATGTATTTTTTCCTTTTTGCAGATGTATGAAATTAGCAATTATATACTACCAGCCCTCTCTCAAACTCGCCCTGAAGAAGCCGCTAGGCGAAACGCGTAGGCGAGATGCAAGCTAACATTGCTTATGTATATTCTGTATACCCTGTTTTTGTATTTTATGATATATAATTAAATATTTTTTCTTAACTTTTATGTCCTTGTGATTGCCTGAAAAAGTCCGCCTTTCTATTACCCTATGTAGTATTTTTCTATTTTTGATTCAATTACTTCGGATGTCGGCTACATGTGAGTGCTTTTATGTTTCCCCATTCCCTATATTTTTGAACCCAGCCTTAGCCTAATGCCCTAATTCCGTATTACAACACGGTATTGGCATATAACACCCAGGAGGACCGAAAGCATACCTCCGGGGGATATGCTATCCTAATTGGGAGAGAGGAAGGGCAGGGCCTGACCTACCCATCTGCCAAGACATAACATGAAGTAGCATAAGTGCAAAAAAATAGTCTCCACACAGGGTAATGTAAGTAAACTGAAGCTCAACAGCATAATAGTGTCAAAAGAGAAACAAGCCAACTGTAATCTACCTCCGTACCCCAATTCTTGTCCCCCTCACCTCTCACCGAGCAGGAGACAGCATAGGGCAGTATAAGTGCCCACCGCGATCCACCGATCAATGACCTGCATCCCACCCAGACCCAACTACTTAACAGATACAGTGGGGATCGAAAGTTTGGGATCGAAAATTTGTATTAATGTGCATAACGAAGCCAAGGAAAGATGGAAAAATCTCCAAAATGCATCAAATTACAGATTAGACATTCTTATAATATGTAAAAAAAAGTTCGATTTTATTTCCATCATTTACACTTTCAAAATAACAGAAAACAAAAAAATGGCGTCTGCAAATGTTTGGGCACCCTGCAGAATCTATAGCATGCACTGCCCCCTTTGCAAAGCTGAGACCTGCCAGTGTCATGGATTGTTCTCAATCATCGTCTGGGAAGACCAGGTGATGTCAGTCTCAAAGGTTTTAAATGCCCAGACTCATCTGACCTTGCTCCAACAATTAGCACCATGGGTTCTTCTAAGCAGTTGTGTAGAAAACTGAAACTGAAAATAGTTGACGATCACAAAACTGGAGAAGGCTATAAGAAGATAGCAAAGCGTTTTCAGATGTCATATCCTCTGTTCGGAATGTAATTAAGAAATGGCATCAGGAACAGTGGAAGTTAAAGCAAGATCTGGAAGACCAAGGAAAATATCAGACCTTTTGGCTGGAATGAGCAAAGGTACGTTTGGAGAAGAAAGGGCACAGAATTTAATGAAAAG
Source organism: Rana kukunoris (assembly GCA_029574335.1). NCBI lineage: Eukaryota > Metazoa > Chordata > Amphibia > Anura > Ranidae > Rana > Rana kukunoris. The sequence continues at coordinate 61,522,154 of CM056058.1, read as the reverse complement.
AACCTCTGTCCAACTGTTAAGCACGGGGGTGGATCACTCATGCTTTGGGGTTGTATTGCAGCCAGTGGCAGAGGGAACATTTCACGAGTAGAAGGAAAAATGTATTCAATAACATTTCAGCAAATTTTGGATGGTAACTTGATGCCATCTGTGAAAAAGCTGAAGTTAGAGAGGATGGCTTCTACAAATGGATAATGATCCTAAACACACCTCAAAATCCACGGGGGATTACATTAAGAGGCATAAACTGAAGGTTTTGCCATGGCCTTCACAATCTCCTGACCTCAACATAATTGAAAATATATGGATAGACCTTAATAGAGCAGTGCGTGACAGACAGCCCAGAAATCTCAAAGAACCAGAAGACTTTTGTAAGGAAGAATGGGCAAAGATACCTCAAACAAGAATTGAAAGACTCTTGGCTGGCTACAAAAAGCATTTACAAGCTGTGATACTTGCCAAAGGGGGCAGTACAAGATATTAACTCTGCAGGGTGCCCAAACTTTTGCAGATGCCATTTTTTTGTTTTCTGTAATTTTGAAAGTGTAAATGATGGAAATCAAATCTAACTTCTTTGACATATTATATTGATGCCTTTTGGAGATTTTCCCCATCTTTCCTTTGCTTCGTTATGCACATTAATACAATTTTTACCTGGGATGCCCAAACTATCGATCCACACTGTATGGTGCCCCCCACAGGAGTATCCCACCCTCAGCCCCCAGCATCATAAATTAGGACCTGCAGGTCAACAGTACATTTCACAGATCGTCTCCTGTCTCAGACTACGCCCCAGTCCCCCAAGTGGGAACATCCGGCCCCCTCAAATGAGCATAGCCAGCGTCACCGTCCTGGCAGAGCAGGGGAGGGAGAGAGGAACCCCCCACCTCACCCCCGAAGCAGGGTCTGCCCCCGGTGCACCCTTGTCTGGAGTCTGCCGTGCAGTCACCACATAGGTGTGAGGTCTCAGGATTGGCAGGCACTAACCATTCAGGCGGTGTGGGGCACTCCATAGAGGTCTGCAGGGAAAGTTCCAGAAGGAGTAAGGGTGGCTCTTCGTCCGTGCAAGTCACAGTCTAAGCATGGTACAGACACAGAGCGGGAGGAGCCCCCCTCCTCCCGCTCTGTGTCTGTGCAATGCTTAGACACCAGGGGCCGCCATAGAGGGATCAAAGTGCACGTCCGGGGTGTTCAGTTTCATGCGCTGGTAAATGTGTCCCAGCAGAGCTCCACTGCGCTGTGTGCAAATGTAAAGGGAGGGGGTCAGTACAGGGCGGGTGTGAAGAACAATTGCACTCCACTTGCCACCCCCCCGCTGTCTTCTGGGTATCACACTGGTCCCAGGAGACAGCGGGACCAGTGAGGGTGTGGCGCGCAGCTCACGCATGCGCAGTAGGGAACCAGGCAGTGAAGCCGCAACGCTTCACTTCTTGATTCCCTCACCAAGTATGACGGTTGGGGCAGCCGAGAGACGAGCGATTGCTTGGCCTCGGCTGCGGACATCGCAGACGCGCTGGACAAGTAAGTGTCCATTTAGTCAGCAGCTGCAGTATTTGTAGCTTCTGGCTTAAAACAATAATAATTTGGGTGGACCTCCGCTTTAAGTCTTACTTCCTCCTGGTTTCAAGCCCCTTTCCTGTATTCTGGGATCAAATGCCAAAATGTTATTAGGCATTTGAACCCTGGCACTTGACAGCTGTTGCTACACTAGAAATGATTTTGGTCTGCTATTCACTTTTTTATTTTCACGTAATCGCATCTAAAGCGGAAGTAAACCCATTCATTTACTGTACCGGAAATGTAACACTCCCAGTGGTTGGACTCTCAACCAAACCATCCAATGACTGGTGTCACAACTGATCACATGTGCAGAATCATGGCAGTTGTAGATAAAACAGAGGCAAAGATGGCAGCTTCCTTGGCTGAAAACGATAGAGGGGGGGGGGGGGGGGGTTTACTTACGCTTTCAGTGATATTATATTCCTCATCCACTTCTATTATCTTTACCTGAATAGGTGAAGCGGTTTTTCAGTTTAATCAGAGCCACGTCATAATCATCATTATCTGGATTGTAGTTCTCATGTCTTGTAATTGCCGAAACACCAGACACGCTGCGAGCTTGGTTCAAATTATTTGTGCCAGCAACAATCCTCCAGTCTTCAATCGGAATAGAGCTGCCAAAGAAGGGAGTAGAGATGTGTTGTTATACAATAATTAAATCACATAGCTTTTGCAGTTTCCTGATTTAGTAAAACCGGCACACTCAGAATCCGGTGTAGCTGTGCATGGTAGCCAGCTTCTAACCTCAGCTTATTCAATGAGGCCGCTCCAAAGATGCTGCTTGCAGGACATTCTTTACCGTCCTGCCAGCCCTCAGGCTTTCACACTGGAGTGAATAGAACTGCCCTTTCAGGGCGCTTTGCAGGCGCTATTTTTAGCGTTATAGCACCTGAAAAGAGCCTCAGTGCGAAAGGGTTCTTAGCAAAGTGAACCATCATCCAATCATGTGCAAGCAAAACATTTTTTTTTTTAACTCTGTGCTTGTGATTGGGTATTTATTTCAAAGTACTGTATTTATTGGCATATAACACTCACCCTTTTACCCTGAAAATAGAGGTGCTGTGTTATACGCAGGGTCTGTGGAAAGTTTGTTATACGCCTGTGCGTGTTATACGCCGATAAATACGGTATTTTTTTTTTTTATGTTTATTAACCTTTTTTAATTTTTATACAATAAGCAATAACAACCTGGGTACAATACAACCCAACTATGCCTCCCGTGTCTCAAATAAAGAACATTAATAGCATAGAGAATGGTAATGTATATGAAACTATGTTACATGTAGCAATAGAAAATAATGACACATCAGAAGTGTATTACAATGTCATGAGTGCCAAAGAGAAAATAAAGGGAACCATTCTAAGTGTTTGAGTCTAACGTTGTCACGGTAAGAGGGCTGGACACCCACTTATGCCAAAACATATCAAAAAGATGTTGTTTTTTTTTTTTAGAAAGTTCAAATGTGAGCTTGTATAAAAGCAGGCTGTCATTTATCAACTGGAGCCAAATGGTTAGAGTAGGACAAGTTGTTCTTTGACCGCCAGGACAGAATATAATATTCGTAATAAACGTTTAGCATGTGTAGGAACAGTCAGTTCACCAAAAATACCTAATAAACTATTTTCTGGGGTGCAAGATATTAGGTAGGCTTAAAACAGTAGACAGAAATGAGCCTTCCTCAGACCAAAATACATGGACTATAGGGCAGGACCAAAAGCAATGTACAAAATAAGCCTCGCTTCCACACAAAGTACATTTTTACCAGATTCATCAACCAATTGAAAATCCTATTGCAAAGTGAGAACACAACCCACACATTCTATATATAGATCTGTCACCCTACCTTTCTTTTACTGTGTTCTATATTTGAGCTCATGGTCAGGTTGTTATTGCGCTCACAAAGCTGTAGGTGGGCATGTGATGTCATAGTCCCTGCGAGTTGCATTGTGTCAGTGATAATAGCTTGCGGTTTCAAAGGTGAATTGCAGTGGCGTAACTAGAGACTTCAGGGCCCCGGTGCAAGAAATCATGAAGGCCCCCCCCCCCCCCCCCGAAAAGACTGATTTTGATACTTAATTGTTTTACACTGTACAACAAAGTAAAACAATTCTGTTTCTGATTTCACATGAGATGGGGGGGGGGGGGGTGGCTGCAGTGGCAGTGCCATCCTCTCCCACCACCACCTGTGCCTCTTACTGATCTCATTACTATTCCCCCACTACCTCTGTTGTAGAAGTAATAGGGGGATAGGGATGAGATCAGTGGTGGGGGGGATGGGATCAGTAAGAGGCACAGGTGGTGGAGGTTGGCATTGATTGCTCAGCTCTGGAAAAATGTCACTTACTGTCAATCAATCGAATCCCTGGGAATTCCGTTTGATCAGTTACGGTCACCATCACTGTGCCTTCTAATCTCCCGCCAGGATGCCTTCTTGTCTCATGGGTAGACGGTATAGGTACTCCACGCAGAGAGGAAAGCTCCTCCCCCACCTTCTCTCATTGGTGTCAGCCCCCAGTCTCAGCGCTGCCTCTGCCCAGGCCCAGATTTATTCCCTTTGCTGCCCCAAGGCCAGGTCCTTCAATGCCACCCCCCCACACACACACCATCACATAGGGGGACTCCCCAGAGAGCCCCCCTTACATCAGGGTCCCCAGAGAGCCTTCCTACTTACATCAGGGTCCCCAGAGAGCCTTCACCTACATTAGGGTCCCCAGAGAACCTCCCCTTACATCAGGGTCTCCAGAGAACCTCCCCTTACATTAGTGTCCCCAGAGAACCTCCCCTTACATCAGGGTCCCTAGAGAACCTCCCCTTACATTAGTGTCCCCAAAGAACCTCCCCTTACATTAGTGTCCCCAGAGAGCCTCCCCTCCTGCATTAGTGTCCCAAGAAAGTCCCTCCTTACATCAGGGTCCCCAGAGAGCCTCCCCTCTTACATTAGTGTCCCCAGAGAGTCTCCCCTCTTACATTACTGACCCCAGAAAGTCCCTCCTTACATCAGTGTCCCCAGAGAGCCTCCCACTCACAGTAGTGTCCCCAGAAAGTCTCCCCCTACATCAGGGCCACCAGAGAGTCTCCCCATACATTAGGGCCCCCAGAGAGTCTCCCCCTACATCAGGGTCCCCAGAGAGTCTCCCCATACATTAGGGCCCCCAGAGAGTCTCCCCCTACATCAGGGTCCCCAGAAAGTCTCCCCCTACATCAGGGTCAACAGAGAGTCTCCCCCTACATCAGGATTCCCAGTAAGCATCCCTTACACCAGGGTCCCCAGAGAGCCTCCCCTCTTACATTAGTGTCCCCAGAGAGTCTCCCCTCTTACATTAGTGTCCCCAGAGAACACCGCCTTACAACAGGGTCCCCAGAGAGTCTCCCCTTACATCAGGGTCACCAGAGAGCCCCCCTTACACCAGGGTCCCCAGAGAGTCTCCCCTTACACCAGGGTCCCCAGAGAGTCTCCCCCTACATCAGGGTCCCCAGAGAGTCTCCCCTTACATCAGGGTCCCCAGAGACCCCCCCTTACACCAGGGTCCCCAGAGAGCCCCCCTTACACCAGGGTCCCCAGAGAGTCTCCCCCTACACCAGGGTCCCCAGAGAGTCTCCCCCTACATCAGGGTCCCCAGAGAGTCTCCCCTACATCAGGGTCCCCAGAGAGTCTCCCCCTACATCAGGGCCCCCAGAGAGCCCCCCTCTACAATAGTGTCCCCAGAGAGCCCCCTTCCTTACATTAGTGTCCCCAGAGGCCCCCTTCCTTACATTAGTGTGCCCAGAGGCCCCCTTCCTTACATTAGTGTCCCCAGAGGCCCCCTTCCTTACATTAGTGTCCCCAGAGGCCCCCTTCCTTACATTAGTGTCCCCAGAGGCCCCCTTCCTTACATTAGTGTCCCCAGAAGCCCCCCCTTACATTCGTGTCCCCAGAAGCCCCCCCTTACATTAGTGTGCCCAGAAGCCCCCCTTTCAATTAGTGTCCCCAGAAGCCCACCTCTTACATTAGTGTCCCCAGAAGCCCCCCCTCTCTTACATTAGTGTCCCCAGAGGCCCCCTTCCTTGCATTAGTGTACCCAGAAGCCCCCCTCTCTTACATTAGTGTCCCCAGAGGCCTCCTTCATTACATTAGGGTCCCCAGAGGCCCCCCTCTTACATCAGGGTCCCCAAACAGCTGACTCCCCCTTGCAGAAGTTCCCCTGTACCTGGCTGGTGGAGGTGGCGATCGGCAGCTCTATGGTGTCCACAGGCAGGGGGATCTCACTGGGGCTTGTAGTTCTCCGAATCATGTATACAGCAGAGGGGGAGGGGCCTCTGACCCGGGCATCAACAACAGTGTGCAAGCAGAGTGAAAGTGAAACTGATACCTCCCCTCTCTGTATACACTGACACTCGAGTACTCCAAGCCCCAGGGAGATCACGCTGCCCACACAGGCACCATAGAGCTGCCGATCTCCAGCTTCCACCTCCTACCACATCTCCCCACTGCACTCTAAACGGCCAGCCAGAGGTGCAGGGGGAGATGCCGGGTCTTGGGGAGGTTGCTGCGATGCCGCCCCTGCATCCACTGCCAGTGCCTTGTCGGCACCCGATCCCCACGGCAGAACGGCTCCTCACACTGGCAGGCGGTGGGCGAGCCCCTCACACGGGCGGCGGGCGGGCCCCCCCGACTTGGCTAAACCACAGGGCCCAGTCGCAACCGCGACTGCTGCACCTATGAAAATTCCGCCACTGGTGAATTGGTTGAAAACTGGAGTACGGACAAAATCCAAAGATGGCGCTATACATTTATCAATGTACATGGCATATGGCAGTGTTCATTAAGTACATCTAATGTGAATTTCCACATTAAAAGGAAAATGCATTCTAACAACAAAATATGCTCCAAAATACTCCCTAAATTTGACCATAGAGCTTTGTAAATCCTTTCTGGGCACACACAAATACACCCATTATACTCACATGCCGAAACAGTGGGATGCTGTTAAAACATAGTTGCTGTTGATAAGGGTTGCTCCACAAACATGGGCATGACCTTTTGCAGTAGGAACTTGTAAACTGACTTGCCAGGGCCATTCTCCAGGACTCGCCAAGGTACCCCCAATAATTCTACTACTAGCCATCTGTTTTCCACAATCTGTAAGACACAGGAAGTAATTAACACAACTATAGATCAACCATAACAACCAATATTTAAAAAAAGATGCTGGGTATACACACTTTTGGAGCTTTTTATCTGATTTCAGCCACAACAAATATTCTAGCACCAGTTTCATCCGTTTCCCAGTTTTGATCTATCAATGAAAATTGTGGCTAACATGTTCAAATGACTTCTACAGCAGTTAGTGAGCTAAAACTAAGAAATTGTTAAAAAGGGAAGTATATTTTTCTAACTGGGGAGGCTGTTATTTTTTTATTATGAACCAATTTATGTTTTTTTAAATGTTTCAAATTCATTTTTGGTTATATTTGTATGACATTTATAGTAGTGAAGGTAATGCGTTTTGTGTTTTTTTCAGTTGTTGTTGTTATTTTGTTGCTGGGTTTTTGCTTCCTGTCTTCTGTCTCTACATTATGCAATTGCAGTCACAGGGCCAGATTCTCAAAGAATCTCCGGCAGCGTAGCGTTAGTCATTTACACTACGCCGCCACAACGTACTAGAGCAAGTGCTTGATTCTCAAAGCACTTACCTGTAAAGTTGCGGCGGCGTAGCGAAAATCCCCCGACACAAGCCCGTGTAATTCAAATGAGCCGGGTAGGGGGCGTAGAGCATTTAAATTAGGCGTGTTCCCACGCCGAACGTACTGCGCATGCGCCGTCCCAAAAACTTCCTGACGTGCATTGCGCAAATGATGTCACAAGGACGTCATTGTTTTAGACGTGTACGTGAATGGGGCTGGACGTCTTACGCAAACGACGTTAAATTTTCAAATGGCGACGCGGGAACGACGGCAATATTTAACATAGGATGCGCCACCTTCGGGCTGCTTTATCTTTACGCCGCGCAAACCTTACGGAAACGACGTAAACTACGACGGGGCGACGTAAAAACGCTCGGGAATCAGCGTTTTAGGCTCATTTGCATAGGCAAATGAGAAAACAACGTTATGGCCACCTAGCGGCCGGCGTTGTCATTACATCTACGATCCGACAGTGTAATTCTTTTACACCTGTCGGATTTTTAGTGTATCTATGCGTAAGTGATTCGTTGTTTTCTACGCCGATTCCCGATCGCTTTTACGCCGCCCCGTCGTCGCGTACGTCGTTTTCGTCCGCTTAAGTTTACCCCTGCTAATATGAGGGGTAACCTTACGCAGTACCGTCGGATGCCGTCAGGTGCCGTCGGATGCTATGTTAAGTATGGCATCGGGTCAGCGTCGGCTTTTTCTGACGGGGCGACGTAAAAACGCTCGGGAATCAGCGTTTTAGGCTCATTTGCATAGGCAAATGAGAAAACAACGTTATGGCCACCTAGCGGCCGGCGTTGTCATTACATCTACGATCCGACAGTGTAATTCTTTTACACCTGTCGGATTTTTAGTGTATCTATGCGTAAGTGATTCGTTGTTTTCTACGCCGATTCCCGATCGCTTTTACGCCGCCCCGTCGTCGCGTACGTCGTTTTCGTCCGCTTAAGTTTACCCCTGCTAATATGAGGGGTAACCTTACGCAGTACCGTCGGATGCCGTCAGGTGCCGTCGGATGCTATGTTAAGTATGGCATCGGGTCAGCGTCGGCTTTTTCCGTTGCTTACGTCGTTTTACTAACTCGTTCGCGAATAGGGCATTGTGTAGTGACGATCACGTCGTTTTGACGTCGGTTTCAATGGCGCTTTCCGACGTGAGCTGGAGCATGCGCACTGGGCTTTTTCCCCGGCCGGCGCATGCGCAGTTCGTTCGACGCGGGGGTGTGCTTCATTTAAATAGAAGCCGCCCCCTTTGAATTACGCGGGCTTACGCTGGGTCATTTTTGCTACGCCAACGCAAACTACGGAGCAAATGCTTAGAGAATACGGCACTTGCTCTAGTACGATGCGGCGGCGTAGTGTAAATGGCTTATGCTACGCGGCCGGATTTCTTAGAGAATCTGGCCCAAAATCTTCAAATGGGGGCACTAGTTCTGGTGACCTGGCGGCTTCAAGGGATTCTCTTAATTTGCAGGAAATTCCTCTCTCTTTCTGTTTTGGCTATGAGAAGTGAAAATAAATCTCCTTAATGAGACTCAAATGGCATCTAAAAACACTGACATGGGTTATAACCCTCACTTACTCTACCCCCCCAAAAAAAAGAAAAATAAGCTTTCTCTATAGTTCTACTTTAACACTCTTAGTTAGTTGTATACAGGGCTTTTTTTCTAGGGGAACTTGGGGGAACTCAGTTCCACCACCTTTGGCTCAGACCCTTTGGTGCCCGCTCACCACAATCACTTGTGAACACAGAAGTCTGGTTTCTGTGTTTACAAGTGACTGCTTTGTAACCCCCTGAACTCTGCACACTGTATGTAATGCAATTCTGGTATTTAATGCCCCTTTAAGACCCTTCTACTGTTTGTGAAATCTGAACGTGTCGTGGTTGAGTTCCTGCACCTATTTTCTGAGAAAAAAAGCTCTGGTTGTATAGATACTGTGTATGATTGGTTAGGAGACTGTGCAGACCCACTTCTCAGCTAAAAGCTAATAGAAAGCTGCAAAATTGCCAACAAAATTGTATGACTATCTTTGTGATTAAGAGAGCAGATATTAGCAGCATAGTTGTCAACATTTTTGCATTGGTGTTCTTCACTTCTTACGGTGCTGATTGCAGCCATAATCATATCCATGGTGGATTAGGCTGTTTATTTCACTTGTTCATAGAGGTGCCATCGTGCCATTACAAATTAGTAGTCACAGACACTGCATTTTCTATTAGCACTCAATGCTATTACTCTTGCATGTAGTTACATGATTGTCTTCAGTTTTTGTCCCACACTTTGACATGTAGCAAGGTCTTGAACAGGCTTTTACAACCACAGTTTCCTGGAACTGTTGGGTTCCTCCAGAGGTTGCTAGTGGTTCCTTAAGCAATGACAGGTTTGCCACCTACAATGACCACCAATGCAAAGGGGTACTTTTTCATTGACATACAATTAATGGCAGCTTTTCTCAACCAGGGTTTTGTGGAACACTAGGGTTCCTCCAGAGTTTGCTTGGGGTTCCTTGATCAGTGGTGGACTAAACTCACAGCTAATTTTTATGACAGTAATTCCACTTGGCAGAGCCAACAGTATGGGACCAATTAAACTTCTCATCTCTTTTGTTATTTAGCCACTGTAACCACTGGCACCATTGATCATGTTAGCTGTCTCTAAAGGAGAACATTTATATAAAATAATTTTTAGCAGGGATTCACCTGAATATTATTGCAAGGGTTCTTTTGTTGTAAAAAGCCTGAGAAAATCTGGTCTAGAAGGACCATTGGGAGGGACCTGTGACTAAAGGCCTCTTTTAACATGGGGCGGATTCTCTCCTGTTCAGCAGGAGATCAGCTCACAGATCCCCTGCTGATCGAAGCAGAGCTGGCGGATGACACATCTGTGTCTGTTTAGTTTCTGCAGATCATACACGGACAGAGCCCACTCTGCTTTAATGGGCTGCTTCGAGTAAAGGGACCTCGCTGTCCATTTACACCCAACTACTCTCCAATCCGATCCCACCTAAACATAAAAGGACCAATTCCCATTTCTGGCCCAGATCTGACCCGGAGCTAGGTGGGTGTAAACAGATACAAATCTGTTTACTCCCATCTGTCCTAGAGGACCACCTGAAATATTAACAGGCAAAACTGATTAAATCGCCGGTGTGAAAGGGGCCTTAAGATTACAGTTTGAAGAAAGTCACAGGAAATGATAGAAAAATGGTTGCAGAAGGCAAATCTGTGAAATAGAAAACATCTCCCCTCAATGTTATAAAGAAGAGAAGGGGTGTTCTGTAGTCCGACTCCTAACACTTCCTGTTCTAGACTGACAACACAGCTTCTCTATAGATACAGTACAATGAGTGATAGTTGTACCTCTAGGTCTGATAGCATGTTACTGACAGGATCACCAGGTAAAAGGCATAGAAGTAAAGTTTAATTGTTGAGTGAAGTTCTGCTTTTACAAGTCCAACAATAGCTCCAGCCCTTGGGGTTGATTTCCTAAAATGGGAGAGTGCAAAACCTGATGTAGCTGTGCAATGTAGCCAATCAGCTTCTAACTTCAGCTTGTTCAATTAAGCTTTGAGCTTTAAATAGAGCCTATTATACGCCTAAGTGCCTGTTCAAGTATGGAAGAAGACCAGAAGATAAATGTCCTAGATGCCAGGCGCCTGGAGACCTAGTGCACATGGTGTGGCGCTGACCAAAGCTGTTTCGCTACTGGGAGGGAGTGCTCAATATTTTGAGCGATATATTTGGAACAACTTTTACATTATGTGTACTGGGATACAGGAAGGAACGGGAGGAGAAAATAAGTATTACAGTTGCAATATTGAGATGTTTGTTTCAAGCCAGAAAATTAATAGCCACGAGATGGCAGGTGACAACGCCACTGGCAGTAAGAGAATAAACCAGGGTAATAAATGAGTCAATCTGTAAAGAAAGAGCAGAATAAAAAGAGGTAATCTTAAGGACTTTAGGGAAATGTGGAAGCCATGGTTGGAGAAAAAGGGTGCTCCTCTCTAGGGCAGGGGTCTCCAAACTTTCTAAACAAAGGGCCGGTTTACTGTCCTTCAGACTTCAGGAGGGCCAGACTTTGGCTATTGACAATAGAAAAGGTCCTGACATTAGTGGGAAAAACAATACCCCATCTTGGTGTCAGTGAAAGGAATTATACCCCGTCATTGGGCCCCATTGTTGGTTTTGTTGGGAGTAATTGTGCCCCATCATTGGTGTCATTGGGAGAAATTGTTCCCCATCGTTGGTGCCATTGGGTGGAAGTGGCAGTGGGGCTAATTATGCCCCATTATTGGTATCAGTGGATGAAATATTGCCTCAAGGGCCAGAAAAAAGCAGTTTGGAGACCACTGCTCTAGGAGGTGAGAACTACAGTAGGGGTAAAGAATAACCAAATATAATATCTGAATGAGAAGCCACATGTGGGATATCTTGGTAGAGCTATGATTATTGTAGCCTCTGGACTTAGATGGGGGAAGGGAGATAACCGGGTGATGTAGAGAAGAGGGTTGAGAAATAGTATAATTATAATATCATATAGAACTCCTGGCCTGGTGGGCTCCTCAACTCCAGTAAATGTTATTATTTGCTTCCCAGTATGCCAATTTAGGAGGTCTCACTTTTTGTATATGTACTAAGGCTATGATATATATAAGGAACAATTTTTCCCTGTTTTTAATGAATTGGTACAAATTTGTATGAGATAAAAATATAATAAAGAATGAATATAAAAATTTCTATCTAGAGCTGCACCAGATTTTGCACTCTCCAGTTTTAGTAAATCAACCACCATGCTCCTTTTACAGAGAATGTAAAAAGCCAGACTTACTAAATGTTCCTTTCCTCAACTCAGTGAAATATTCTTTTATTCCGTAATAGTCTGGCTTGATGCAATGTCCTGCTTCTGTTCTTCAAATGAAAAGACACTAAAAAAGGTTTAGACTAAACTTATGCCAGGTACACACGATCAGGCTTTTGCCCAGCCAAATCACATCGGATATCCGATGGAATTCCATAGGAGAATGTTCTATATCTAAACTCCGATGGAATTCTTTGGGATTTCTGATGAAAAAACTCTGATGGGGCTACACACGATAGGAATATCCAATGGAAAAAGTCAGTCAGACACATCGTGTGTGTGCGCCATAAGACAATTATTCCCCCCCAAATTCCGTCACAACTCCTATTTACTTTTGGAATGAGAGCTTAGTAGCCACATCCTATAAATAAAATAAAAGAGCTGTGTGCTCAGTGTAGTGGTAATCTGTTGCCCTTGTTTTATTATAAACTCTGGGAATTGTAGGGATCAATATGTTCTTTGGATCTGTACTGAGTTGATGTTTGAGCCCCTGACTGTGAAGCACCAACATTTTCAATAAAAAATTATTTGAGAAAAATAAAGTAAATTGCACATAAATCAGTAAGTTATAATTGGAGTAATCACACACTGCTTACCTGAGCATTTTAATGACAAATACTGGCCAGAGGGACAAGTTTCACTACAGTAAAGCAGAAAAATAAATGTTGGTACATAGCAAGTAAAATATATACAATATGTATTGTGATGGACTCACCCGGGGCAGACATTACATACCGTATTTATCGGCGTATAAAACGCACAGGTGTATAACACGAAAAAAACTTTCCACAGCGCCCTGCGCATAACAGGCAGGCACAGTTTACCCTCTATTTTCAGGGTACAAAAGTGAGTGTTGTACGCCAATAAATACAGTAGTTATTCAGGTTGAAAAAAGACACAAGTCCATCCAGTTCAACCATTAAAAATGATATCATACAATCCCATATACCCAATTCTATACCCACAGTTGATCCAGAGGATGGCGAAAAAACCCAGCAGAGCATGATCCAATTTGCTACAGCAGGGAAAAAAATTCCTTCCCGATCCCTCGAGAGACAAATCGGATTTTCCCCGGATCAGCTTTACCTATAAATGTTAGTACCCAGTTATATTATGTACATTTAGGAAAGAATCCAGGCCTTTCTTAAAGTAATCTACTGAGCTGGCCAGACCCACCTCTGCAGGGAGTCTGTTCCACATTTTCACAGCTCTTATTGTGAAGAAACCTTTCCGTATTTGGAGATGAAATCTCTTTTCCTCTAGACGTGAAAAGTGCTTTTCGTTACATGTATGTTTTCAGGATGATTGTGAATATTTGTTCGGCATGCCTGTCAGATTGGCACCTTTTCTCCATGTTATATCAAGGTTAGCTATACTACAGTTTTACCACATTTTGTTATGTTACAGCCTTATTCCAAAATTGATTAAATTATGTATTTCCCTCAAAGTTCTACAAACAATACCCCAAAATGACAACATGGAATACGTTTGTTAGAAATCATTGCAAATTTAGCAAATTTAATAAATAATAAAAAAAAAACATGTATATAAGTAATCACAGCCTTTGCCATGACATTCAAATTTGAGCTCAGGTGTATCCTGTTTCCACTGATCATCCTTGAGATGTTTCTACAGCTTGATTGGAGTCCACCTGTGGTAAATTCAGTTGATTGGACATGCTTGGGAAAGGCACACGCCTGTCTATATAAGGTCCCACAGTTAACAGTGCATGTCAGAGCACAAACCAAGCCACGGAGTCCAAGAAACTGACTGTATACCTCCTTGACAGGATTGTATCGAGGCACAGATCTGGGAAAGGGTACAGAAACATTTCTTCAGCATTGAAGGTCCCAATGAGCACAGTGGCCTCCATCATCTGTATATGGAAGAAGTTTGGAACCACCAAGACTATTCCTAGAGCGGGTCACCTGGCCAAACTGAGGGATAGGGGAAGCAGTGCCTTAGTCAGGGAGGTGACCAAAACCCCGATGGTCACTCTGACAGAGCTCCAGCCTCTCTGTGGGGAGAGGAGAATGTTTCAAAAGAACAATCATCTCTGCAGCACTCCACCAATCAGGCTTGTATGGTAGAGTGGTTAGATGGAAGCCACTCCTCAGTAAAAGGCACATAGCCCAAGTGAAGTTTGCCAGAAGGCACCTGAAGGGCTCTCAGACCATGAGAAACAAACTTCTCTGGTCTGATGAAACAAAGATTGAACTCTTTGGTCTGAATGGCAAGCATCATGTCTGGAGGAAACCAGATATTGCTCATCATCTGGCCAATATAGGGTGACTACATTTCCAAACTACCATTCAGGGACACCCTCCTTCCCAAAAATCAGCTTGTGGTGTAACGAATCACAGCACAGTGATTGGACACAAAGGGTGGGATTTATGATTTCTCCAATCACAAGCAGGGGGTGGGGACTGTGCTTCTTTAGGCATTCGAGGCCAGAACAAGTACTGTCAGTGAGTAAAGTGGTGATGTGGCAGCCTTTTTTGGGGGCATTAGTTTGGCTTGGGGGTTGGCCAAGTCAGTTTCCCGGGACAGACCTGCAAAATGCGGGACTGTCCCGGGCACACCCGGGACACATGGTCACGCTAGGCCGATACCATCCCTACACTGAAGCATGATGGTGGTAGCATCATGCCGTGGGGATGTTTTTCAACAGCAGGAACTGGAAGACTATTAAGGATCAACGGAAAGATGAATGCAGCAATGTGCAGAGACATCCTTGATGAAAACCTGCTCCAGAGGGCTCTGGACCTCAGACTGGGGTGAACATTCATCCTCCAACAGGACAATGCCCCCTAGCACACAGCCAAGATAACAAATGAGGGGTTACAGGACAACTCTGTAAATGTCCTTGAGGTGCCCAGCCAGAACCCAGACTTGAACCTGATTGAACATCTCTGGAGAGATCTGAAAATGTCTGTACACTGATGCTCCCCATTCAACCTGATGGACCTTGGGAGGTCCTGCAAAGAAGAATGGGAGAAACTGCCCAAAAATAGGTGTGCCAAGCTTGTAGTATCATACTCAAAAAGGATTGAGGCTGTAATTTGTGCCAGAGGTGCTTTAACAAAGTATTGAGCAAAGGCTGTGGATACTTATGTACATGGGATTTTTTATTTTTTTATTTAATAAATTTGGATTTCAAACAAATGTCTTTCATGTTGTCATTATGGGGTATTGTTTGTAGAATTTTGAGGAAAGTAATGAGATGAATCAATTTTGGAATAAGGCTGAAACATAACAAAATGTGCAAAAAGTGAAGCACTTTCCGGATGCGCTGTAATTCTCCATGATTAAAATTAACTTGAGGAATTCCGGTTTTAGACATCAATTTTCCATTTGATCTGACAATCTACCAATATGTTTTTCTGGCATATATTGGCAAATTACATTGTAACGTGACATCATAACAAGAAAGCTTGATGAATAATAAATTATATTTTTTTAGTGTTTATTTAAAATCAAGGCCTTAACATGTCTTTGTATGATAATGAAGATACTGCAGTTGAATAACTGGGAACTTTGGCCTCAGTGTCCATCCAATCCTGCTGATAACACCCACCTTGACTCCCTCCACATTGCTATTGCTTAGTTCTCTGGGATGGGTTACTTGGCCCCGTGTGTATGTGCCAAGTTAGAAGAATGAAGTGATTCACAAAGGAAAGTATGCTGACCTGCTATCGGCTTCATTAATTCTACAAAGGAAATAAATGCTTCAGTTTCAAGTGGAACTGTGCCCTTAAAAGGTTGAGAGGAAAGTTTTTTTTGATTACAGAACAGACATACAATGAGGTTGATTTAGTAAAGACAATAAGGGGGTTCACTTTGCAAGGGGATTTTCACTTAGGTTGGTGAATGTGGAAAAAATGCACTTTGCAAGGAATATCCAATCCTGTGCAAGAAAAGCAAAAACATGGTACTTTTGATTGCACACAGTTGGATGAAAGAAGTTGACAGAGCTTCACTTCATTCCTAAGAGAAATTTCCCCAGGCTGTTTTCCTTTAGTAAGTCGAACCCCATGTCTCTTTTGTAAAGAAGGCTTCTTACCTTCCTTCCAACAATCTTATTCACAATGTAAATTGAGCTGTGCATGAACAGCTCAGTGTACGTGTGCAGCACCTGCTGGGGGGTACTGAGATGAATTTACTTCCATGTTCAGACAGCCGAAGACCCCCCAACCAGAAGAAGCCAGAGGAGAAGGAGTTTTCGGTAACCACATCTCTGGCATAGAGCGGTCCAGTCAGTTCCACTCCTGTGAAGTCATGCCCTCTCTCCATCTTTCCCAGCTATCCCACCTGCTGACTGGTGACCTTTAGGGTGGATGTTGTGGGATAGAGGGGAAGGAGACCAGCAAATGACCTTTCTTTCATCTTCAGTAGTAGGTAGGAGCTCAGAAGGTTAATGGTTAAAGAGCCATGAACACGGCTTTTTACAGAGATTGCTGTGCCGCGCATCCCCCCGAGAGCGGCTGTTATGGGACACCGTCATATGACGGCATCCCACAACAAGAGCGGCACTGTCCCGCCATTAAATGACATTGAACGGGCGGTAGGTAGTTAAAGAATAAAACTGCCTTAACCTGGACAATGTTTATTTACTGAAATCCAAATTGCTGCAAAAAAATTATGGAGAGCTGCTCTAAGGTCCTGAGGACCTGTTAAATATTATATTATTTAAAACAGGGTTCAATGGGAGCCTAGGGTTCATCCAGAGGTTGCTAGAGCTTCCATGAGCAATGAGCATATTCTGCTTCCCAGATAAGCTCCAACTCAAACCATTCATCTTTTTAACTATCTGTAAAGGGGTAATTCTTCCCAATGACCACAAGTGTAATGCCGCGTACACACGGTCGTTTTTTGCGATGAAAAAAAACGACGTTTTTTGTGAAGTAAAAAACGACGTTTTTGAAACGTCACTTTCAAAGACGATGTTGCCTACACACCATCGTTTTTTTCACAAAAAACGAGGTTACGTTCACCACACTTTTCCATTGAAGCTCGCTTCATAACTAGCTTCTGGGCATGCGCGGGTTGAAAAACGTCGTTTTGAACGACGTTTTTGCTACACACGGTGACTTTTTGTGAAACAAAAAACGACGTTTTGAAAAACGACACAAAAAATTCAAGCATGTTGGAATTTTTTTTTGGTCGTTTTTTTGAAGACAAAAAACGACGTTTTGCCCACACACGATCAATTTAAATGACGTTTTAAAAAACGTCGTTTTTTTTCATCGCAAAAAACGACCGTGTGTACGCGGCATAAGGGTATTCTTCCCACTGACCATCACACTAATGCGTTGTAGGTATAGCAGTTTTCCCTTAGACGGGAAAGTTATTTCCAGGATTCTATTGTGATGAAAAGGTTGAGAAAGGCTGATCCGAAACCTCATTTAAAATCGAAACGTTTTAAATTGAAACACGTTACTTTTTTTATCCTGGCTAGTGCAGGGTATGGCCACAGTGCATTACAAAATTAGGAAAATCATAATTAAACTTTTATTACACTACCAAAACAAGTCATGTTAAAAAGCATGAAAGCACTAGAAATCTCATACCTGTCCAAGCTTCCTTGGATCGTGTCAGATGCCCTGGCGGTAAAAAGGCCAACATTTTCGGAATTGTCATTCATGGTCACTGACCCATAGGTTGGTTGTCTAAGGATGGGGACAGAATAAAAATGATGGATGCAGAAACAATGTTTGGAGGGTAATAAAGAGTATACAGTTTAATTTTACATTCTTTTTAAATTTTATTTATTTATAAAAGAAAGTCTAGTTGTTATTGGCTTGCCACACACTGCTGTAAAATAATTTTTAGTGTTTACCTTCCACTTCCACTAAAGCAGGGGTCTCAAACTCCCGGCCCGCGGGCCAGTTGCGGCCCGCAGACCGAGATTTTGCGGCCCGCTGACAAGCCCTCCCCCCGGACAGTGTCATACTGTGCAGCGCAGCGCGGTACCCTTTCCCTGCAGCCCCCCCCGTACTCATCTTTGTTCCGGCAAAGCAGGGGTGTGCGTCATGTGACGTCAGCAGCGTAGGGCGGTGCTGCCGTCACGCGCCCGTCCGCACTGAAGCGAAGTTGCTCAGAAGCGCTGAGCGCCCTCGCCCTCGTCAGCAGCGTCCTTCAAAGTAAGCTGCTGCTACTGTAATGCCAAATGTGTAATGACAAAAGCTGATGCTAAAAAGGGGTGCTGGGGGGGGATGGTTAGCAGATGCTATCACAGGGTGGTAGGGGGAATAGGGGGTGCTACTGCTGGGGGGGGGCGGTTGTTGTTGGATGATTGGGAGGCTAGCACCCTCATGTTATTACCACAGGGGGGGGGTGTTGCTGGTGAATGATTAGGGTGCTACTGTTCATCAACACCCCCCAACCCCCCAGCAGTAGTACCCCCATAATCTTTCAGCTGATGCTATTATCACAGGGTGGTAGGGGGAATGGGGGGTGTTGCTTGTGGATGATAGGGGTGCTACTGCTGGGGGGTTGGGGGGTGTTGATGAACAGTAGCACCCTAATCATTCACCAGCAACACCCCCCCCCCCCTGTGGTAATAACATGAGGGTGCTACTGCAGTAGCATCCCAATCATCCAACACCCCCCCCCAGCAGTAGCACCCCCATCATCCGTCAGCTCATGCTATTACCACAGGGGGGTAGGGCGATCGGGGGTGTTTCTGGTGGATGGTGGCGGTGCTACTGCCCTGGCAATAGCATCCCAATCATCCAACAACACCCCCCCTACCCCAGCAGTAGTACCCCCATCATCCGTCAGCTCATTCTATTACCACAGGGGGGGTAGGGTGGATGGGGGGGGGGGTGTTGCTGGTGGATCTCAATCATCCAAACCTCCCTTCAGCAGTAGCACCCCCCAACATCTGTCAGCTCATGCTATTACCACAGGGGGGTAGGGGGAATGGGAGTGTTGCTGGTGGATGATGGCGGTGCTACTGCTGGTGGGGGGTGTTATTGGTGGATGGTGAGGGGCGCATGATGGGGCATTATATGTGAGGGGCACATGATGGGGGCATTATATGTATGTGAAACCATATTCGCTCAGCCCTGATAGGAAATTTCTGTGGGTGGAACAAGAGCTCAGCCTATCAGGGCTGAGCGAATATTGGCTCACTGCCCTAATAGACTGAGCGCTAATCTATGTGATTGGCTGGCAGTGCCGAAAGAAGAATGGAGAAGAGTGAGTGTTTAAAATTTTGGTCCAATACTTGATGCGACCCAGCCTCACCCAGCTTATACCTCCAGTGGCCCCCAGATAATTTGAGTTTGAGACCCCTGCACTAAAGGAACAATAATATAAATGTAGAGGGTTAGTTCTTCTTTTTTTTTAAATATCGTGTAGCCAAGGATCCCAGTAGTTTAAAAACAGTGTTCAGCTTAGGAAAATGGAGATTAGTTTTTAGGCTATGACATACTGGTAGGTCAAGCTCTGCTCCCCCAGAGTCTGGCCAGAAAAGTACCACCTTGACTGGTCCATCCATCCTGGCATAGAAGCTATGACACGTTGTCCAGTGGGTTCAATGGACAGTTGGAGTTTTTTTCTTCTAGATTATGGTGCTACTAGTGGCTTTAGTGTTTCAGCTCAGATAAAACTCTCTGCAGATTTATGTTTTTGAATATTAATGAATACATAACCCAATCATTAAACTCTCTTACAAGCTAAAATTTGTTAAAGCAATTTCAATATTTATAAATCTGCACATTTAATTATTATAATACATGTCAACTCCATGAAGGTCCTTTGGTAGGCACTTCCTTTTATACAATGACTACATTATCTTTGCTTCCAAATTGTTTTTCTATTGTTGTCACCCTGTTACAAGCTCTTGACTGATCAGGCGGGATATTTCTGCTCATGGACTTTTTCAACACACTGTATCTATTTGTTTCAATTACCAAATGTATTTTTATTAGTTTGTCCCACGTTTTTATTATAGCACTTTACCCAACATGGCACTTTATAATTGTGAACCGTGGTAATGGTATATAATATTACACTAATGTATTAGTATGCACTGGGCATTTACACACGTTAGTCATCTGTAACACTTTATTAGGTAGTGCAGCTCCCATTCTTTTGTATTTAGTGATATCCATGTACACTCTGTTCCAAATTATTATGCAAATTCTATTTCAATGTCACAAATAATTTGGAACAGTGCATTGGAAGTTTTTTATTTTGAAAAAAAAAAAACCTTAGTTAGACTTACCGGTAACGGTATTTCTATGAGTCTTTCAGGACAGCACTTGGAGAGCGCAGCTCCACCCACTTCCCAGGAAGCACTGCAGTCATTGCTTTAACTTCCGCCCACCTCCACCATGGCCTCAGTTGTACACGAGCACCTCCGGCCATACTGAAATGAGATAAGCAGAACATAGCAACCAAACATGTTAGTACAACACATATATATATATATCTATATATACACCAGAAGAGAGAAGGGTGGGTTATCGGTGCTGTCCTGAAAGACTCATAGAAATACCGTTACCGGTAAGTCTAACTAAGGTTTTCTCCTTTCGTCTTTCAGGACAGCACTTGGAGATGATAACCGAGTACTTACTCTAGGGTGGGACCACCGCTTGCAGGACCTTCCTGCCAAAAGACTGCTCTGCCGCTGAGAGCAGATCCATCCTGTAGTGGTGAGTAAAAGTGGAAAAACTCGTCCACGTAGCTGCCTTGCAGATAAGCTCTGGTGAAACTCCAGCCCGTTCTGCCCAGGAAGTTGCCACTGCCCTTGTAGAATGTGCCACCACCCCTGGGGGAGGTTCTATATCCCTAGCTTTATAGGCCTCTTGGATAGCCATACAGAGCCATCTGGCTAGCGTACTTTTGGAAGCACCGTACCCCCTACGTGCACCCGAGAACAACACAAACAGAGAATTGGATTTCCTAAATTCCCTGGTGACTTCCAGGTAGTGCATAATGCACCTTCTGACATCTAAGGTATGAAACTCTTCTTCCCTTGAACCGGAAGGAGCCGGACAAAAGGTAGGTAACACTATTTCTTGTGCCCTATGGAAGGCCGACACCACCTTAGGAAGGAACCCAGGATCTGTCCTCAACACGACGATATCTGGGAAGATGGTCAAGAAGGGTTCCACAATAGAAAGAGCCTGTAGCTCACTAATTCTCCTAGCCGAGGTGACGGCTACTAAAAGGACCGCTTTCAGGGTCCAAAATTTTAAAGATGCTTCTAACAGTGGTTCGAAAGGTCTTTTTGTCAGACCCCCCAAAACCACAGATAAGTCCCACTTGGGAAAGAACTTAAAGGGGGAAGGCCTAGCCCTGGCCAATGCCTTAAAAAATCTGATGACATAGGGATCTAGGGATAACCGTCTCTCTAGAAATACTGATAGCGCAGCAACCTGCGCTTTAAGGGTGCTGGCTGCCAGACCCTTGTCCATCCCGTCCTGTAAAAACTCCAGGACCGAAAAATTATTCATGGGGGAACAATTTTTTGAACTGCACCAGGAATTAAAGACCCTCCAGGTCTTGAAATAAATCGCCCTGGTAACTTCCTTTCTGCTACTAAGTAACGTATCCACTAAACGTTTGGATAAACCCTTCCTACTTAAGATTAACTCTTCAGTAACCAGGCCGCCAGGTTGAGCCGATCCACGTTGGGATGGAGCAGAGGACCCTGGTATAACAAGTCCTTTCTGACTGGAAGTAGCTGATGAGGTTCTATTACCAGTTTCAGCAGGGTTAAAAACCAAGGCCTTTTGCGCCAGTATGGGGCTATCAGGATAAGAGTCGTCTTTTCTACCTGAAGTTTCCGCAGAACTAACGGAATAATTTGTACTGGGGGGAAAGCATAACACAAACGGAAGGGCCAATGCTGAACTAACGCATCTAGACCCTCCGCTTGCTCCAGTCTGTTGAGGGAAAAGAAAACCGGAACCTTGGCATTGGCTTGGGACGCGAACAGGTCTATCTGAGGGGTTCCCCACCTGTCTACTATTTTCTGGAACACCTCTGAATTTAGACTCCACTCGGATTCTAGAACCCTCCTCCTGCTTAGGAAGTCTGCCAGGTGGTTCAAAGTGCCCTTTAGGTGTGATGCCAAGTTTGTCTCTGCCCAGTAAAGAATGTGTAGGGCCAGGTTCAGGAGAACCCTGCTCCTCGTGCCCCCCTGCCTTGAGACGTAGGCTACCGCTGTAGCATTGTCCGACAGTATCTGGACATGCTGACCCCGTATCGTCTCCTGGAAGGCCCAGAGCCCCAAGCAAATGGCTTTGAGTTCCCTCCAATTGGAGGATCTCTTGGACTCTTCCCTGGACCAGGACCCCTGGGCCAACTGGCCCCTGAGGTGAGCACCCCACCCCCAGGAGCTGGCATCCGTAGTTAGGACCATTGTAGCGGGGAAGGACCACACCAGACCCTGACTCAAATTTGCGTGAGCCCTCCACCACCAAAGTTTCCTTTTTACTGAAGCTGGAACCCTGATCTCCTTTTCTAGGGGTTCTCCATGCGTCCAATTCTGTAGAATCGCCTGCTGGAGACTCCTTGAATGTAGGCGGGCCCACTGAACCGCAGGAATCGAGGATGTGAGTAGTCCCAGGGTGGACATAGCTGTACGAACTGATACTGACAGATCCGTCTGCACTGCCTTCACTGCTGCTTGGACCTTGGTTATTTTCTCCTCTGGTAGAAATAACTTCTCCTGGATGGAGTCTATGGTGTACCCCAAAAAGACTGTGACCTGAGAGGGGACTAGATTTGACTTCTCTCTGTTCATAATCCAACCTAGGCCCTCCAAATGGGCCTGAGTCCTCCACAGGTCTTTGAGAAGCTGATCTTCCGTCTTGGCGAACAACAGGAGGTCGTCCAAGTATGGAATTACCGAAACTCCTTCCAGCCTGAGAGGTGCCAAGGCCTCTGCCACCACCTTCGAAAAGATCCTCGGAGAGGAGGAGAGACCGAACGGCAGGGCCCTGAACTGAAAGTGTCTGATCTCGCTTCCTGTCCTGATTGCTAGACGCAGGAAACGCTGAGAAGAGGCTCTTATCGGGACGTGAAGATAAGCATCCCTTAGGTCTATCGAGGCCAGAAAGCAACCCGCTGGAAGAAGCCTTCTGACCGAGTAGATGGTATCCATCCGGAACCTCTTGTACTTGATTGACCGATTCAGGAATTTTAAGTTCAGAATGAAAAAGAAATTTTCCTGACGGCTTTTTTACTAGAAACACATGGGAGTAGCAACCCGTCCCCTGCTCTTGTTGGGGTACCGGGGAGATCACCCTCTGCTGGAGAAATTCCTCTAACAGCGACAACATTGCCCTGGATTTCTCCTGATCCCTGGGCAGCTGAGTCGCGTAGAAACGCGACGGTGGTTTCTCTGAGAACTCCAGCGCGTAGCCCTCTGAAATAACCTTGAGGATGTACGCACTGGAAGTCGTCTCTGCCCACTGTGAAAGGAACGCCTGAAGTCGTCCTCCCACAGCCGGGCGACCGTCACTGGGGTTTAGCGGGCTGGCTAGGGGAGCGAAACAACACCCCGGGTCTCCCTCTACCCCTCTGAGGCCGCCAGGACCTTCCACCCTGACCTTTTTGCGTCTCTTTAGAATCTTGGGGCTGGAAAAAAGGACGACATTTTTTCTTGGTCCGCGGTACTACCTTCTTTAAGGGAAAGGCTTTTTTCCTATCCGCCGTCCTATCCAGAACAGCGTCCAGACCGACGCCAAATACTAGATCTCCATCGAAGGGCAGGCCACATAACTTAGCCTTCGAAGCCGTGTCCCCAGTCCAGGTTTTGACCCAGAGAGCCCTCCTGGCCGAATTCACTAGGGCCAAGGAACGGGCTGATATTCTCACTGACTCGGCTGAGGCATCCGCCATGTAGCCTACTGCCTTCAGAAGAATCGGGAAGGACTCTAGCAACTCTCTGCGTGAGGTCCCGGACTCAATGTGACCCTTCAGCTGTTCCAACCAATGCTCAAGGTTCCTGGCCACTACTGTGGATGCCATAGCCGATTTGAGGTTGGCCAGGGAGGCATCTCAAGCCTTTTTTAAGAGCGCCTCTGCTCTTTTATCCAGGGGATCCTTTAAGGTGCCCGTATCCTCAAAGGCCAAGTCCGTATTTCGGGACACCTTTGAGAACGCAGCATCCAGCTTAGGTTTCTTATTCCATACCTGCGCTGGATCCTCATCAAAAGGAAATCTCCTCTTAAGTGACCGGGAAAAGAAAGGAGCCCTCTCTGGGTCTTTCCACTCCCTTTTAACCGCATCTGACAATACTCTATGTACTGGAAAGGTTCGATGCTTGACTTCGTCTAAACCCTGGTACATCTTGTCATGCAGAGATAAATGCGTCTTATCCACCTTAATGTTTAAGGTGGAATGAATAGTTTTCAGCAAGTCGTCCACTTCCTCTAAGGACAACTTGTAACGTGAAGAAGAAGATTCTCCTGTATCTTCTTCTATTGCCTCTGACCCTGAGACTATGCTGCTAGGTTCTTCCTCCTCAGACTCACTACCTGCCCCTCTATAATCCAAGGGTGCACTAGTGGAGGCCTTAGCTGCTGACCCCGACGCCGCCCCTCTGTCCAAATAGGAGCGGAACGACTAAAAGGTCTCTTCTAGCTCCTTCCGAAAGGAAGAGAGCATCTCCTTGGGTTGTTCGGAGTCTGCACTAGTAGAGGCTTCCCCTTTGACTATGTCCGCGATGCATGCCTTGCATAACAGCTTAGTCCAAGACCCTTTAAGGGTTGTTTTGCAAGTAGCACACCGTTTCTTAGGAGGGGGCACTGCAATTTTTAGCTTTTATTTAGCTTTCTGAAAAACACAAAAGACAACAACCCCATGTTTAACTTTTTGTGTCTCAGATCCAAACCACCACCACCACTAAACAGCCAGTGAACAAAAACACACCAGGTCCCATCACCGCTGTACCAAAACAGACAACACTCTCCCAGGGACGTGACTAGGGTGAGTGAGGCAGGCTCCTCTCCCCAAAAGGGGCAGTAGGAAGGACATAACAAGGAACCAGGTAGACTTAAACCGCTGTTTTCCTACCTGGGCCGGGCTGGTGCATGTGGCTCCTGCTCCCGCCACCTCCGCTGCGTCTTCTGGCTCCATTCTCCCAGAACGCGGCGATCGTTTGTGCGCCTTCCTTTTGAAACTCCCGGTTAACCCCACCGTTGTGAGAACCGGAAATTGCACCGCCGAGGCTGCCCCTCCCTTCTGCGTTCCAGCGGCTGGAACCCGGAAGCCGCCACGCACCGCCCGAAGTCCCGCCTCCACCGGAAATGACGTCGCCCGCCCTCCGTACCGGGACATCGCAGCCCCAGGAGACCGGCATCTAACCGCTCCAAAACAGCCTGCAATGCCCAGCCTACTGGAGCGGAACCGCCGGCAGCCTTTACCCTCGCCGGGATCAAGAAGAGGGGAGCACCGAAACATCCCCCACGCGTCAGGGGGGAGGTTGGGTCTGCCTCCCGAAAAAAACAACAGATCGCAGGTATGCTTTCCATCCATCTCCCCCTGGAGAGAGTCCAGCATCCTCCTGGTTTCCTGCAGCGCTACCACCATGGCCGGAGGAAACACTACAACTGAGGCCATGGTGGAGGTGGGCGGAAGTTAAAGCAATGACTGCAGTGTTTCCTGGGAAGTGGGTGGAGCTGCGCTCTCCAAGTGCTGTCCTGAAAGACGAAGGGAGAAAAAACTGTTATCATTAGGAGGTTTGTTCAATAAAATTTGAATTGTACACCTAATAGTTGATAACATGAGAATTATGCTGACCGTTGTTTAAATCAATTATTTAGGTGAATGAGAAAAATATCATTGGGATAATAATTTGGAACAGGGTGTACACGAGTTCATGTTAAGAGCTGCAGCTAGGTACACATACAGTCAGGGCTTTTTTTCAGGGGGAACTTGGGGGAACTCAGTTCCACCACCTCTGACTCAGACCCTTTGGTGCCTGCTCACCACAATCACTTGTAAACACAAAAGTCTGGTTTCTGTGTTTACAAGTGACAGCTCTACACTCTGCGTGTAACCCCCCTGAACTGTGCACTTTGTATGTAATGCAATCCTGGTATTTAATGCCCCTTTAAGACCCTTCTACCATTTTTGACTTCTAAACAGGGTCGTGGTTGAGTTCCTGCACCTATTTTCTGAGAAAAAAAGCTCTGCATACAGTATTTGCCAATTTGAATTCATGCACTTCTGTGTATGTTGTTGTAATTGGGTTTAAGTCGGAGGATAGCAACCTGCAACTCATGATTTACCAGTAGATCGCGCCCAGGTGACTGGTAGATCGCAGTCTAGACTTGCTGATCCACCATTCCAGAGCATCAAACTTAGTGCAATGCAAAGGGGTTACTTGTAGTTGTAGCAGTAGTAGGCAATAAGCGAATGCATAGCAATAAGCGAATGCCTTCCATGTATTGCTGGCTCCTGGCTCATGCGGAGTGATACCAATTGCATTCCACCTCTTATCCCGGCTAGCGGTCTCCAGAGTGGTGCCAGCAGCAGGAAAGAAGAGATCTCCAGGTCAGTGTGAAGCAATATACTGGGCAAAACAGTATAGGGATGTTTTCACACTGATGCACTGCGGTTTACCCACACTGCGGGTGCAGTGTACTTGCAGCATTCCTGCAGGGAGGGGAGGATGTGATCAATATCAATCTTGATTTTTTTCCTGACTACCAATATAAAGAGGAGTTTGAACACTGACCACTAATGTAATAGGGGTTTACACTGACCACTAATGTAGTAGAAGCATTCACAGTAATCACCAATGTAAGGAGGGACTTACACTGACCACCAATGTAAGGGGAACATTGACACTGGCCACTAGTGTGAATGAAAGGATTCTACACCAAGCCCCAATGTAATGAGAAGATTTACACTGACCACCAATGTGACATTTAGCCTGCGTTCACATTTGTGTGTGTCGGAAACGCCTGCAAAATCACTTTCCTGACACCCAGAGCTTTTTTTCTCAGAAAAAAGGTGCAGGAACTCAACCACGACCCCGTTCAGATTTCACAAACAGTAGAAGGGTCTTAAAGGGGCATTAAATACCAGAATTGCACTACATACAGAGTGCAGAGTTCAGGGTGGTTACACACAGAGTGCAGAGCTGGCACTTGTAAACACAGAAACCAGACTTCTGTGTTTACAAGTGATTGTGGTGAGCAGGCACCAAAGGGTCTGAGCCAAAGGTGGTGGAACTGAGTTCCCCCAAGTTCCCCCAGAAAAAAAGCCCTGCTGACACCACAGAAACGTGCTGCTCTTTAGCAGATACACAGTAGTGCCATCCATTGGTAATGACACCCTCACGCATCTGCTGACATGTGCTGACATGTGCTGTGGAGCCGTGTGATTTTAAAAAGGCGGTAGGGACTTTTTTCAGCATTTCTAGTGCATAGAGCAGCCCATTGAAATGAATGGGCCGCCCTACATGTGACCTACATCTTTATCCACCCTGTCAGTACACCTTCGTATCCCCAAACCCTGCTAACCTCTGCACCCCAAACCTCCCCATCCTCTCCACTCTAACCCCCCTCCCCTTTAACTCTACCTGCCTCATCTGCTCATCTTTGCACCGACCTTCCTTACCTCTACACATCCCCCCTTGCTCACCTGTGCACCCCAAACTGTAATTTCTTCTCTGCCTACCTCTGCACACCCCACACTATCCCCCTCTTCCCCACCCATTTGCTTACCTTTGCAGACCAGGCTGATTTAAGGCTTATTGACTACAGTTGCAGGCAAGACTTTTAAGCATGCACCTTTATCTCCCCATTGGGGAGCATTCAGTATAGGTGATTGTGAATATGACTTCAGGGGAGCATGTTGCCGCTATATACATAGCAATGCAGGTTATTTACATATAAACACCTAGTCTGCAGGTGAGTTATCTGTACACGGCAATAGGGCAGAGCTGGGCACTTCACACTGAGATATCGGTCCGCAGCACAGGACTAAAACTTCAAGGGGAAAGGGAATTTAAACTGCCATAGTTTGAAAGTATGAGGCAGCTGCTTTGGGCTCTACAACAATGACAGGGCCCAGGGCAGCTGACCCATTTGCCCTGCCTTAAAGATGGCCCTGGACTTTGTCTGTGTTGTTCAGGTAGATTTCCACCTCTTTAAGGTTGCCTACCCCAGAGTTAAGTCATACAAGTGTCCCTTATACATTATAATTTTATTGAATGTCTTTGGAACACATTACATAAAAAAACACTAAACAAAAAAACAAACACAAGAAAACTTACTCTTGGAATCCCAACCGTTGGCAAACATATGAAGGAAAGTTTTTGCTGTATCCTGTGGAACACACTGGCAACCATACGTTTTCCTTTGTTCGAGACATGACTTGAAGCAGTGAATTATCCCACCGAAAACGCACTGTGAGGAATATAAGAGATGTATGATCACAGCTATCCAGTATAAAAAAATTCTACATGTTTACACTTTATTATGGGTAGATGTTTTCTTTGTATTATTGCATCAAGCTGGGAAATGTCGATAATATTTCATTCTACAATATATATATGTGTTGAAAAATGTGTATAGTTTGCGCCACGGAAAAGAAAGGTCTTTCTCCCAAGTATTGGGCAGAATACCAAGTGTACAATCTAATATATATAAATATACAAGTTTGTGAGCTGCCTCCCAAATAATTTCAGTGTCTGAAAGTGGTATTGGAAAAGTGGTGTTAGGGGGCGCTAAATGCACAAATTAATAAATAATAATAAACCATTACTAAAAATACTACAGTGCATATATACAAAATGAAGCTTGCAAATATGTTAATCGTTTGTAACATGCAAAGAAATCTCAACAATGTATTTTGTGAAATTGAGTCCACACTATAAAGTGCATATGTGCAAAAAAGTCCCAATAGTGCTAATTGATAAGCACCCAGTAGCAGATCGAAGCCAATGTATGGTAAAGATTGTAGATATGAAACCACCACCGAAAAATTGCACCCGAAGTGATCAATAGGAATGGCTCCTTACCGATATCGATAGACTCTTTTAATTAAAAAAGAAGTCATACAGCGATTTTCACAAAGTGATCTCTCAAAGAACGATCCGGATTTGCATAATAAGTGATCCAATGTTCATGTACGTGAAAGCCAGAACAGAAAGGCAATCATAGTGAAATATTGTTTATTAAAAACTTTAAAAACAACAAGCCAAATGGCTGCTTACTTCATGTAGTGCCCCGATCCTGGCACTGAGGCTTTTAGGCATGGATTGGGAGAAGGGCCATATGTCCGTTGCTCTGCTAGTCCTACTAGCTGGCATGCGTTCCACGATCGTGGGTCCGGGTCCGCTGGTTCACGATCGTGGAACGCACGCCAGCTAGTAGGACTAGCAGAGCGACGGATATACGGCCCTTCTCCCAATCCATGCCCAAAAGCCTCAGTGCCGGGAGCGGGGCACTACATGAAGTAAGCAGCCATTTGGCTTGTTGTTTTTAAAGTTTTTAATAAACAATATTTCACTATGATTGCCTTTCTGTTCTGGCTTTCACGTACATGAACATTGGATCACTTATTATGCAAATCCGGATCGTTCTTTGAGAGATCACTTTGTGAAAAGTGCTGTATGACTTCTTTTTTAATTAAAAGAGTCTATCGATATCGGTAAGGAGCCATTCCTATTGATCACTTTGGGTGCAATTTTTCGGTGGTGGTTTCATATCTACAATCTTTACCATACATTGGCTTCGATCTGCTACTCGGTGCTTATCAATTAGCACTATTGGGACTTTTTTGCACATATGCACTTTATAGTATGGACTCAATTTCACAAAATACATTGTTGAGATTTCTTTGCATGTTACAAACGATTAACATATTTGCAAGCTTTATTTTGTATATATGCACTGTAGTATTTTTAGTAATGGTTTATTATTATTTATTAATTTGTGCATTTAGCGCCCCCTAACACCACTTTTCCAATACAATATATATATAATTAAATCTCACTTATTATCACCCCTAACAAATACGAAAATAGGCATCTTACCACATCCGGCCTCATCTCCACCTTTGTCACACTCAGCTATCCCATTGCACAGGGTCTTGTTGGGAAAACATTTTTCTCTTACAATGTAGTTGGAAGAGGATCCTCCAAATGCATTTAATTTATCTGGGAGAGAAGGGAACATTTTTGTTAGTATAGGTTTATATCAGAACAGATTCTAATCAAATAAAGAATAATCAGCATTGTAGAAAAATGTAACAAAATATATTGTATGATTTTCCAACAGTGTACTATAAAGGAGTGTTCTCAGCTGGAGGCCCATTTGGCACACATGGCTCTTCAATGCCACAGGAGTAGACGTGAAGACCATGGTGAAGAGTTCTACAACGTTGTGTATATTGCAAGAAATTATTGCGCTCAGAAAGTTTAGAGACATCTGTTGCGGGTGAATATTGCTTTAGGATACCTGCGTTTACCATGGTTCCTGACAACTGCCCAGCTGCATCAATGAAAGGCCATTGCCCAGGAACACTATGTGCCTTTTATCACTTTGTGTACTTTCTAGCAGATAAGGGTATAATAGTGTGTGCAGACAATCCAGTCTTCTTAGGAAAATGTTCACCTGATAACTGTATTGGTGAAGGAATGAGTACTCCTATGCATCTTATTGCTCGCATGCTCCTCCCATGTATTTCTAATGGCCACTATATTGGCCTATAGGAATGTATAGAGACCACTGGTAGGTGTCCAAGCTTTGTTCAATCAGAATGACCAGACATTCAGGGGGAGTGGGGGCAGAGACTAAAAGCTGCTACAAGTATGCGCAGACACCTCTAATTTCTTGCACAATATACACATGTCTGCACCTTTGTGCAGTTACACTTACAGTATATTGTAGGTTGCCCTTCCTCCAGCTTAGGATGCCTCCAGTTTTAAGCTGGCAATACACTAGTAGATTTTCCGTTGAATGTTTATATGAAAATGTAAACAAAAATTCTTAGTACATACAAACTGGATCAAGCCAAATATTGGTGGAAACCAGATATGCAAAACCCCTGGCTACAAATAGAAACAACGGTCATTGCAACTCACCCGAAATTGACTCTTACACATGATCGGAAATTCCGACAATAAAACCGTGGATTTTTTCTGAAATGTTGGCTCAAACTTGTGTTGCATAAACACGGTTACACAAATCTTGTCGGAAATTCCGACCGTCAAGAATGCAGTGTTTCTGAGAATGCGTCGGAATTTTGCGCCTCGGAATTGCTACAGACGAGCAGATTTTCCGTTGGAAAAATAGAGAACCTGCTCTCAATCTTTTGTTGGCGAAAATTCTGACAGCAAGACAGCAAAAGTCAGATGGAGCATGCACACGGTTGGAATTTCCATCCAAAAGCTCACATTGGACTTTTCTGTGTGTGTGCGCTGCATTAGTGCACTACTCCTATACCACCACAAAAAGCAGAGCTATCTTACTACTGTCAATGCTACTATCAAAATATGACGAGCAATCTCTCAACAGTCTGGAGGCATACCGCACCAACTACTGCAAGACATACCGCTCAGGGCTCTACAAACCATTCTACCAGATATCTCAATCTCAAACTGGATATATTCGGGCATTAATACAATTGGAGATCTCTACGAGGACTCCTTGCTCCTACCCTTCCAACATCTACAAAAGACCTACCACATCCCACCCAGAGACGTTTTCAAATACCTCAGAATCCGCTCAGTGCACTCTCTAGTAAAATGGTCTAAGAATCAATCACATCTTCTGGCACCTCCTAAAGTTCTACAATACAGACCATCCCTGTCTGAAAGGATTTTCATATATCTATAAGCTTCTTGTTGACCCTGCAAATAACAAGCATGTCTTACTTACCTCCACTGTGCAGTTTGTTTTGCACAGAGTGGCCCCGATCCTCCTGTTCTGGGGTCCCTTGGCCACTCTCTCGGCAATAGTTAACCCTCTCTGGGAAGCTCTCTCCCAAGGGGGTTACCCTGTGGGCGTTCCCCTGTGTCATACACTTGGCGTCCATAGCTGCCGAGTGTATGACTCTTCCCCGCCCCGCAGCGGCCACCTCATTGGATTTGATTGACAGCAGTAGTAGCCAATGGCTGCGCTGCTATCAATCTATCCAATCAATGCCGAGACTCTGTGGCAAAGAGGGCGCCGAGGACGCGCAGAGCAGGTGAATGGGCTCAGGTAAGTAAACCGGGGGGGCTGGGGGGCCTGTGATTGCCAGGTGTTTTTCACCCTAATGCATAGGATGCATTAAGGTGAAAAAACACAAACCTTTACAACCCCTTTAAGGGGCGTGTACATTTATTAAGCCTTCAAGATACCAGCTCTGATTTGTGTGGTGTGTAAACATTGTTAGATGAACAGCTTGTTGTATGCAAACAAATGACAAGGTAACTTACATGCTGTTATGAGACCAAGTCCAATAACGACGACGATTAAGACAAGGAAGACAAAGATGGTTGAGGCACGGCTTGAAAAGAAGGAAAATGGGAACTTATTTGCTGAAATGAAAAGGGTAACATTGGTGAAAGCCATATGACAAATGCTTATAACATGTTAATAAAAGAGAAGGAATAAGGAAGGTATAGGATAGGGGAATTTTGACGATTACAATTATTGTGCAATACTAGGTGGCCATCTTGAGCTTTAAGAGACCCCCTCCTCTCCTGGAACATTAAACTCTTACAGATTATTTCCCATTTTCCACAAGAACAATGATTTAAATTAAAAATATGATCTTCAAGAGCAAAAATAATGCAAGATCCAAGACCAATGAAAGCACTAGTTAAGGGACATTTACCGTACATTATTTGTTTGACAAACACGGTCAGTTAAACCGATGAGAATGGTCTGATGGCCAGTTTTCATCGGTCAATGTGTGGGCGTGTGTGGGCGTCATCGGTTATTTAACCATCGGTTAAAAAAAAGCCAACTTGTTTTAAATTTAACCGGTGGATTCCTAACAGATAGAACAAAACCGATCGTTAGTAGGCACGACCATCGGTTAAAAATCCACGCATGCTCAGAATCAAGTTGACGCATGCTTGAAAGCATTGAACTTCATTTTTTTCAGCACGTCGTTGTGTTTTACGTCATCGTGTTCTGACACAATCGCTTTTTTAACCGAAGGTGTGTAGGCGCGACGGACCATCAGTCAGCTTCATCGGTTAACCGATGAAAACGGTCCATCAGACCGTTCTCATCAGATGGACCGTTCTCATCGGATGGACCGATCGTGTGTACACGGCATTAGTGGTCAATCCATGGTAAGAATCTTTTTTTTTTTCAGCTGGTACAAGGGTGGACATGTCTGGATTGTGGATAATGGGAATAAGGGAGTATACCAATGTGTTTCCAAATATCAGTGTTAGTCAGTTTCTGCGTTTGTATATGCATTATTCGTGCATGTTCAGCATTTCAATACTTAACATCAATAGAACTGATACTCACGTCGTCTCTCTATTATGTAAGAAGGTGCAGGAGGACCTGGTTGAATGGTATATGGCTGGTAGACAACATTGTTGCCTGAGATAGCATAACCTGGATATGGTCCATTGGAGTAGGGCTGGAAAACAACAGAGAGAAGTGGGTTAGACCATTCAAAATGTTAATTGCACATTGGTGTTAAAATGTTTGTGTACAAAAATGTTTTTCTTTACATGTTGGATAGGGAAGGGTTAAAACTCGTTTGTTTATTTTCTTGATGTACATTGAGAACATTTCTCCTAACTATGTGCCCTTGGAAAAGGAATGAAATCTCTACTGAGATTACTCTTAAACAGTTGTCTGAGCAACAGGCGACCATGTTGCAAGATTTATATCACACTTGTAATCACGTTGCTGTTGAGAATTTACCAGAAGAAGAATTGTTATGGAGAACACAGCATAAATGTGAAACACTCGCAATCTTGCCAGCAACCTACATTCTGAAGCAAGCTGGTGCGAGATTGACACATACAAAGATAGTAAATGTTCTCCCTGCAAATTCTATGAATCCTCTTGCAGATGTCTCCTCGCCAGTAATGGGATCATACATGTGACATAAGCCCTACCCACAGTGACATGTGTAAGATTTGTTTTTTTTTATCGCTTTGTGACTATTGGCATCAGGACAAACTAAGAGGGTAATCTACCTAGTGACAGAGACACCTCTTCCCCTGTTGTCAGCCTGTAGGCAGGTGCAGTCTGCTTTCTCCACTGCAGGTGGCACTCAACTGCCGTGGCATTGCAGAGAGACAGGAAGTCAAATGAAACTTAGCTCCTCTATTGTTTTCTGGGACAGAGTGGGCAGCTATCTGATTGGATGCTGGTGCCTCATGTCACTCTGGTGGCTATCTTGGGTCAGGCAGAGTCTATTGAAGACTTTGGCTCCCAGGCTTGGCACGCATTTCACATGTGGCTAAAGGAAGAGCAGATTACCTATCTGTCAGGGAAAGTGCAGAAAATCAGCATTGTTATCTCACTGCAGGAAATTAGAAGCTCAGTATTTTTCTATACTTTTTAAAAAGACACAGATTTGTAAAATGTATATATATTATAGATATAAACTGATATGTTTTTTTTTCTGTTCTGTTGCACAGGCATACACGTTAAAGAGCAATTCCAAAGTGCAAAGTTTGACTGTAGAATGTCAAAATGACCCTAATAACTAAATTAACAGTAATGGTAATCACAATAAACATTTAATAAGCGCATAAAACTCAATTATGTGTAAACCTTCATAGAAAATATGGACTGTACACGTGGCCTCTTACAAAAAAAGTCTGGTTACCCAAAAACTGTTTCAGTGTAAATTTACACAACCTACTTTTAAAAACCACTAAAGCCAACTAAAGCCCCGTACACACGGTCGGACCTTAAAGAGGGGGTTAACCCTTAAAACAACTCTGTGTCATCCCATCCAGCATACTGACGTCAGCGTCAGTATGCTGTTTTTTTTTGTTTTTTTTTTATCTCTGTACTTACTGTTTAATTGTTCGTTTTATTTTGTCCCTACCGCGGGGAATGGCGCGTTTATGGAGCGTCACGGCTTCCGAAAAAAGCCGACTAGCACTCAGGTCTTTCCGATATATACGGCGCCTGCACAGTCAGCTCCTAGGTCTGTGCGCAGTCGCCGTATAGCGCCGGAAAGAACCGTGTGCTAGTCAGCTATTTTCGAAAGCCGTGACGCTCCATAGCCGCGCCATTCCCCGTGGTAGGGAAAAAATAAAATTAACAATCAAACAGTAAGTACAGAGATTTAAAAAAAAAAAAACAGCATACTGGCGCTGACGCCAGTATGCTGGATGGGATGACACAGATTTCTTTTAAGGGTGAACCCCCTCTTTAAAGTAAAAGAGAACATGTTCTCTATCTAAACTCCAATGGAATTCCTCTGAATATCCGATGGAAAAACTCTAATGAGGCATACATACGGTAGGAATTTCCGATGGAAAAAATCAGGCGGACTTTTTCAATCAAAAATTCAGATCGTGTGTACGGGGCATAAGGGTCAATAGCCATAGTTGCTGTTATTGGGTAGGGTGTATACAGATTATTTTACATTTAGCACATCCTAACTATAATTGTAAGGAAATGAACCGCTGCTGAGAACTGACCCGGGTCTCCCTTCTTAGAGTACCGAGGCTTCTAGACCCAAACACAGTTCCAAGCTCACCAACAAATAAAAGCTCAGTCTATGAATATCTTTTTAGATTTATTGTAGAAAACATAAAAGGGGCACAGGTGCAAGATACTTCAAAATCTCAGGAGAAATTAAAGGGAAAACAAACCTTAGACAAAATCCACTTGTAATGCCCCGTACACACTTGCGGGATTTCCGACTGAAAAATCCAGAGGGGAAAGCCGAGAATCTGCTCGGTCAGTCTTTCCCCCTACACACGGCCGTTTTTCCCGACAGGAAAACTGTGATGGAGCTTTGGTCGGGAATCCCGGCCGTGTGTATGCTTCCCATAGGAAAACTTCCAAAAACTGCCGGGCAAAAGTCTGCTGGTTCTCCCGGCGGGAAAAAAGGGAGCTGTTCTGGCTCAGGCCCAAATAGCAACTCCAGTACACAGGCTGCATCCCAGGGGCAGCTAAGGCCCAAATATCAACTCCAGTACACAGGCTGCATCCCAGTGGCAGCTAAGGCCCAAACAGCAACTCCAGTACACATGCTGCATCCCAGGGGCAGCAGCCCCAGATCGAGAACACTTTGAGCAAGCCTCCCAAACCTCTCTCAGCCACCTTCTGGGTACCCCTCCCAGGGATTGGCTGAGAACAAATAAATATTCATAACTTCAATGGTTGGCCCTCCTGCTGTATCTCGGGAAACTTCTTTCAGAGGTAGACAAGAGAAATCAACCACTAAGATTAGGGAAACGTGACCAAATCTAGGAGCTGGTTTTCTTTTTTTGTCTGGCGGTTTTCTGGCAGTTTTCGGAAAAACTGCTAGGAGCATAAACACGGCCGGGATTCCCGGCCACAAGCTCTCCTTGCAGTTTTCCTATCGGGTAAACCGGCCGTGTGTAATAGGCTTAACAGTCTTTGCTGTGGGTGTAGAAGGGGGTGGCCAGTTAATCTGGGGCTCTATACAAGCAGTCCCAGTCCTCACAGCAACCTCTGGCACTTACTTTCCAAAGCACATGCACACCTGGGATTCAAAGTCAAAGTCTTGCTCACAAAAGTCAACTGTTTGACACCCAGCCTCCATACAAAAGATAAAAAGGGTAATTTCCCAGACAAACCTTCACAGGTGGTAACCTACAGCAAATATCTGTCAATCAAAAGTCCTTTAGGCCCTCAGCTAAGCACATGCCAAGGCCCAAATAGCAACTCCAGTATACAGGCTGCATCTCAGGGGCAGCATGCCCAGATCAAGAACACTTTGAGCAAACCTCCCAAACCTCTCTCAGCCACCTTCTGGGTACTCCTCCCAGCATGGGCGTTCACTGAAATTTTTTCAGGGGGGGGGGAGCTTCGGCAGCGGCAATACACAGTCACATTTAACCCTGTCTTTAACCACTAGCTGGGGTTTAACCCCCCTAGCAGCCGAATAGGATGGATGGTGTCAGTAGGGCAGTGGACGGTGTCAGTCGTTTTTTTATTTATTTCTTTACAAATTTATTTATTTTTACATTTTTTACCAGTCTTGTTGGGGGGCTTTGCTGAAATATCAGGGGACTAAACAGACCACTGGTAGCTCACTTTTGAAAAATAGAAAGGGACTGAGTGTGAATTCTCCACTTCCTTTCTCTGAGGCATAATAAACATAGTAAATTGGAACAAATATACTCTCTGTGTACCAAACTTTTCCCGATTCCTCTCAATCTCTGTGACTGGTCCCCTGCAGCTTCTGTGAAAGTTGTGACAGGCTGTGGTAGCACTCCATCATCCTCATTGTACCATATACAGGGTTAATGTTCCTGTATGGTATGCAATGATGATGAGGCTTTGGGTTGAGGAGGAGAGCAGTGCAGCTGGCTGGAACATGAAAACATAGAAGTAAAAGTGGTAATTTCCCCCCAGCAGTGCAAAGGTGGACTTTTCCCTTTCCTGGAGGTGGGCTGTATTCTGTATGTCTCTTTATACTCATGACAATGTCAGGAATATACTGGGACTTTTCAGGTTCTACATAGAAAGTATTCCACATTATTAAAAATAATAATTTTTAATAAGATATGGTGTGTGTGTGGAATGCATCCATGTGGAGCCTAAAAAAAGCAGTCCACTCTGACTTCCAGGAGGGGGCAATTGACCCCCCTTGCCCTATGGAGCGGATGCCCATGCCTCCCAGGGATTGGCTGAGAACAAATAAATATTCATAATTTCAATGGTTGGCCCTCCTGCCATATCTCTGGAAACTTCTTCCAGAGGTAGACAAGAGAAATCAACCACTAAGATTAGGGAAACCTGACCAAATCTAGGAACAGCTCACCACTTCACTGAGTACAGCAAAGTCAAAAACGAAATTTAGTCTAACCAGGAAAGCAGATGCACCCATCCATTAAAAAGCATAAACCATATTTTTGGTTTGATTATTTAGCCATCATTACATCCTGTTCCTAATAAGTATGAATATATTTTCTGATGATCTTCCTGAAACAATGATAGCTGTCCTATTCTGTAACAGCTGCTATAAGAGCCCATCAATTCTTCTACATAGCAGTAAATGATGAAATAATTTGCAGATGCAAAATCTATAACATCTGCATCTCTATGGTTAGGAGAAATGACACACCTGTTTATTTGTTTATCCTGTTGCGCACTGTCAGGATGAGCTAAAATTGGGAAATCTGTCACTTGGGTACCTAGGGGTGGAGATCCCCTATGGCCTAGGACCAGGGCCGATCCTAGGGTCACAGGCGCATGGGTGCAGAAATATTTCTGGCACCCCCCACATGGGCGTCGTTGTTTTACTGACCCCTCCTCCTACAAATGTTTTTATGGCGATGATTCAACCACAGGGATGCTCCCCCTCAAAGTCTTCATTACCCTGGGTTGCTTACATGTTCTCTTAACAATGAACAAAATACAAGAAGAGAAGCAGAGTACTTTATTGGGACCTGGAGAAGGGCCTCTGTGATGGACACAAATAGCACTACTGTTAGAGGGTCTGTTAGATGTTCGGCGCCCCCACCTCTGCAGGCGCCTGGGTGCAATGCACCCTGTGCACCCTACCTAGGATCGGCCCTGCCTAGGACACTGTTATCGTCTAGGGGGGCTCCATAGGGACAAGAAATCGCTTTGACAAATAACAGAAGGTACTTGTATGTAACACAAAGTTCATGCACTTTAGTAATTTTACCTTAAAATGTTTTTGAGGGGACAAATTAAGTAATCTATACCAGGCTCTTTCCCATGCAATATTAGTATTTTAGGTGCTTTCGTGGCACCACCACATGTTCCTATTCTAAAATTGATCATCTCTCCTGCAAATTAATTATGAACTTATTAATTGCAGTTAAAATGAAAGTCTCATTAAATTACATAAGCCTACTTTTCTACTTCTTTTCCCAACATAATTCAGCCCATTGTCATTTCTTACAACTCAAACACCTCAAGGACTAACCAAGATCCTCCATAGTATTTGTTATTTCCCTAAGTTTTTTTACTTTAATAATATTTTCATTTTTTTGTGCCACTTATTTTTTCAAGAGTAATATACAAGAAAATAATATTTTTTTATAGTATATTGCTAATAGCCTTAGGTTTCTACCAGTCTATTATTTTTCTATTATCTTTAAGTACGCGTTCCACTTTGTTAAGAACATTTGATATCAGCACCATCTAGTGGCATTCTGTAGCCACAGCATTGTTATTTTATGTTATGAAATACAGTATGCGCTTGTTTACACTTGCGTTAGTCTCTGAAAAGCGATCAGCATTAGGTTGCATTTCAAAGAATGGTACAGGAGTGGCTGACAAACATTAGGAAAGCTATAGCTCCACCTCCTAAATGCCTTTATCTTTTTTTTGTTTGTTTTACATTCGAACAGTTTTTTTTTAATAAGAATACTGTAAACCTAGCTTGATCTTAAATGGGTTGCATTCAGTGGCGTTACTGCCTGCTGAATGCCACAGGGTTAAAATTTAGCAACCACCATGGCATTTGTTCAACTTTATCCAGGCTGTCATGTTATTTTCAGGTGCTTGATCGAGACAGAGTAAAACCAAGGCTCAACCACCTATTTTTATCACCCTTGTCCTCCTGTCCACATGTGCAAATGAGCTGTGTGAAGTTGGCACCCCATGTTTGTAAAACCTAAATAAATAAGCGGCACAAACGAATGGTATATTTTTTATTAGGTTTTACAAAAATGGGGTGCCAACTTCACACATCTGTGCAAATGAGTCCTAATACTATTGAGACAATGTTATAATCTGCCTTTATTTTTTATACTTTCTCCATTTATATCTGAAACTTTTCCCAAAGTGTTGGCGCTATATACGGTAAATCCTGTATAATAATACTAATAACCCAAAGGGATTGTATAGCTGGCAAGATGAAGCATGCTTTCAGGTGCCCTTAACTTGCAATTGAGGTTTGACATGCTTTTGAAATCCTTTTTTCACAAGTGATTCTGGCCTCAATCCAACCTGCCTTAGACCTAGTTATAAGCTGCATTATCCCGCTTCAATCTGCTTTAGTGTTTCTATTAATTTTATGAAGGAAAAGCAGTTCTGTTAAATCCAAAAGTCCTATGCGTTTGGATCCATGTATCGGCTCCTGCCTGTATTTTGACATGCGATTGTGTCTGTGTGGCCGCTGCATGTTCACTCACTTCTATTGGCTGCCTGCACACGCATCTGCCAGTGGCTCTGCACCAACAACGGGATTAATTATTCATCTGAATGATCCCTAAATGAAGACATTGTAAAGTGTGTGTCTGGCATTAATCTGGCAACAAGTTTAACAATCTGATTGTGCAATTTCTTTCCAGACTCCTTTACTTTGCACTTGTGTAGTGTGATTAAAACATTCATAACTTGTTCCTTGTAAATCCACTCAGATACACCCTCTCTATGCATAGTTGTTAGTAAATGTGAAACAGATTATATAGTCACATTGCAGCAGATTATATAGTCATATTGCAACATGTGGCTGTTTTAGTTTACTTAAAGGACATCATGAAAGATATTGTATGTATGCATGTGATTAATATGTATGCATAGGCGTAGCTTGAAGCTTGTGGGCCTCGATGCAAAAGTTGACCTGGGCCCTCCCCTCCATTACCACCTACCACTTTCACCATGCGTGCAGATACACCCACCGCACACCAAGATACTCAAAGTAGCTTAAGGCCGCGTACACACGATCATACCGGAGTGAAGACCAGTTTCATCGGACCAAATTGATGGTGTGTACGGCCCATCGGACCGTTGTCCGTCGGACCAAAGTTTTAAAATTTGCTTTAAAATCTGTTCGATGGACACCTGTCCGTCGGCTCAAGCCGATGGTTAGTATACAAAAGCATCGGACCAAAAACCCACGCATGCTCAGAATAAAGTCGACGCATGCTTGGAAGCATTGAACTTCGTTTTCTCAGCACGTCGTTGTGTTCTACGTCACCGCGTTCTGGCCCGATGGGATTTTGGACTGATGGTGTGTACGCACATCAGACCATCAGACTGCTTCAGCGTTGTCCGATAAAAACGGTCCGTCGGACCAGTCTCATCGGTTTGGTTTGATCGTGTGTACGTGGCCTAAGTGTTTTGAGTTCCCAAAGTTCCTTCTTACATCAGAAGACAGGGATCACCGCTGGAGAATCAGAAGACAGTGATTACCGCTGGAGAATCAGAGGACAGGGATCACCGCTGGTGAATCAGAGGACAGGGATCACCACTGGAGAATCAGAGGACAGGGATGAACGTGTAACAGGCATACGTCGACCGTGCGATAACGTCATTGCCCCGGCGCGCGTGCGTTCCACTGTGGAACGCGGAAGTGCGCCGCGCATCACTGCTGCGCTGGAATCAGTGCTTATGCATTGCACCTGCCTCTCACCTATAAACAGAACAGTGTGCAGACTGCACACTGTTCTATTATTGTCGGTCGTAGCTGGCTAGGCTACAACTAAACTACGGTACCATCTAACCTCTCAAGGAATAAGCAGGACAACCTGGATCCATGATGCCTCTCAGCTATCCATTGCCTCCATCCACGCTGCCCATCTTACTTCTGTGGCTGGGGACACCCTAAGATATCTGGCATCAGGGGACCCTCCATGACAGAATTCCATTGCTGCCACAATACTCTGCTTACTGAAGAATACTTGTCCTCTGCAAATTGGAGAAGTAACATTACTATGTTCCATTTGTTGCTCTAGAATTACCCGGATCACATATAACCTTGCTACGTATTGTATTTGAAACTACCTTTACTTTTACTAAATCTGCCTTCTTGAAACAGTTGTTTAATTTCCTAAAGGGACATATACTCTCAATTCAATTACGCTACAGTTTTCTCTCTTAACTTAATGCTACTTGCAAACAGTATTTTTATATGCTACGTGCTTGACATTCGTTGTTATATACCTTTTCTTAGCTAAGGTTGGATGGTATGTTGTAATACCTCCTCCCTTAGTAGCCCAATGCATTCCTTTACGTTAAGTGATATGATGTAGAGAACCCCCAAACTCCTGTTCTCTGATTGGAGTGACGCCTGGGGTCCCGTACTGATAATCACTTACATAAGTGCATTGGAATCTTTAATGCAGTTGTGCTCGTTGATCTTTATTATAATCTTCTATGCTAGCGGTTAGACACATGTTGTAATACCTCCACCCTTGGTAGCTCAACGCATTCCTATATGTGAGAGAGATGATGTAGTGACCCCCCAACTCCTGTTCTCTGATTGGAGTGACGCCTGGGGCCCAGTACTGAAATCTCACATAATATAGCGAGGTGCATTGAATTCTTTCCTTAACAGCAGTTGTGGTTCACTCCCGTTCACCGTAGTTTGTGACACAAAGCTGGGAAATCAGAGGACAGGGATCATCGCTGGAGAATCAGAGGACAGGGACCCCTGGCAGGTCACTTGGCAGAGCTCCTTTCCCATTCCAGCACTGCACACAGATCCTCCCCCCCACACTACACAGGATTGAAATCACATTCCTTTACACACAGTCTGTCAGCCTTTACAGGGTGTATCTGACTTTTATGTTGCGGTTCTGACCTGTGAAATCCCCTGGTCGGAGCAGCAGTGTAGTTGCAGTAGGCAGATACACCCTATGCAGATTGTGGCTGATTGGCTTTGTAGTAGGGGAATGTGATTTCAGCTCTGGGGAGGTGGAGTAGTATAGGGTGCTTCATTTGGAAAGGAGCTCAGCAGCCGGGCATAGCATCCTGGGCAGAGGGGGTGCAACTTAGATCTGGGGGGGGGGGGGGGCATATGACATGAAATCTGCAGCCACTCAGGTGGTGTTAAGGGATTTGTTTAAGTAACTTCTGAAAGTCTCTCTGATAGTGTTGGCAGGTGTTGGGGGAAGGTCACCCAGAGGTGTATTTTTTCCCCAGTTGTCAGGGAAGTAGGGTAAGTGGACATCCCCGGGTGGGGGGGGGGGGGATACAGAGAATGCCAGGATTGTGAGGTAACAATGTCTTACCTCACCAGTGACAGCAGTCCCATCGTGGCTAGCTGTATTGCTCATTGGGCTCGTTTGGCTGTACTTCTCCCGTGGATCACAAGAGTGCAGATCATTTTGCAGTTCTGTGACCCGTTTTCAGCAAACAGCGGGCCAAAGCCCACTGTCTGCTGACGCCACAGAGCCATTTCAGGCTTGGGCAAGTTTAATGACAATGAAGGCGGGATCCATCCACATGCCTGGACCAGCACCTGGCTCAACCTCTCAGTAAGTCGTTGAGAGCCTGAGCTGGCTACTCCTGCCTCCTCCACAGCCCAGCGCTCAAGTGAGCGGGGGGAGGGAACAGCAGAGTGACTGACAGTCAGCAGCTCTCTGCTTAGGGAGCCCTGAGAACCGAGCAGTCGGAGATGTTTGATCGCTTGGTTCTCAGTATAAGAGCCAGGGAGGAACAGATGCAGAATTGGACAGATGCTGCATCCACCTAGGCAGTATGATTCTACAATTAAAAAAAGTCCATACCTCTATTGCCTAAATAGAATTGTACAGCTTTGTACAACTTTGGCTTGTGTTAGTAAAACTGTACTGATCATCACAACTATCCAGGATTACAATACCTTTTTTTCAGAATAAATTTTGTCTTCATTTGATGATATGTGCTATTGAATATCATCAATGGAAAGCTGAGACAATATAATAAACTTTTTTTAAAATTTAGCTGTATATTTCTTACCATTGCCATGACTCACCAATGCAAATTAATTTAAGAAATTCCCCTACTCCAGACAAACATGGCAATACCACATACAGTATGTGCATATTATTTGTTGTTTGTACCTGTAGCACGAAGAAACAATAGTGCACTTGTTTCTTTTTCTTTTTTTTATCCTACCTACAACTGACAGTAAATCAAAATGTTTTTTTTTTTTTTTTAATCCTACCAGATCCACACCACACTTATATGTGACTCTGACACTGGATCTAATGCCGCGTACACACGATCAGGCTTTTGCCCAACCAAAAGCTCATTGGAATTCCGACGAATTCCATCGGAGTAAAATAGAACATGTTCTATATTTTCGATGGAATTTCTCCAATGGGGCATACACACGGTCGGAATTTCAGATGGAAAAAGTCGGTCTGAAATATCTTCTAAGTCCAAAACCGTTAC
Source organism: Rana kukunoris (assembly GCA_029574335.1). Classification (NCBI taxonomy): domain Eukaryota; kingdom Metazoa; phylum Chordata; class Amphibia; order Anura; family Ranidae; genus Rana; species Rana kukunoris. Next base: position 61,477,828 of record CM056058.1, on the reverse strand, counting down.
AGCTGTTGTCAACAACTGTATTCTTTCAGTCATAAACTACTGTATATTGGTATATTTGACTAAAGAAATCCAATGGAACCTCGGTTTAAGAGCAACTTGGCTTGAGAGCATTTTGATTTGCAAGTAACTTTTTTTTTAAATTCTGACTCGGTTTGCGAGTGTTGACTCGCAAAATGAGCAGAATTCAAGCTAAAAAGGCCTCCAGTACCTCATCTGACCTGAGGTACGGGGGCGCAGAAGCCGAGCAAAGCCAAAAATAGGCCTGCAGTACCTCATTTGGTCTGAGGTACATGGGCACAGGAGCCGAGAAAAGTCGAACATTGGCCTGCAATACCTCATTTGGCCTGAGGTACGGGGGCGCAGGAAATGAGCCAAAGTGTCCTCGGGCCTTTTTGGCCATTTTTGGCGCTCTCTGGCCGAATTCGGTATTGCATCCCATTGAAGTCAATGTGGAACAAATTATTTTTGTTTCCATTGACTTCAATTGGAAAACTCGCTTTGATATGCGAGTACTTTGGATTACGAGCATACTCCTGGAACGGATTATACTCATAATCCGAGGTTCAACTGTAATTAAAATGTAAAGATATATCCTGTAGTTTTAAAGTGTTACTAAACCCAGGACCCTGCATTCATTATACCTGGTCTAACACAGTACACAGAACATGAAAAAGCTATTATTTTAGTAAACATAAACTGACAAATACCCTTTCTCATCAGCAGTATACATAGTGTCTTGTGACTTCTATCAGTGTCTGGCCGAAATTTGGTTAAAGCTTTTAGGAGGAGTTTTCATTCTCCTCTGATTGTCCTTTGAGGTTGCATGACCCCTGGCCCTCTGTCTGGAGAGTGGCAATCACATACAGGTGGGCATAGTTGGCACTTTTGACGAGTGCCTATAACAGATCCTGTGGCTATATTATGCCGCACATCACCAGAAGATTACTGCTACAGGGGTATGGGGGACAGAGGACTAAAAAAAAAAGAACATAATAAACATGGTATACTTACCTACTCTGTGTAATAATTTTGCACAGAGCAGCCTGGATCCTCCTCTGCTTGAGTCTATCTTTGGCACTCCTGGCGCCTCCCTCCTGTTCAGTTCCCCCACAGCAATCAGCTTGCTATGGGGGCACCCGAGCCGAGCCACAGTTCTGTGTGTCCATTCAGACACTTAGCCATGGTCCAGCTCTGCCCATCTCTCCCCTCATTGGCTCACTGACTTTGATTGACAGCAGAGGGAGCCAATGGTGCTTTGTTGCTGTCTAAGCCAATGAGGAGGGAGGGAGAGACAGCCGAGTCTCTCGTGCAACATCGCTGGGTTGAGATGGGCTCAGATGAGGGGGGCTAAGGGAGGCTGCTGCACACAGCAGGCTTTTTATCTTAATACACAGAATGCATTAAGATAAAAAAAAAATTCTGCCTTTACAAACCCTTCTTATTTTACTTAATTTTTACCAGTAACGCTAGATGATTTTTATTGTTAAATTATATGTAAACTCAAACAAAAATTTAATATTTTGCTGCTTACCAAATGCCCTAGATCTGGGGTGTCAAACTCAATTTCATCATGGGACGCATGAGCATTATGATTGTTCTCAAAAGGGCCCTCAAAAGGGCTGGTTGTATCTGTAAGAATAGATGTCCAGAGCATCCCCTCCCCTTACATTAGATGCCAAGAGCCACCCCACTATCAGAAGTTGAGTCCCCCACTCTCCCTTACATGCACCCCCTTTCCTTATGCTGCTGCTGGGAAGAAGCTGGATGCGTTGCTTGAAAACAGAAAGTTAGGGTCTAGAGTAGGACCAGAGGAGGGCTGGAGCTCTCCTGCAGCTGCAGGAGAGGTGCGAGGGCCACATGAAATGGCCTGGAGGGCCGCATTCGGCCAACGAGCCTTGTGTTTGACACCTGTGCCCTAGATGCATTGGCTGTATTAGTTTTCTTTTGTAAGGCCAAGAAACAATAATGAAACTACCAAAAAAAAACTATTCTCTGTTTAATGAAGATGTGGAGAGTGGGAGGTGTTTATAGTCTAAGGAGAGCAGACTGGGGTGGCAATGATGTTCCTCCATAGGTACTGTATAAGACAGCGAGTGGACGTTGACACCCTGGGACAGGAAGGGTGCTAACGGCAGAATAAACAGGTCAAAACAAAGATAAAAGAATGGTACAAAAAACAAAACAAATGGAGAAACCATGTCTAAGACACAGATAAGTTGCAATGAAATACATTGTGCTTTTTGTGTTTAGATACCCTTTAAATAATGAGGATTATAGAGAAAAGACAACCATAAGAGGCACATTGCTCTTGGTTTATGAACCTTACGTATTAGGCTACATCAACTAACCTGCAACAAACAAGTCTACAGCTTAATGGGAGACACATACACAATAGCATTCATAGTATGTGACTAAAGACAGAAATTACACTGTCAACAAGAGCAATAACAAGGAAACATCATATTACTGGCAGCACTTGGGTGTCAGGTATAGCAGAGAACTTGTATTTCTACAACCCATACATAACAATCCCAAAATAAAAAAGACAACAAAACAAATATAGATTTGATGTGGAAGATGTCCTGATTGTTTACTCGTGGGTGGCTTATAATTATCTTGGTGGAGGTAAGTGCAGAAATAGATAATTGGTCAACAAAATAAATACACAGAGGCGGGTGCAAGGGGTGCGGGCCACACCCGGGTGACACCCGTGGGTAGCAGTACGAACCTCTAACAGCGCCCACTGCCCCTGATTAGCTGTGCCTCAGCTTGCGCCGCTGTGTACCTCAGAGGCGCAGACCGAAGCCTCCTCCTCCTCTGTTTACATCCAGAGAAGAGGAGGGGCCTGTGCTCGAGGGACAGACACACAGTGTGTGTAGCGCAGTGCTGTTCTGAGGTATGTAAGGTGGGGGCGTCTATACTGCTGGGGGGAGGGATCTGTACTGAGGGGGCTTTGTAATGCTGGGGGTCTGCACTAGGGGGGGTGTCTGTAGTGAGGGGGATCTGTAATGCTGTGGGGTCTGCACTAAGGGGGTGTCTGTACTGATGGGGGTCTGCACTTAAATGTGGGGGTCTCTGTACTGATGGGGGGTCTGCACTGATGGAGGGGTCTATACTGAGAAGGGAGGGGGTCTATATTGATGGAGGGGTCTGAACTAAGTGGGGGGTCTGTACTGAGAGAGGGGGTCTGTACTGCGGGAGGGGGGTCTGTAGTTAGTGGAGGGGGGTCTGTATTGTGGGAGGGGGGTCTGTAGTTAGTGGAGGGGGTCTGTACTGTGGGAGGGGTTCTGTAGTTAGTGGAGGGGGGTCTGTACTGAGGGGGGACTACAGTTAGAGGGGGTGACACCATTTTTTTTTCCGCACCGGGTGACACCAACCCTAGTGACGCCACTGGAAATACAAAATACATCAGATGCATGAAGGTATAAAACCTTCTCTGTGCAGCAGCTCTCCAGCCCACCTGAATACTTATCTGAGCCCCATCGCTTTCCAGCAATGTGCATGACAGGTGTTCTGTCAAACTAGACAATTTGTCTAGATCTCCAATCATGTCACTTCCGGTTACTGTAAAGCATCAGTAATTGGAGATTTCGGCAAGTTGCTGTTTTGACACACGCAAGCGTATACACTCCGCTACACGATATTATGAGCGGACATTGTTAGTCTGCCCGATACTAACCACCAACATGTCCGCCTCCAAGATGACAACAACTTTTCCCTTCTTAGCCGCTGTTCTGTCAAAACAGAAAACTACCGGAGTGAATACGCTTGCCAGGGTTGTGTCAAAACATCAACTTGTCGAAATCTCCATTTATTGATGCTTTACAGTAACTGGAATTGACGTAATTCAGGATATCGACAAATTGGCTATTTTGACAGAACACGGGCACCTGGCAGGCAGAAGGGGCCATGAGTGCCGGGGGGGGGGGGGGGGAACACGGGAAGAAGAGGATCGGGGTTGCTCTGTGCAAAACCATTGCACAGAACAGGTAAGTATAACATGTTTGTTATGTAAAAAACAAAATTATTGCCTTTAATATCACTTTAAGGTACAAATGTACTAAGGCTGATTTGCTGTAGGAGACCCTCCCTCGCTCTCTCATCTGACCATAACACCTTTTTCCATGTGGCCTCAGAATCATCAAGGTGTGTTTAAGGTGGTCTGATGAGACTAAAATTGAATTATTTGTCGTCAACACTAAACAATATGTCTGACCGAAATCCGATACAGCTCACAAACCAAATAACACCATTCCTACAGTAAAGCATGGAGGTGGTAAAATCCTGCTATGGGGGTGTTTCTCTGCAGCAGGGACTGGAGCACTTGTCAGGATAGAAGGAGAAATGGATGGGACAGAATACTGTCAAATTATTGAGGAAAATCTGCTGCCCTCTGCCAGAAAGTTGTCATAGGGAAGAAAGTTTACCTTCCAACTAGACAATGACCCAAAGCACACAGCAAAAATTACCACACAGTGGTTGGAGGAGAAAAAGGTGAATGTCCTTGCATGGTCGAGTCAGAGCCCAGACTTGAACCCCACTGAAAATCTGTGGAATGACTTTAAGGCCTCGTACACACGAGGCAATTCATTTGTTCAAATCGGTCGGACCGACCGATTTAAACAAATCTGTCTGTTTGGATTTTGGTTTGCTCGCGTGTACACACGAGCAAACCAAAATCCCCGCCAGCAGACGGCGCGCTGACGTGTCGGTGACGTGGCGGTGACGTTGACGCCGCCACGTCACCGCACCAGGAAGTAAAACACTTTCGCGCATGCGCCGAATCCATTCGGCGCCGGTGCGAGACGACATGTCTGCTGGTAAGTGTACTAACCAGCAGACATGTCGGGCGGACGGGTTCCCACCCGATAGATTTCAAAGCATGCTTTGAAATCTGTCGGGTGGCCAAATCCGTCGGCTCGGCCGTACACACGATTGAATCTGTCTGCTGGGACGGTCTAGCAGACCGTTTCCAGCAGACAGATTTGATCGTGTGTACGCGGCCTAAGGCTGCAGTCCACAAATGGTCACCATCAAATTTAACTTAACTTGAGCAGTTCTGCAAAGAAGAGTGGGCAAATATTGCAAAGTTTAGATGTGCTAAGATAGTAGAGACATATCACAACAGACTAAAGGCTGTAAATAAAGCAAAACTTGGTCCAATAATACAATGACATAAGGGGGTAATCCTTTTTCCAACTCCAACTGTTTTTGAAGTTTTTTGTATTTTTTTTCTGATGCTGTTTTATCTTTCACTTGGATGTTATAAGTTGCACTAGTAAATGAGTAAAACAAAAAATGTGCCTGTGTTGATTTCAGGCTGAAAAGCATTAAAATGTGATTATTTATTTATCTATATCCACTGTCTCTATATATATTACAGTACAGTATATACATATATACACACATACTGTACATACACAACTTGTGGACATATCAGACAATTTATAGACAGACACGTTATAGACAGAGTGTATCTTGATTGATAATAATGTGTGCCACAACACAGCTTCTATTAATAAGCTAGGTAATTACATAAAGCATAATAAGAGCACAGGCTAAAACTATACACCTCAAAATACTTTCAGCAGTAAAATTATGTCCATCCCTCTAGGCACAATTGTGTTCAGCTATAGCAAATTTCTTTCCTGCAACCACGCAGCTAGCGATAATCACATGTAAAATCTGGCAGGCTGGTTGTACCAAAGTTGGGAATACATTAGTACGACTAACCAGCGGACCGAAATCCCCCGCATGCGTCAAATGGATTCGACTCATGCGTGGAATCATTTTATTTCCTGGAATCATTTTATTTCCTGGTTTGGTGACGTGGCGGGGTCAACGTCACCGCCACGTCACCACGTTCTCTGTCCGAGGGGATTTTCGTCCGATGGTGTGTACACACCGCCGGACCAAAATCCTGCAGGAGACATGTCCGATGAAAATGGTCTGCGGACCGTTTTCATCGGACATGTTTACTCCTGTATACGGGGCCTTACAGTCTGGTTGCAAGGAGATTTTTTTTTTTTTTTAACCTTTGAATGGATAACAAAGAGTTAAATTATGTTTTACCAAATTTGGGATAAAAATCTGAGAAGTCACAATAAATATAAGACTAATCCTTACTGTATACAGTGCTACAGCACAATAAAACTGTGCCCATAAATGAATAAATAACTATCAACCAAAAAGTGTTCATAAATGTGAAATGTCTCTATCCCACTTATTTGAAAACTAAAATATTTTGTAACTGAATCACAGTGACCATTTGATTAGGTGCACAGTCCACTTTTCTTGTCGACTCGACTCCTTACAGCAGGGGTGGCAAACTCAAATTCATCGAGGGCCGCATCAGCAGTGTGAGCAACCCATGAATAAGTCGCGTGCCCATGACGTAACGCATAGGGAGGAGCCTACGATCATATCCGAGTCCATCGGATCGAATTGAGGAGACTGCACACTGAGCGGCGTTTCATGCTTTCACAAAGCGGGGATTCGTGAGTGCATTTGCTGATGTATCAGATCGTTTTATCCATCTGTTTTTGATGTCTGCGCAATGAGGTTTTTCTTTTTCCTTTCATATTCATCTGCCTATGAGTGCCTACAGCGCTGAAGTGCTGGGATCTACATTCATAGTGGAGGAAGGTATTGTATGATTTTTCCTGGTTGGAACTTTTTGTTTTTGCCTTTCACTGTGCACCTGATTAAGGACTTATCACATGTGTGTGTTTAGTATCATTTTCACTCACAGTATATGGAGATTGTTTTTCCCTGATTTGTTTGTACGGTTTTACACTTATAAGTTAACATAGCGCTTCCATATTGTATACTTTTTCACTGTTTCTTCTGATTTGGTATCACTCGGATAGCAGCTGTGTTATTTGTTTTTTTATTAGGTGTTCCTGGGATTATTAATTTAATTAGCGCTGTAGTTCATTTTCACACGCATCAGCAGTGTGGTCGCCCTCAAAGGGCCAGTTGTATATGGGTCGCACTACATACAGAATGCAGAGTTCAGGATTACGTCAGGATTATGCTACGTACACAGTGCAGGAATTCAGGGGTGCGCTACGTACACAGTGCAGGGATTCAGGGGTCCGCACAGACCCCCATTACACTAGAGTCCGCACAGACCCCCATTACATCAGAGTCTGCACAGTCCCCCATTACATCAGAGTCCACACAGAGCACCATTACATCAGAGTCCGCACAGAGCACCATTACATCAGAGTCCGCACAGACCCCCATTACATCAGAGTCCGCACAGAGCACCATTACATCAGAGTCCGCACAGACCCCCATTACATCAGAGTCCGCACAGACCCCCATTACATCAGAGTGCGCACAGACCCCCATTACATCAGAGTGCGCACAGACCCCCATTACATCAGAGTCTGCACAGACCCCCTTGTAATGCTGTGGACTTGGATGTAAAGGGGGAACTCTGATGTAAGGGGGGCTCTGCCCACCAAAGCCCCCCTCTTGCACCAGAGTCCACAGAGCACCTCTTAAATTAATTTAATATATACACTGGGAGGTGGGAGAGGGTGAGCTTACTCACCCCAGGATGGAGGGTCAGGGGCGGGCTGCCTGCATCTTCCTTCACATTCTCCCGGGGATGTGTGAGCGGGGAAGACACAGGGGGTGTGGGCGTGCCACACAGTGTAGAGAGGCAGGAAGAGGAGGGGCAGTGTCCGAGCAGCGTCCGAACAGCCAAACTGTCAGCGTGGATTCTGAGCTCTGTGTGAGAGAGACACACAGCTCAGCAAATCAGCTGCGCCGGAGCCCGGAGATGACACAGGCACGGCCGCATAGCGGTAGGTGAGCGGCGGCCGCGACCTGTGTTAACCCTATCCAGGCCGCGGGCGCCGCTTACCTATGCGGCTGTGCGGCCTGAGCGGGCAGCACTGGAACAAGTGGTGGAGGCTGGCGGGCCACATGACAAGGCTTGGCGGGCCGGATTCGGCCCGCGGGCCTTGTGTTTGCCACCCCTGCCTTACAGTATGCGCAGCCCACCACCTACTTATTGGGGGTTATTTACGAAAGGCAATTCCACTTTGTACTACAAGTGCAAACTACAAGTGCACTTGAATTTGCTCTGAAAGTACACTTGGAAGTGCAGTCACTGTAGATCTGAAGGGTAGATCTGAAATGAGGGGAAACTCTGCTCATTTTATCATCCAATCATGTACAAGCTAAAATGCTGTTATTTATTTTCCTTGCATGTCCCCCTCAGATCTACAGCGACTGCACTTCCAAGTGCAATTTCAAGTGCACTTTGCACGTGTAGTTTGCACTCGTAGAGCAAAGTGGATTTACCTTTCGTAAATGCCCCCCATAGTCTCACACTCGCCAATTTCAAATGCCCAAGATAAAATAAATTGGGCAAAAAAGCAGCATGGGAATACATGGCAAAGACAAAAGTGCATGTTGGGTGGTGGGTATTGATGGAGCATGCTCTATACAACTAGATTCTGGACTGGAGTCAGAATCCTACAGCACAAAATCATAACTAAACATTTGGCTTTAATTTTTAAAAAGAATGTAAGATTAGCAATCCACATATACACTCATACACATAAAAGGAATACACTCATCATTACTTGAACTGACTCCAATAGCACTGCTAGCACATTGGTGACACATCCCAAAGCATTACAAAGTATCCAAACCTACACCAATCCTTGAAGCTATGAGGGAAATATTTGGAGCAGAATAACAGCTGAATAGCAAAGAGAAAGACAAATATAAACACATAAAAATACCCCTTACAAATGTAAGAAGCAGAGATGTGGGTCTGTGCTGTGATATCATTGTATTGGAACCAGGTTGAAGAGCTCAACTCTAATGGCCACTTGGGAGGCTGACCTTGGAACTAGCAGGACCATCAGAGACTCCTACAGGCTACTAGAGAACAGCCCCGGGTATTCTTCTTCTTCTCCACAGTGAACAAGATCCTGCCACACTTATAAAAACTCTAACCCACAGACTCATTCTAATTAATGACTTATTATTCCTAAGGCTAGTTACAAATTGAAAAATTAACACCTAATGCCCTGTACACACGATCGGAATTTCCATCGGGATAAACTCCAACAGATTTTTCTGACGTAATTCCATTCTAGCTGTATACAAGCTGCATACACACCAAATTCCAACCAACCAAAACATAAAACACTACAACGAGCCGAGAAAAATTAAGTTCAATGCTTCCGAGCATGCGTCGACTTGATTCTGAGCATGGGTGTTTTTTTCACCGTCGGAGTTCCATACAGACGAACAGAATTCATTGTTTTTCGGCGGAAAAAAAGAGAACATGTTCTCCTTCTAAAGCCCCGTACACACGATTGGACCTTTGTCCAACCAAAATCACATCGGAATTCCAACGGAACAAGTTCTATATCTAAACTCTGATGGAATTCATCGGAATACTCTGATGGGGCATACACACGGTCGGAATTTCCGTCTGACTTTTTCCATTGGAAATTCTGATCGTGTGTATAAGGCTTTAAGTCTGTCAGAATTTGCGATGGAAAAACTCAGATGGGGCACACACAAGGTCGGAATATCCGATGAAAAAATTCCGTCTGACTTTTTCCATCGGAAATTCCAATCGTGTGTATAAGGCTTTACATTTCAAGTGTACGTAGGGGGAAAATACAAAATAAAAAAAATAAAAAATGCAGTACAGTTCAGCAAAACGTGCACATTTTTATTTACCTTAACACCCAACCCTTCACTTTACATAAAACAACGACCCATAAACTTAACCATAACATTTAATTCCCTGATCTCTGACCCTAACACTAAATCTAATTCAACCCTGCAACTAACCACTAATGCTAACTTAATACTTTACCCAATGCTATAATACCTAAATACTGTATGTGCTGGAGCTGTAAATGCTTATCGCTTTGACTGCCAGAATGTATCATATATGTCCTGGTATTAAAAAGGGTTAAACTAGCTCACAGTTGCAATAGTAACCATGAACTTGTTTTAAAATTGAAGAAAATGCTTTAACATTGCGCTACCATGATAAGAGAGCTCATAATAACAGACCTTACCATGTGTTGATTATATCTCTTAATATCACTGCAATCAGCGCTCTCTCTCGCCCTTGTTGAGATGAGACAAAGATTTATCGTTTCAGATCTCAAACCATACAATCCCTCAGATTTCAAGCACAAAAATCTAACAAATATTCACACTAACATATATACAGTACATTTGAAAAAGTATTCAAACTCCTTGAAATATTCCACATTTTTCATCTTAGAACCCAAAAACGTAAATGTAATGGGATTTTATTTGATAGACAAAGTGGCACATAATTGTGAAATGGAAGGAAAATGATAAATGGTTTTAATTTTTTTTTTACAAATAAATATCTTAAAAGTGTGGTGTGCATTTGTATTCAGGCCCCTTCACTGATACCCCTAACTAAAATCTAATGAAGCAAATTGTCTTCAGAATTCAACTAATTCGTAAATAGAGTCCACTCGTGTGCAAATTAATCTAGTTATATACATCTGTCCTGTGAAGCCCTTAGAGGTTTGTTAGAGAACTTTAGTGAACAAACAGCATCATGAAAGCCAAGTAACACACCAGACAGATCGGGCATAAAGCTGTGAGGAAGTTTAAAGCAGGGTTAAGTTATACAAAAATATCCCAAGCTTTGAACATCTCATGGAGCACTGTTCAATCCATCATCCAAAAATGGAAAGAGTATGGCACAAACGCAAACCTACCAAGACATGGCCGTCCACCTAAACTAACAGGCCCTGGCAAGGAGAGCATTCATCAGAGAATCAGTCAAGAGGCCCATGGTAACTCTGAAGGAGCTGCAGAGATCCACAGCTCAGGTGGGAGAATCTGTCCACAGGACCACTATTAATCGCGCACTCCACAATTCTGGTCTTTATGGAAGTGTCAGGAGGTTCACCTTCCAGCAGGACAACAGCCCTAAACAGAGCTACAATAGAATGGTTTAGAGCAAAGCATATTCGTGTGTTAGAATGGCCCAGTCAAAGTCCAGACCTAAATCCAATTGATAATCTGTGGCAAGAATGGGCAAAAATGTCACTCTCTAGCTGTGCAAAGCTGGTAGAGACATCCCCAAAAAGACTTGCAGCTGTAATTGCAGTGAAAGGTGGTTCTACAAAGTATTTACTCAGGGGAGGCTGAATACAAATGCACACCACACTTTTCACATATTTATTTGTAAAACATTTTGAATACCATTTATCATTTTCCTTCCACTTCACAATTATGTGACACTTTGTGTTGGTCTATCACATAAAATCCCAATAAAATACATTTATGTTTTTGGTTGTAACATGACAAAATGTGGAAAATATCAAGGGGTATTAATAATTTTTCAAGGCACTGTATATAATAAAATATCTGCAGTATGAAGTATATGTTACACCTAAACCATATAGCACCACACATTGGCAGATATCTGAATAATTTCCGTAATTCTAAAAGTTCTTGATGGGAGAAATCATGTTTTCTGATCTTTTTGTGTCCATAGCGGATATTGCACTGTCATTCATATGGTATCTTCTAGGTAGGGGAATAAAGCATACACTGTCAGTTAACATTCCCAAGGAAAATCAGTTTACTGCTCTTTTGCTTTACTTTGTTTACAAATTGCTCTGTCAGCTCTAGTTTGTAAAGTAGTAGGGCTAGATTCAGGTAGGCTTACGACGGGCGTATCAGTAGATACGCCGTCGTAAGTCCTACTCTGAGCCATCACACATTTAAGCGTATGCTTATATTGAGATACGCTTAAATGTTGCTAAGATACGAGTGGCGTAAGGCACTTACGCCGTCGTATCTTAGATGCATATTTACGCTGGCCGTTAGGTGGCTTTCCCATGTAAAATATGCAAATGAGCGTAATACGCCGATTCCCGAACGTACGCCCGGCGCATTGGTTTTACGTCGTTTGCGTTAGCGTAACTCCGGCGTAATGTTACCCCTGCTGTATGAGGCGCAGCCAATGTTATGTATGGACGGCGTGCCGGCGTAATTTTTCCTGTCGTTTACATTTAAGTGACGTTCACATCATTTTCATTGACTATTTCCGACGTGATTTGGAGCATGCGCACTGGGCTATGTTCTGGCCTGGCACATGCGCAGTTCGTTCGGCGTGGGGACGCGCTTCATTTAAATGATACACGCCCCCTACCCGCCAAATTTGGATTAGGCCAGGCCATTTACGCCACGCCGCCGCAACTTTACAGGCAAGTGCTTTGTGAATACAGCACTTGCCCGTAAAAGTTGTGGAGGCGTAGCTGAATATAGCCCGTAGTGTTTAGTTGTTTTTCCAAGCCACAAATGAGCTTTTGAAAATTTGGTCCACCACCAAAGGGGCTAAAGCACATAATCTCATATACATGTGTGAATACATATGTCTCAATGCATAATGTTCTACTTCTCCATTGTCTTTACCAAGTCTCTATTAGATTTGCTGTGCTCTGGGGTTTCTGTTGTATTATCTGCTATCCTGCATTGACTTATCCTAGAAGATGTATAAGGCCTCGTACACACGATAGGTTGAACAGAGGACAACGGTCTGATGGACCGTTTTCATCGGTCAAAACCGATCGTGTGTGGGCCCCATCGGTTAAAAAAAAACCCAACTTGCTTTAAATTTAACCAATGGATTCCTAACCAATAGGTCAAAACCGATCGTTAGTAGGCACGACCATCGGTTAAAAATCCAGGCATGCTCAGAATCAAGTCGACGCATGCTTGGAAGCATTGAACTTCATTTTTTTCAGCACGTCGTTGTGTTTTACATCACCGCGTTCTGACACGATCGGTTATTTAACCGATGGTGTGTGGGCACTACGGACCATCAGTCAGCTTCATCGGTTAACTGATGACAACGGTCCTTCAGACCGTTCTCATCGAATGGACTGATCGTGTGTACGCGGCTTAAGAAGTGCAACATGAGGTAACACTGCATATTTTACAGCTGTCCAATCACTGAAAAGTTATGCCCAGTGGGACAGAACAGGCAAACTGGTAAAGCACATCCTTGCAAAAATGAACACCCTTTCTATCCTCCTCCCATCCATCCAGCACCCTTTTCCTCACCTTCTAAAGCATGCTTTACTAACCTAAGTTGACCATCTTGGTCTATCGCCATCACCGGTTCCAGTGCAGAGGACCAGTAATCCAGTGCTGCAGATGTACTTACAACAGCCAGACTCTGAGAGTCCCTATGCACTAAACCTCTAATGCCCAGTACATACGATCGGAAATTCCGGCAGCAAAAATCCGATGTGAGCTTCGGAACAGAAACTCCAACCGTGTGTATGCTGCATCGGACTTTTGCTGTCGGAATTTCCACCAACAAAAGATTGAGAGCTGGTTCTCAAATTTCAGAAAATCCGATCGTCTGTTGTAATTCCGACGCGCAAAATTCCGACGCATTCTCGGAAACAATTTGAAGCATGCTCGCAAGTATTGAACTTCAATTTCTCGTTGTAGTGTTGTACGTCACCGCGTTCTTGACAAACGAAAAAAGTTCAGAGAACTTTTGTGTGACCGTATGTAAGCAAGTCAAGCTTATCGGAATTCATCCAAGGTTTTTCAGATGGAAAATCCGATCGTGTGTAAGCGGCATAAGATTATTCTTGCAGATCCTAAGTGGGCCCCACCACTGGACAGCCAAAAAGGAATTGTCACTGTTCAGTAAGATTTAATCTCTAGTTAAAACAAATTTGCAGAAATAGAATCTGACGTGAAAGATTTCTAATTGTGATAAGAAATGGGTTTTTCAGTTTTCTGCTTTCCCTTCCAATAAGCACCGTACGGTACAATAGAGTTTACTTGGCTTGCATTTATGGTCATCCTTTCATAATCACATTAGGTACTTATACTGGCTGTATTTAAAAACCTATTAAATCCATGCATAAATGAATTTGATCAATGTAATGTTTCTATTATTTGTGTTGTTTTTTGTCTGTCTTGAGTTCCACCTCCAATTTCCAAGGATGAAGTTAAACACTGGCATCGTTTTTGCATTCACACCTCAATAGTCCTGCCATTAGTATCAATTTATTATGCAAGACTGCAGGTTATGACATGTTGCCCGCTTGGCTGAAATTCTCAAAGGTGGAGTAAAGACAATAACATTCTATGAATATATCAGTTAATGAAAGCGGGCAAGTTTTACTTTATGTCATTACATGACAAATCAATGAATAGCTTTCATGAAAATGAAGAATATTAAATTATTGACCCAATTATTATAAACTTAGTCATGCAAAACCATGAGACTGATGAACCATGCCAGTAAAACCACAGCAACAAGGAAATATATTTTTTGCCAGTTAGTACTCTTTATACAGTCTTCTCTTCAGCACAGCTTCAACAGCTACAGTATATCACAAAAGTGAGTACACCCCTCACAATTTTGTAAATATTTTATTATATCTTTTAATGTGACAACACTGAAGAAATGACACTTTGCTACAATGTAAAGTAGTGAGTGTACAGCTTGTATAACAGTGTAAATGTGCTGATAAAAGCGATACTCTTGTGCTGTGTACTACAAGTGGTTACCATGAGCAGCCTGCTGCAGTAAGCGCCATACAGCTGACCTGTAGCAAATAAATTATTATGGAAAAAAATAGTGCTGCGCTGTAGCGTGACTGGTAAATTGACTAAGTGACAAATAGCTCCAATTTGAAAGTGCAGGTGTAAATACTATGGATATGCACAAATCACAATGCATCCATGAAGTGAATAAATTAATGAACAGGGTAAGGTGCAAAAAAAAAAAATGATATAGAGGTGCACTCAAGATGCAATAAAATGAACAGTGCAAAAAAGGATATAACAAACAAACAACTGGACGCAAATACCAGCCAAAGTGATAATATGTATAACCAATGTGCCAATCAAAATTAAAGAAAACACAAACGAAACTGTTAATAAAAGTCAATCCGGCAGGATAAGATAAGTGATGATTTCCTTCACCAAACAGTAAGTGAACGGCTGGAGTCAAGCCACTCCAAAGTGATGGCACCTCAATGTGCACTAGCCTCTGATCTTATGGCTGTAAGGTGACAGCATGTATCCTCTGCACTCTAATGGATCTGGTATAGGTTAAGTTCCCTTTGCTGGGTACAGAATCCTACAGTATGTGGTTACCTCAGTAAAGTACCAATGGTTAGTATGAAAAAAAGGTCCCAGAAGTATAATAAAGTTTAAATCAACATTTTTTTTTTTACTAAAAACATAGAGCTGGAACACTCACTTTTTAAAAAACGCTCACAGACAGACAATCCCAGTGCGGTGTGCTCGTATTCCTGCATCACATCTTGGTTTTGCCTATAGCTCAATCCCGACACACATACGAGATTTCTGATGAAGCCCCCTGATGAAGTCATGTGGGTGTGACAATACGCGTCGGATTGAGCTATATGCAAGACCGGAAGTGAAGCAGGAATACGAGCTCACCGCTCATGGATTGTCTGTTTGTGAGCATTTTTTAATAGGTTACCAACTCTACGTTTTTAGTAATAAACTGTTGATTTAAACATTATTACACTATTTGGTATCTTTCTTCCATCTAACTCTTGGTACTCAGTAGGGATGAGCTTTGAGTTAGAGTCGAACCCATATTCGACTCGAACATCAGATGTTCGACCGCTCACCGAATTTCGACTATTAATTTCTAATTTGGCGTGTCATGGCCCGTAATTCACTGCGGCATCGCAGTGCATTGCTGACTAATGATTGGCCAAGCATGCACTATGAACCGCATGCTTTGGCCAATCACAGCGCCGAAAAAACAGATAGCCATAATTGGCCAAAGCCACGGTGGCTTTGGCCAATTATGTCTCAGGGGGTTAGTACATGCCCTGCGTGGCGGACTTGTGTAGTGTGTTGCGGTGGTGGTTTAAGACAGACAGAGAGAGAGAGAAACAGTGTCATTTATTTTGAGTTAGATAGAGCAGGCAGGCAAGTCAGGTAGCTTCAGTTACAGTGTGTAGAGGATATATATGCATTCCAGGTGTTGTATATATATTTATACACTGTATTCAGTTTAGCTAAATCCGTTCCTGTTATTCTCTTGATAATATACTGACAGGCAGGCAGGCGATTGTGCTAGCTGCAGTATTTTCACTTAGTGTACTGTGTCCTTTGCACAGTGTGCACCTAAAGCTTACCTGAATACAATTGCTGGTGTTCTCATACAAATACAGGCAGGGACATCCAGTATTTTTTTCTAGTGTCCTTTGCACAGGACCAGACATTACATTAAAGCCGCAAGAAGTTTTAAATTACTTTTTTACCCATAGAAATTTCATTTTGTGCATGGACAGTTCTAAACACGGGAAACACGTGCCACTCGACATGCATACTATAGACATACTATAGACACCCAGCAGGTACAATATATAAAGGAATATTTCCCTTTTTTTCACTTTAAGCATCATTTAAATCACTGCTCCCGAAAAAACTTTAGTTTTTACAACTTTTTTTGCATTGATACATGTCCCCTGGGGCAAATACGCCTTGCATATTAGCCCTTAAAATTAGCACTTTTGATTTCAAACGTTCGAGTCCCATAGACTTTAATAGGGTTCTAAAATTTGCGCGAACTTTCCTTGCGTTCGCAGGTTCTGGTGTTCAGCTCATCCCTAGTAATAAGGTACGAGGCTAGTGCACATCACTTTGGAGTGGCTTGACTCCAGACGTTCACTTGCTGTTTAGTGAAAGGAATCATCACTCATCTTATACTGCCGAATTGTCAAGTACCTGGGTGAAGTCTGAAATGCCTCTCTTGAATCTCCGGCCCTGGTCCCGCTGAGAGTGGAGACAGGGGAAACCAAGGGCCAGGGGAAACACGAGTGCCTGCAGATGTAACTCTGGAAACCCGCAGCAGGTAATGCGAATCTTGAAAGGCAGGAAGTCGCAGCAAGTTGCAGGGACGAAGTCGCAGCAAGTTGCAGGGACAAAGTCGCAGCAGGTTGCAGGGACGAAGTCGCAGCAGGTTGCAGGGACAAAATCGCAGCAGGTTGCATTGACAAGGTCGCAGGTACCCGGGAAGTAGAGCGGAGCAAAACAGGAGACAGGATCGTGGACACATGAGAAGCCGGGTTCAGCGGGCAGGAAGGCACAAAATCATCAGGCAGAAAACAGGGGACAACTCTCATAGATCTCTTACACGAATGGACTCTTATTAATAGTTTCATTTGTGTTTTCTTTACTTTTGATTAGCACATTATTTATACATATTATCACTTTGGCTGTTTTTTATTTATGTGAAATCCTTTTTTGCACTGTTCACTTTATTGCACCTTAAAGGCACCTCTATATCATTTGTTTGTTGTTACACCTTACCCTGTTCATTCCTTTATTCACTTCATTAATGCATTTTATTTTGTGCAAATCTATAGTATTTGCACCTGCTATTTGTCACTTAGTCAATTTTTGTCACTCTACAACGCAGCACCATTATTATTTTTATAGCATGTTTGCTGTCACCTCAAAATAACTCAACACACAGCTATTAATGTCTAAACAGCTGGCAACAAAAGTGAGTACACCCCTATGGCATATCACCGCTATTACTAGAAACTAAAAATGATTTTTTTTAAAAGATACCATAAATCTATTCCTTATTTTTTAGACGCTATAACTTTTGCGCAAAGCAAGCAATATATGCTTATTGCGATTTTTTTTACCAATTATATGTATTATATGTAATATATCGGCCTAAGCTGAGGAAGAAATCTGTTTTTTTAATATATTTTTTAGGTGGATATTGATTATAGCAAAAAGTAAAACATATTGCTTTTTTTTATGTTTATAGCGCAAAAAAATTAAAAAAGAGGTGATCAAATACCACCAAAAGAAATCTCTATTTGTGGAAAAAAAAGGACATACATTTTGTTTGAGTACAAATTGTCAGTTAAAGTGATGCAGTGCCAAAATTGCAGGGGGCAAATTCTTCCATATTAAGTGGTTAAAGAAACAGAACATGATTGAAATATAGTATGTTCTGCTCTGGTCCTAAGCTTCTACCTCTCTGATATCAACAAAGGGAGTGCTTACTAGACGGTAAATTATTGGATGTGTATGGAGGAGCACCTGGTACAAAATTTCATCTCGCTTGAAGGACTTTTCAAAACTTTTAATGGTTAAGAGCATCAAATATTGCCAATGTGTTTTGGAGAAACCCCCCCCCCCCATTTTTAGGGCTTCAACAGTCAATGTTAATAAAATCACAACAGAGTTTGGGCCTGTGAAAAAGATTCCATCTGCCACATGGAAAATTTTGTCTCTTAAGAAACGGGTAAAAATGAAGATTATACCCTCACACGGTCGTTAAGGAATCACTTCCGACATTCTCCAAAGTCTGCCTCTTATGTATAATTTGATGCTTTACTGTTTTCCAGTCTCAACTAGATGCCCTGGCTTCTTTACGCCATAGCGCTCAGGTCCCAAACCCCCCTTCCTCTCCCCCATTCCCACCTTCTCTTTTGCCCCCTCTCTGTTACCTAACACTGTGCACCTTTTCTCTCTACTATATAGGTTAATGGCATATTGATTGATTTCTGGATGTCTATATACTGATTTCACCTGCCACTACTTACAACATAGTTATGTCTACACAGTTGATGGATTTAATACCCATGCCATTCAAGATATTGACAGATGCTCTTTATATACCTGTTTCTATGTTCTATTTTTTTTTCTGTTTCAAATATTTTATTGGATTTTATAATTGTCAACTAATTTCCATTAACAAAGCATTTACAATAAGTATAGTAGAAAAAGGCAAAATCGTTCAGGAAAGTAACTCTTATAAATGTAAATGAAAATAGATAACGTAGCAGATTGTAGGATAAGATTATGTAACGTGTGTCATAATCATAGCTTCATGCCAGCCATTTGATGACAAGTAATTGAGAAATTAAGTTGATTGAAATAATATAATAAAAATTATGTCATCTATAAAGAGAATATAATTGAATGAACCCATAAAGAAATATAAAGTCAATGGGCCAGATTCTCAAAAGGAAATCGCAGGAAACACTGTCGTATCTCTGTTTTTTTTACTGGGTATCTATGCGTGTGATTCCTAGAATCACTTACGCATAGATACAGTGAAGATCCGACAGGTGTAAAACACTTACACCGTTGGATCGTAGATGTAATTACTTTTCTGGCCGCTAGGTGGCCTTTATGTTGTTTTCTCATTTGCCTATGCAAATGAGCGTAATACGCCGATTCCCGAACGTTTTTACGCCGGCCCGTCGTCGTTTACGTCGTTTCCGTAAGCGTAAACCTACCCCTGCTATATGAGGGGTAGGTTTACGAAGTTCCGTCGTTGCCATGTTAAGTATGGTGTCGGGTCAGTGTCGTCTTTTTCCATCGGTTATGTCGTTTTACTAAGTCGTTCGCGAATATGGCATTGTATAAGTGACGATCACGTCGTTTTGACGTCGGTTTTAACGACGCTTTCCGACGTGAGCTGGAGCATGCGCACTGGGCTTTTTTCCCGGCCGGCGCATGCGCAGTTCGATCGACGTGGGGGCGCGCTTAATTTAAATACAAGCCGCCCCCTTTGAATTACGCAGGGATACGCAGGGCCATTTACACTACGCCGCCGCAAACTACGGAGCAAGTGCTTGGGAATACGGCACTTGCTCCATTAAGTTGCGGCGGCGTAGTGTAAATGGCTTACGCTACGCCGCCGCAGATTGTATGTGAATCTGGCCCCATGTGTTGTAGAATAGCTGGGGGAATACATTAGGCTAAATCAGTGGCAAGTTCCTTCTCTTGACTTGGCTTTATCTGGTGCGAAGGTCAAAAATTCCAACCAATCAAAGCATGTTCTATTACATCAATGTTGTATTTTTTACAGCTATTAAAGTGTTGTGTTTACGTATATGTGCCTGCCCTTACGGGTGATTACATTAACTTGGCACACACCCTCTTTTTGGTCCGGAATGCACTTATGTCCCCTTTCTTACTAAATGCACCAGCATTCTCATTGTATCTCCTGTAATTTGTCGGTGGTGGGAAGAGCATTCTTTGTGATATACAGTTTTTCTATTGTTTTGTTTTCTTGTGGAAAATTTTAAAACTTAATAAAATTGAATATTATACAGGATTTATATAGCACCAGCAGTATACGCAGTGCTTTAAAATATAAAAGAGAGAGAGAGAGAGAGTATAGTTACAATACAATGAAATACAAGAGGGTTATGAGGGTTAAGGATTAAGATTAATCATAAAATCACATCAGAATGCATTAGGGGACTGTATTCCCCCTCCTTTGGGCCATGACAATGTGACAGTGTGCATGCACCACACACTGTCACACACACTAAAGCCTCATACACACGATCAGATTTTCTGTGGACAAAGCGTAGGACTTTTGTCCGAAGTGCATTGGCAGCGAAGTTGTCTTGCATACAAACAGTAAAGAATTGTCAGCCAACAAACACAAAACAATGTGTTTTTTCAGCTCTTTAGCGCCACCCTTTGGGCAACTTTTGTTGCATTTTTTGTACTTTGGAATTTTGTATACACACGATCAGATAATCCGACAACACACACTTGTCCACGGAAAATCCGACAACAATTGTCCGATGGAGCATACAAACAATCTGATCATGTGCACAAAGCTTTACAGTCATCTTTGATGAGCCATGAGCTAACATCAATTTATTGTAGGAGCCATAAAACTAATGGAACCCACAGGTGTTCAAGGACCAGCAACAATTTGGTATTTCTAAAAAAACTGCACATGTTCTAAACAAATGTTTAAACCTAATGGCCCGTACACACGATTGGAAAAACATACGAAAAATACCACTTTCTCAGAGATCGTACGACAATCGGATCGTTGGTACAGAGCTTTCGAGAGCCAATCACTACAGTTCATCCGGTATTATCTGATCGGTCAAGCATGAAAATGTTTCTCGTATGATACCAGATTGTACGATTTTCATTTAACTACTTGTCGACCTGTCGCTGTCGTTTTACGGCGGCAGGTTGGCTCTCTTGCACGCCCCTGCTCGCCCCCGAGTCCAGTGCGTGTGCCCGGCGGGCACGATCACCGCCAGGCACCCACAATTGCTCGTTACAGAGCGGGGATCGGGAGCTGTGTGTGTAAACACACAGCTCCCAGTCCTGTCAGGGGGGAAATGCGGATCTTCTGTTCATACAATGTATGAAGGGAAGATCAGTATTTCCCCTAGTGAGTCTATCCCCAATGGTCCCAAAAATGTGTAAAAAGTGTCCGAAGTGTCCGCCATAATGTCACAGTACCGAAAAAAATCGCTGATCGCCACCCTTACTAGTAAAAAAAAAAAAAATGCCATAAAAATACCCCCTATTTTGTAAACGCTATAACTTTTGCGCAAACCAATCAATCAACGCTTATTGCGTTTTTTTTTTAACGAAAAATATGTAGAAGAATACGTATCGGCCTAAACTGAGGAAAAATTGTCGCTCTATTTTTGTTTATAGCGCAAAAAATAAAAACCGCAGAGGTGATCAAATACCACCAAAAGAAAGCTCTATTTGTGGGAAAAAAATGACGCCAATTTTGTTTGGACGACTGTGCAATTGTCAGTTAAAGCGATGCAGTGCCGAATCACAAAAAGTGCTCTGGTCTTTGGGCAGCAATATGGTCCGGGGGTTAAGTGGTTAATCAGTACAATTATCGTCCGAAAATACAATACAAATACACTACAACACATTACATCACTTGCGATTTTTTATTTTGTCGTACGAGAATTTTTCGAAACGTTTGTAACCTCTCCATTTTCAATAGGTAAATAGCATACAAAAAAAAGAATGAACTGTCATACAATTTTAAGATCGTGTGTACGGGTGATATATATTTTCATGAATAAAGAAAGCTATTCTAAACAATGGGCTAGATTCAGGTAGATTGGCGCATCTTTATACCGATGTAGCGCATCTTATTTGCACTACGCCGAAGTAACTCAGAGAGGCAAGTACAGTATTCACAAAGCACTTGCTCCTAATGTTGCGCCGGCGTAACTTAACCACTTAACGCCCGCCGCATGTATATGTACGTCCACAGAATGGCACGTACAGGCAGATGGGCGTACTAGTACGTCCCTGCCTTCTTGCGGGTCGGGGGTCCGATCGGGACCCCCCCCGCGCTACATGCGGCGGGCGTCTTACCTCTGGGAGCGATCCGGGATGAGGGGGCGGCTGTTCGTTTTTGTCCACCCCCTCGCGATCGCTCCCAGTGAATCAGCAGAGCCCCCGCCCCGCCCTGCACTTCCACTGCCTGTGTAATGTAAACACTGGCAGAAGAAGTGATGTCAGCTCTCCTCTCGGCGGTATTTTCAATCCGACGAGAGGAGAGAAGACATCACAGTAATTCGCACCAACAGTACACTGACACCAGTACAGTTACTGTGACAGGCAGTTAGTGTTAGGTCCAGGGTAGCCCCGTACCCCCCCCTAATAAAGGTTTAACCCCTTGATCACCGCCCTAGTTAACCCTTTCACCCCCCTATTGCCAGTGTCACTAAGCAATCGGTTTTCTGATCGCTATATTAGTGTCACTGTTGCCACTAGCTAGCTAATTTTTTTTTTATATTGTGATTTTTTTTTTACTAAAGACATGTGGCTGAATACATTTTGGCCTAAATGTTTGACTAAAATTTAGTTTATTTGCTTTTTTCTATAACAAAAAGTAAAAAATGTTTTTTTTTTCTAAAATGTCGCTCTATTTTTGTTTATAGCGCAAAAAATAAAAATCGCAGAGGCAATCAAATACCATCAAAAGAAAGCTCTGTTTGTGGAAAGAAAAGGACGCACATTTTGTTTGGGAGCCACGTCGCACGACTGCGCAATTGTCTGTTAAAGCGATGCAGTGCCGAATTGTAAAAACATAGCATATTGGTCCGGAGCTTAAGTGGTTAATTTCGTCGGCGTAAGTGTAAGTGGGTGTGACCATATGCAAATCATGTTCTGAACGTGGAGTAGTAGTTTTTAGCCCGGCGTATCATGAACGGAGCATGCGCAGTACGTTCGCTCCCCTGTGCGCATGCTTACAACTACGCCGACCCAACTTCCTGAGAAACGCCGGCCAACCGGCTTACGCCGAGCCTATAAATACGTCCAGACATGCGCCCGTCCGGTGCAAAAGTACATCCTGCTTTTTCCCCCCCCTTAGGGAAGGTACTTTTGCAAAGCGATGGCAGCTGCTGCAACTAAGGACAAGAGGAAGAAAAATTTTAGCCAGAAGGAGAGGGATATAATTGTTGCTGGGATTGTGGAATATGACAAATACCTCCATGGTGCCCTCAGTCACCAGACCAGCAAGGCCAGGAAGAATGAGATCCTGAGGGAGCTGAGCCTGCAGGTCAGTGCTGTGGGCATTGCGACCAGGCGCCCCCAGGATATACAGAAAAAACGACATGTGACGTAATGTCAAGGAGAAGCTGGCTGAGATCAGTAAGCATGACAGGGGCACAGGAGGAGGACCAGCATGTACTGTGCGGTTAACCCCGGAGGATCAGCTGATTGCCCAATGCCTGCAGCGTGAGCAGGTGGAGGGCATGGAGGGCTTCGACCAGTCCTTGAGGTCAGGTAAGTGTGTTTTATCTCCTATTCGGTGTGTAGCATGTGAGGGGGTGGAAGGGAACATGTGACCAGTGTGTGGGTCCACCAACATGTGAATGGTTTGTGTCATCCACAGATGTGCTGGAGGGAGCTGGGCCGTCGTCAGCTGATGGGCAACCCCCTGACTGCTCTTCCCTCAGCAGACGGGGTAGACTCGGGCAGGGGGGGGGGGTAGTGTGGTTCGGGGGTCAGGTCATCACCGATGTCAATCTCCAGGCCCTTTCTCACTGCGAAGTTGTGCAGAATGCAATATGCACCGATGATCTGGCACACAAAGTTTGGGGAATACAACAGGGTACCCCCGGACTTATCCAGGCATCAAAAACGGGACTTCAGGAGGCCAAATGTGTGCTCCACCACTGCACGGGTACTTATGTGTGCATCATTGTATCTTCTCTCTCCCGGAATGGAGTCATGAGATGTGTTCCAAGTGCATATGCCGCGTCCCCTTGGAAGGGAAAAGACAGGAGGATGTTAGCCGTGCATGTGCCACTCGTGATGTCTGCATCATGGGGTCGGACAGTCATGCCTGACTCCCATTTCACTCACCAACCAGCCAGCTGTTCCTGTAAACGTTCTGTTCGAATTCCGTTGGGATGTTGCTTTGACGGTATATGTAGCTGTCGTGGCTGGACCCAGGGTGTTTTGCACGGACGTGCCATATGAGGTATTGGGCATCGGCTATCACCTGTACATTGATGGAATGCCAATGCTTCCGATTGCGGTATATGTGCTCCAGTGGCGGCTGGTGCTCAACATTTTTGGGGGGGGCGCAAAAAAAAGAAAATAATTGCAGCCTCACTGTGCCCATCAAACGCAGCCACTGTGCCATGCCATCAAACGCAGCCACTGTGCCATGCCATCAAACGCAGCCATTGTGCCATCAATTGTCACCACTGTCTCATGCCATCAAATGCAGTCACTGTGCCATGCCATCAAACGCAGCCACTGTGCCATTCCATCAAATGTAGCCACTGTGCCATGCCATCAAACGCAGCCACTGTGCCATCAATTCGCACAACTGTGCCATGCAATCAAACGCAGTCACTGTGCCATGCTATTAAACGCAGCCACTGTGCCATCAATTGTCACCACTGTGCCATGCCATCAAACACAGTCACTGTGCAATGCCATCAAATGCAGTCACTGTGCCATGCCATCAAACGCAGCCACTGTGCCATGCCATCAAACGCACCCACTGTGCCATCAATTGTCACCACTGTCCCATGCCATCAAATGCAGTCACTGTGCCATGCCATCAAACGCAGCCACTGTGCCATTCCATCAAATGTAGCCACTGTGCCATGCCATCAAACGCAGCCACTGTGCCATCAATTCGCACAACTGTGCCATGCAATCAAACGCAGTCACTGTGCCATGCTATCAAACGCAGCCACTGTGCCATCAATTGTCACCACTGTGCCATGCCATCAAACACAGTCACTGTGCAATGCCATCAAATGCAGTCACTGTGCAATGCCATCAAATGCAGTCACTGTGCAATGCGATCAAACCAAGTCACTGTGCCATGCCATCAAACACAGTCACTGTGCAATGCCATCAAACACAGTCACTGTGCAATGCCATCAAACACAGTCACTGTGCAATGCCATCAAACACAGTCACTGTGCAATGCCATCAAACGCAGTCACTGTGCAATGCCATCAAACGCAGTCACTGTGCCATGCCATCAAACACAGTCACTGTGCCATGCCATCAAATGCAGTCACTGTGCCATGCCATCAAACAAAGCCACTGTGCCATGCCAAACGCAGCCACTGTGCCATGTCATCAAACGCAGTCACTGTGCCATGCCATCAAACGCAGTCACTGTGCCATGCCATCAAACGCAGTCACTGTGCCATGCCAAACGCAATCACTGTGCCATGCCATCAAACGCAGCCACTGTGCCATGCCATTAAACGCAGTCACTGTGCCATGCCATCAAATGCAGCCACCGTGCCATGCCATCAAACGCAGCCACTGTGCCCCTCAATTGTCGCCACTGTGCCAATTGTCACCACTGCGCCCTTTACTTGTCACCACTCACTCTGCCCTTTAATTGTCACCACCTTCTGTGCCCATTGTCACCGCTGTGCCCTGTAAAATGCACTTACCTTACTCCTTCGTCCCTCGATGTCTTCTTCCGCCCTCGATGACGCTTCAGCCAATCAGGTTACCGAAAACCAGAACCGGTGACCTGATTGGCTGAGACGGCCGTCAGTCTTATCCAAGGAACGCACCCTGTACGTTCCCTGGATAAAGCATCCGGGACCATAGGGCTGTACTCGGAAAGCCAATCAGAGCTGCTGGCTCTGATAGGCACTTCCCACAGCCAACCAGCGGCCGTTATTCAGGTGGTCGGTGCTCAATGTCCGGTTACCTGAATAGTGGAAACAATAACATCCATTCATGCAGGCATGAATGGATGTTATTACAGTGGCGTGCGAGAGCCAGAGGGGGCAGCGCCCTCTATGGACGAATAGTAGAAACGACTCTTTAAGGAAAAGTAAAAAGGGCCCATTTTTTTTTTGTGACTACAAGAGGGGGGGGGGGGTCGGAGCCCGGGCGCCCCCTATGGACGGGCCGCCACTTATGTATGCAATCAATGGCCCCGATGGTGCGTGGGAATCCTGCAATTTCGTAGAAATCCTGCATTGCCTTCTGCCGCAGGTGCTCCTGGGTGGGTTTGATGATGTGGTGGGACATGCGTCTGAGGATTGCGGGGACAACCTGGTGCACACATCTGCTCATGGTGGATTGTGACAGCCCAGCCACGACTCCACTTGTATGCTGAAAAGATCCACTTGCAAGGAAATGCAGTGTTGCCAGTACCTTGACCAGTGGCTGCACTGCTTGTGAGCGGTGTGTCTTGCTGGTGATGTCATCATGCAGGGTTTTGGCTATTTCCTGGATGGCTTCAGGGCTGAATCTGAAAATGCGAAACACCTCCGAATCACCCATGCCAAAGACGTTCATGCGCGAGCGGTATATCCTCTCCCGTGCCCTCCTCCTCCTACGTGGCGGTGGACCCATTAGTAGTGCTAGGACCACGGCTGCCATGTGACCGTAACGGTGCTGCTGAAGCTACTCTCCAGCTGACTTGTGCAAGTCTGGTGCAAAGTTACCCCTGCTTTATGAGGGGTAACTTTAGGCCGGGTGTACAGCTTACGCGCACCGCGCGTAGCCTGTGCCGGACGCGCGTGTATTCGGGAATGGGCGTATCTCCCTCATTTGCATATCTGCATAGGAAATCAATGGGTGCGCCAGATGCGTTCGGCGTAAATATGCGCCTACGATACACCGGCGTAGGAAAGTTACGTCGGTCGGGAGAAGCCCATTTTCAGGCGTATCTAGTTCTGTGGGTACGGCGCATAAATACGACGGCGCAAATTTAGACTTACGCGGCGCATCTCGAAATACGTCGGCGTAAGTCCTACTTGAATCTAGCCCAATATATATAAAATATTTTCTTTAATTAAAATTTGGTAAGGCATACTTACTATCAATAAAATACTTTCACAATACCTTTTTTATATATATATATTTGAATGCCAGGTGCCTACTCCATTATTTTTGCAAACTGCACAATCATACCTGTATCAGTGTCAACACAATGACATCTCTCTTCCTCTAACAATAATTATAGCATGCTCCCATGTATCAGTCATTTCACCACTAAAATAGATCCCCATTGTTTGCATTTGACAAGAGTGAACATTTCATTAATCCTTTGTAAGAATTTGTTGCGAGGGATGACCAATAAACACATTTTGGAAGTTTAAGCAAACATATGTGAGGAAATCGAACACAAGAACCTGCAAGCTCAAGTCAAAAAGCTGTGTGTTGTGCAGCACTGTTGTCACCTGAGACACTTTTCAGGCAAGGTCAGGCTCACTTTAAAACAAGTAAATACGATAAATCAGCTGGTAAATTTTTAAGGTTGTCCAGCCAACAATGCACCTGTGCTAAGTTTAGAAATTCCACTTAATATAGCTCAAAACCCAAATGAGTGTTCAACGTAAAATAGCTAAATGCATGGCAGGTTCTGTTTGTTGAGAAGAAGTGATCTCTTTGTAGAGGTCCGACATGCCCCTTCTTAAAGCGGGTTCTCCACCCTAAAGTGAAGATCCGCTGATCGGAACCCTCCCCCCCTCCGGCGTCACATTTGACACCTTTCAGGGGGGAGGGGGGTGCAGATACCTGTCTAAAGACAGTTATCTGCACCCACTTCCGGCCCGCAGTCTCGGGCAAAATACAGGCTTTTCCCGTTGTGTGCTGGGAACTCTCGGCTCCCAGCACACAGCGGGAGCCAATCGCCGGGCGCAGCGCGACTCGCGCATGCGCCGTAGGGAACAGGGCAGTGAAGCCGGAGCGCTTCACTTCCTGGTTCCCTCACCGTGGATGGAGGGGGGAGCAGCAGGGAAACGAGCGATCGCTCGTCCTCTGCTGCGGACGCCGCTGGACTCCAGGACAGGTAAGTGTCCTAATATTAAAAGTCAGCAGCTGCAGTATTTGTTGCTGCTGGCTTTTAATATTTTTTTGGGTTGAACCATCCGCTTTAAGGCCCGTACACACGCTTTGATTTTCGGACGTCAATTGTGTTACGACAACCGATCGTCCGCAAATTTTACCGTTATTATGGTGCTTCCAACAGCCGATTTCACTTTGTCATTAGACAAAAGCTGGATGTGCAGACTATACATTTTTTGTCGGATGTGAACTCAACGTCTGATTTTCATTTCATTTTAGTTTTTTGTATGAACAAAATCGTAAGAGCAAGACTACGCATGCTCAGAAACGAAATAATTCATAAAAAACTATTTTACACGTTGTGTCACTTCTGATGTTGTATTCTGTGAAACGAAAATTCTTGTATTGTTAGTAACCTCTTCACTTTGGACATGAGACTAACATGTCACAAAAATTGGACGTTCTGTCATCCTAAAATCTTAAGAGTCATACGCCTCCAAATAGCGGGAACCATAAACTTTTCTTACTGTAGAGCCAGACCTCTGCAGAGAGGCCACTGCTTCCCCACAGAGAGCAAAGGTCCCACTCTCCATCTGCTGGCAGGGGACAGGCTTTTCTAATTAGGCTATGCCTGCTTTAGCAAGAACATGTAAAATAAGACATTAAAGCGGAGGTTCACCCAAAAATAAACTTTCTGACATTAGATCCAGCATACTGCTAACATCTGCAGTATGCTGGGGTTTTTAATTTTTATTTGTACTTATCGTTTTATGAGCCGTGACACTCGGGTATTTTTGGAAGGCGTGACTCGCCTTAGCAGCCCGTCAATTAACTCCTCTTGGCTTAGGAACGGCCATTCCCCGCAGAATTCCTCGCTCGGAGCCGGATAACAACGGCACATAAAACGATAAGTAAACATTTTTTTTTAAAACAGCATACTGCAGATGTTAGCAGTATGCTGGATCTAATGTCAGAAAGTTGATTTTTGGGTGAACCTCCGCTTTAAGCACCTTCTTTATGACCTGGATGACCTATTTATCTAGCCGATTTAACCACTTGCTTACTGGGCACATAAACCCCCTTCGTGCCCAGACGAAATTTCAGCTTCCGGCACTGCGTCGCTTTAACTGACAATTGCGCGACATGGCTCCCAAACAAAATTGGCGTCCTTTTTTTCCCCACAAATAGAGCTTTCTTTTGGTGGTATTTGATCGCCCGTGCGGTTTTTATTTTTTGCGTTATAAACAAAAAAAGAGCGACAATTTAAAAAAATATATATATTTTTTACTTGTTGCTATAATAAATATCCCAATTTTTTTTTTTTTTAAAAACTAATTTTTTTTCTCAGTTAAGGCCAATACATATTGTAAAACCAAAAAAAATCACAATAAGTGACTGCTTTGCGCAAAAGTTATAGCGCCTACAAAATAGGGGACAGAATTATGATTTTTTTTAAATATTTTTATTTTTTACTAGTTATGGCGGCGATCTGCGATTTTTATTGGGACTGCGATATTGCGGCGGACACATCGAACACTTTTGACACATTTTTGGCGCCATTCACATTTATACAGCGACCAGTGCTATAAATATGCACTAATTACTGTATAAATGTGACTGGCATTGAAGGGGTTAATACTAGGGGGTGAGGAAGGGGTTAAATGTATTGCCTGGGTGTGTTCTAACTGTGTGGGGGGAGGGGGGTGACTGGGGGAGGTGACCGATGCTGTGTCCCTATGTACAAGGGAAACAGCATCTGTCTCCTTTCCCTGACAGGACGTGGAGCTGTGTGTTTACACACACAGCTCCACGTCCCTGCTCTGTCACCGCCGATCGCGTGTACCTGACGGACATCGCGGCCGCCGGGTACACGCATCGAATCCTCGGTGATGCGACGGGACTGTTTTTCCCCGCCGCGCGCCACCCTGTGGCGTGCGCGGGGAATTACAAATACATGACGTCCAAAGACGTGACCCCGGCGCCTCAGGACAGCGCTGTTGACGTATTCTGTCAATAGCGCAGACCTCTAGTGATTAAACTGAGGTTCAAGTGGGCCTTAATCAAGGTTCTATGGAACCCATTGCAACCAGATTTTACAAAGCGCCTGACGTGTTGCAGGTGGATTCTGTTTTCTAAAGCCTTGCGTGGTCATGCAACACTGTACCCAAATTAAATCTTTATTTTTTTTCCCCTACAAATAGAGCTTTATTTTGGTGGTATTTGATCACCTCTGCGGTTTTAATTTTTTACACTATTAACAAAAGAAGAGCGATCATTTTGAAAAAAACACAATGGCCCAGATTCACGTACATCTGCGCATTATTGGACCGGCGTAGCGCACCGCCTTTACGTTAGACTTGCGCAATTTTGCCGCGTAATCACCCTATTCTCGTAGCTTTTGCGCAGGAAATTGCGCATGCGTAACGTTATTTCAGAGGCGTAAGGCGGAGTAATACAAATTGGGAAGGACGTGGGCGTGTTACATTAAAATGAGCCGTGACCCCATGCAAATGAAGGGCCGGCCGGCTCGCGCATGCGCGCTTGAAGGAAACCATGGTCATCTCCGCTGTGCGCATGCTCACAACTCGGGAGCGGCGCAATCAGTGAAATTGGAAATGGACTAGGGCAACGTTGTGAACTACGCAAACAGCATAAATAGACAGACACAAACGCACTTGCATTACAAAAGTACATCCCTTTGTCCCTTCCCATTTAACCAAGTGCTTTTGTCCTGTTGTTCGTTGCGTTGTGTTTTGTAGTTGTCAGATTAGTGTTCTGTGTGATCAAGTGTTTGTTAGTAGATCTTTGAAAGTGTTTTTTGATAAGTGTTTGAGAGACTGTTTGTTTGATATATTTCTGTTTGTTTGTTTTCTTGCTGATTTTTTGCTGTTTGTTTTTGTGACTGTTTCTTGCTGAGTGCTTGTGTGATTTTTTGGGTGTTAGTTTTCTCTGTGTGTGTTCTTGCTTGATTGGTTGTGCTTGTTTTTGTGAGTGATTTTTGTTGACTGGGAGTGAGTTTTTTTGGAAGTATGACAGAGAGAAAGCGAAAGCTCAATTTTACTGTGGAAAGAATTCTTGCCCGGGCCATTAGCGATTACTCCACAGCCCAGACAGTGCCAACACCACCCCGGCCAGGAGGAGGGAGATTTTGGACCTCATCACTGAGCAGGTCAATTCAGCGGGGGAGGGGGAGACACGGACCCGGTCTGGGATTGACAAAAAAATTAATGACCTCCGGCGTCTGGTCAAACAGAAGCTGTCCAAAATGCATGCCCATGCCAGGGGCACAGGAGGGGGCCCACCATGCCGTATTAGGCTGACAGCGGAGGAGCATGCGGTGGCCCTGACTTTTCATCGGCATGAAGTTGAGGGCCTGCCCGGCTTTGACTCAAGTCCGGAGCCCGTGGTGCCAGTTAAGTATTTTTTTAATATCAGGTGTGTAGCATGTGTGGGGAAGGGGGTGAAAGGGAATATGTGGCAAGTGTGTGGATCCTCCAACCTGTGAATGTTTTGTGTCATCCACAGATGTGCAGGAGGGTGCAGGGCCATCTGGCCTGACCGCACCATCCCCAGGACAGCAGCCTAATGAGGCCCCCCCAACAAGGCCGGAGTCCGTGGAGGAGGTTTAAGAGGAGGAGGAGAATCATGAGGAGGAGGAGTCCATGTCAGGCACTGGACGTTTGGTTTTTCAGGACTCTTCCCCTCTGGCTGGCAGCAGGCAGCCCTCCCTAAGGGGGAGCCCCGCCCCCCTCCTCCCCCAACATGGCTCCCCCCCCAAGGGCCTCCCCTTCTCCCCGGCCACAAGCATCAGCTGGAGGCAGGATTTCGTCCCAGAACACCAGGGGGTTGGCCGATCTCCTGCCCGCCACTCTGAGAAGGGACCAGGCCCTTCAGACCCGCCATCTGGGACAGGTCAGCCAGACATTGGTGCGGATGGAGGAGAGCCTGTCCTCCATCGAGGATACGCTGGGGAACCTGGACTCCCACTCCCGGGCTTTCACAACCTGTCTAAACGACCTGCAGACTACATCAGCAGGCGTTGGGCAGGATGTGAGGGCCCTCACCCAGGCTATCCAGGCCAACACGGCAACACTTGGTGCTGCCCTGGACAGAATAGCCGTGGCCTTGGAGGGCAGGCCGCCAGGTGGGCAGAGATCAGGGGCTGCTCCTCCTTCCCCGGTTTTGCCCCTCCCCCATGAGTCTCCCCTGAGGAGCCGGGGCCGTGGCCGGGGGCGCCCCAGGCGTGGCTCACGTAAAGGGCAATAATATTTTTTTTCCCCTTTATTTATTTTTTTTATTTATTTTTTTGCTGGTAAATTTTTGATTTTGCTGGTAATTTTTTTTTTTGGGTTGTGAATGCTGTTTGAATGTGGGGGTGACATTCCTGCCGGAAAAGGGGTGTCACCCTCAATTTTGGTGGAGAAGGGTTCCCCAGGACCAGGGAGAAGTGATCCCCAGGTCCGTGTGAATGGTGTATGAATGTACAGTGACATAATTGGAGCCCTGGCGTGGCGTTGCTGCTCACAAGTCCTGCATGGTGGACTGGTGCCAATCCAATTTGATGTGGATGTGGGGTGTGTGTGCTAGGGACCACAGTGGTGTGCATGCATGCATTCTCATTGTGCCATGAATAATGTGTGTGTTTAACGTGCAAAGATGCCCAATGTGAGCTGTCTCCTGGCTACTCTTCCCTCAGAAGACGGGGGACCCTCGGTTAGGGGGGGATTGTCTGGTTCAGGGGTCAGGTCATCACGTAGGTCAATCTGCAGGCCCTTTCTTTCTGCGAAGTTGTGCAGCATGCAACATGCACCGATGATCTGGCACACGAAGTTTGGGGAATACAAGAGGGTACCCCCAGACTTATTCAGGCATCGGAAAACGTGACTTTAGGAGGCCAAAGGTGCGCTCCACCACTGCTCGTGTTTGGGCATGTGCTTGATTGTATCTTTCCTCTCCTGGGGTTTGGGGGTTCCGGATAGGAGTCATGAGATGGGGTCCCAGTGGATATGCAGAGTCACCTGTAAGGGAAAAGACAGGAGGATGTTAGTCATGCATGTGCCCCTTGTGATGTGTGCATCATGGGAGGGGATAGTCATGCCTGACTCCCATGTCACTCACCAACCAGCCAGGTGTCCCCATACACGTTCTGATCGAATTCCATTCGGATGTGGCATTGATTGTATATGTAGCTGTCATGGCTGGACCCTGGCTGTTTGGCACGGACGTGCCATATGAGGCCTTGGGCATCGACTATCACCTGTACGTTGATGGAATGCCAATGCTTCCGATTGCGGTACATGTGCTCTGTCTCCTGGGGGGGCTGGAGTGCCACATGTGTGCAATCAATGGCCCCGATGGTGCGTGGAAATCTCGCAATTCTGTAGAAATCTGTCATTGCCTTCAGCCGCAGCTCCTCAGTGGTGGGTTTGATGATTTGGTTGGCCATGCGTCTGAGGATTGCAGGGACAACCTGGTGCACACATCTGCTCATGGAGGATTGTGACATCCCAGCCACCACTCCACTTGTACGCTGAAAAGAGCCGCTGGCAAGGAAATGGAGTGTTGCCATGACCTTGACCAGTGGCTGCACTGCATGTGAGCGTTGTGTTGGGCTGGTGATGTCCTCCTGCACGGTTGTGGTTAATTCCAGGATGACATGAGGGGTGAACCTGAAGATGCGATACACCTCAGAATCACTCATGCCAAACAGGTCTATGCGGGTGCGGTATATCCTCTCCCGTGCCATCCACCGTGCCCTCATCCTTCTTTGTTCATCTAAAGTCAGTAGTATAGCTATGCGCGACGATGCCCCTGGCATGTTGGCATACAGATTGTTGTGCAACACGTGTGACTGCTGAGCTCCTCACTAACAGTAGACTTTTTTTCTTTATTTAGACCAGCTTTTATATGCTCTAATTTTAGACAGGACATTTTGCTGTTGCGCATACTGCGTAGCCTGCGCTGCCCCAACGTTCTTTTGTGGATCCCCGTAAGTCCCTCATTAGCATATTTGACTAGCAAATCAATGGTCTGTCTAGCGCACTTTTGTGCGGACGGATGCGCCAGTCTAACGAAATTACGCTGGACAAAAAAAAGTAGATTTTTTGCGTATCTCGTTTTGGGGATGCCGTGCATCGAAACGCACGCGCACATTTCGACTTACTCCGCGCATCTCCTGATGCGCAGGTGTAATCGCTCTGTAAATCTGGGCCAATCTTTTTTACTTTTTGATTTAATAAGTATCACAATTTAAAAAATAAATAAAAAATTCCTCAGTTTAGACCGATATGTATTCTTCTACATATTTTTGGTAAAAAAAAAACGCAATAAGCGTATATTGATTGGCTTGCGCAAAAGTTATAGCGTCTACAAAATTGGGGTTAGATTTATGGCATTTTTTTTTACTGGTAATGGCGGCGATCTGCGATTTTTATTGTGACCGTGACATTGCGGCGGACATATCGGACACTTTTGACATGTTTTTTAGACCATTCACATTTATACAGCGATTAGTGCTATAAAACTGCACTGATTACTGTGTAAAAGTAACTGGCAGGGAAGGGGTTAACACTAGGGGTCACTGAAGGTTATTATGTTCCCTATTGAGGGATTCTAACTGTAGGGGAGGGGGACTCACAAGGGGAGGAGACCGATCTGTGTTCCTCCCTACTGGGAACACACATCGGTCTCCTCACCTCTGACAGGAGGTGGATCTGTGTGTTTACACACACAGATCCACACTCCTGCCGTGATCGCGGGCAATCGTGGGTACCCAGCAGAAATCGTGGCCGCCGGGCATGCGCACCGGGTAACGAGCGATGCCAGGCGCACCTCCTAGACGGCCGAGAAGAAAGGACATCATATGATGTCCACCCAGAGGGAGGGAGGGTTCCTGCCGGCATCATATTACTATGGCCCAGTAAGGAAGTGGTTAAAGAGAAGTACAGCCAAAGCTGCACTGCATAGATCTGTTTAAAGCAGACAGCCCACTGTCAGCTGATGTCACAGAGCCAGTTCAGGCTGGGGAAAGATCGTGACCACATGGTCGAAATCCACCCAGGAGCTTGGACCAGCATTTGTCTTAGCCTCTCAGCAAGTTGCTGAGAGCCTGAGCCAGCCGTTTTCACCCCCTCCACAGCCCAGAGCTTCAGTAAATGCTGGTGGAGGGGGGGCAGAGCAGACAGCAGTGACTTACAGTCACAGAGCACTTAGAACCTGAGTGCTCAGTGGTCTTTGATCGCTTGCTTCTTAGTCTTAGAGATGGTGGGGGACAGATGCAGCATCCACCTAGATAAGTATGATTCTCTTTTAAAAATCAGTGGTATGTGTTCACTATGCCTTGTGAATATGCATTGGTGTGTCACACATTTTACAGAAACTGCCTTCTGATCTACAGGAAGCACAGTCAGTATTGGAAACACACCACATTATCATTGCCTGCAGGTAGCATGGTACCATGGGATATGTAGTCCTTAGAAATCAAAAGTAGACCAGGGGAATGAGCAGAGGAGAAGCTGCAACACATGCAGGGAATCTAGAAGTTATGTAGAGAGATGACCAGCAGACAGGCAGAAATCACAACATGACAGGAAATGTTTCAAGCAAGCTTATATTGTATTTTCAAAATGCCCAATTGTTTGTTTGCTATTACAATGCTGATGTTATACAATTACTTCCTTTTTGTGAAGAAACAGACCACCCCAAACTCACACAGTCCTACTGGCCATTTATGCAGCTCCTCAAAGTGAGCCAGTAGAGATAAGGGGGGAATAGGCAAGCTCCACCACCCAGAAGTGGGGGCTTCATAACACCAGCAATTGCCATACACTGCAGCCTGTTATAGCTTCTGCAGGTCTGCAGGCAATACCTACTAGCCTAGTCTTATAGTATATGATTTGTGTGCCCAAGCCCTGAATATCATTCAGCGGTACAGTTTTCTTGAATCCCAGATTCACTCATAATGATGACTTAATCTATGGTTAGTCCCTTGTTACTAATTTATTCTACCAGACTCTCCTGAACTGCCATGCTTCTTTTATCCTTATAAACATTCATACTGTCACTGCTTGGAATTGATGTTTCTCACAGTTAGTATTCCATGCAATGAGATTGACTTACTAAAGGCAAATAGAATGGTTAATTTGCAAAGGAATTTTTCTGTGCAAGGAAAATTTTCCCCAGCATACTAACTGTGGTGGGAATTCACTCTGTAATGAACATCTAATCACGTGCAAAAAAAAAAAACAGTATCACAATTGGATGATGGAAGTCAGCAGACTTCACCTCATCCATTAAGCTAAAATTCCTTGCAAAGGGAAAATGTACTTTGCTAAGTAAACAGCCTATTTGCCGAGCCTAAGATGCCTCACTATCTCGCATCTTCTATGCGAACCACTATGCGGGCGTGGAAGGTGGGCCCCCGACTTGTCCTCGCTCCACAGGAAATGGATGGGGGACATACCGGAGCTGGACGAGGATGACTGGAGGGAGATGTGGGACTTCCCCTTCTCCCCTCTGGTCTCAGAGCGGGACAAACTAGTCCAGTACAAAATTGTACACAGAGCTCATTATACGCCTCACAGGCTGCACCAGATGTCGCCAGCTCCCAACAACCGGGTGAATTTTTCCATATTTTCTGGCTTTGCCCAGCAATCGCACAGTATTGGAAGGCAATACTCCAGATCATTGCTAAGGTTTCTAAGACTCGTGTGCCTTATGACCCCAAATACTGTCTGTTGGGGCTGGTGGAACAAATGTCAGCAATTAGAGCCAGGAAACTACTCATCTCACTGCTACTGTATTATGCTCGTAAAGGCTATCACAATGCACTGGAAAACATCGTCTCCCCCCCTCTGTCGAATACTGGAAAAGCCTAGAGAATGCCAGTTTATCATTTTATAAAGCTACCTACTCGGGCAGGGGCAGGGGCTGCCCACAAAAATTTGAGAAGGTATGGTCCTGTTGGCTAGACGATGCTACCACGGCAACTGATGTTGTAAGCACTTTCTAAATTAACAATGTAATTTTGATCTGTTTAGGCACTGAAACAATTTTTGCCCTGCTTACATCATCCTGTTGACATTATGTTGAGCACTGTTCATCCTGTATTGAACCTCTCCCCATATTGGGGTTGTTTGTGTAAGTTTGTGTAAGTTGTTTGTGTTATCTGTTGTGCCCTATTGCGGTCTGATCATGCAACGGGTGACTGGCCCCTGTGTGGGCAACTGTTCGGCCCCTGCCTGGGCTATTCTTGTATAACATTGAAAACCTTAATAAAAATGATTTAAAAAAAAAAAGGCAGCCTATTTGTCTTTATTAAATCAACTCCAATCATCCTGTGGTCTCCACAGTTATGGAACTTTTTTCTGTCACTTGGATTATCCATCTGTCCCGTTCCTGGCTTACCTTGTGTAGCTAATTTTATTAATCTCCCCACTCCTCAGACTAAAGATAGCTCACCCAATAGTGCAAAAACTCCAAGAAGCCATTGCAAAATTTCACAGACCATTTCCTGTTTTCGTGTGAAAGCTAAACGAGTAGTGACAAGTACTTCAAGTATCTCCTTATGAGCTAACTCTTATGGTATCCAAAAGGTAAAAATTATATGATAACCTATTTAAACTTCTCTCAGGCTGTTTTTTTCATTACGCAGTAGAAGCTGGGTGGTTACAACAAATGGTAATGTACTTATATAAATGTACTTGTGTGCATGCCACACTTTTCAGATATTTATTTGTAAAAAAATAAAAAATAAATAAAGATTTATCATTTTCCTTCCACTTCACAATTATGTGCCACATTGTGTTGGTCTATCACATAAAATCCCAATAAAGTACATTTACATCTGACATAACATGTCCTCGTCAAGGCTCCATAATTCTGGAGATAAGAAAAATTCTCAAACATGAACTAATTATAGCAAAGCAAAGATTAAGCAACCTGACTTGACAAAGCCTCCAAATATGTTCTCCAAATATGAACATTAGCTGCCCAAGTCTTTCTCTTTTACAACTAGTTAAGGATGGTTTACATATCAAATCACACTCCCCTTGAACTAACTCCCACCCCCGTCAATATCTTGACCACCGCTCACTATCCGTTTTCTTCTGACTTTCATTCATTACTTTTTTGTCCAATTTTAAAGGGTCCATAGGGACATCTTTTTGTTTGTCTTCATGTTTCTTGCCATAAAGATTAAAAGGAACACAAAAGTAGATTGAAGCACATTGCCATGGCTTAGAAGGAAGTCAAATGCACCTGTCAATGGATTCTGAATGAAATCCAACTGACCATAAATGCAAGCAGAATGCAACTAAAAGTACACTTGGGTTTATTTACTAAAGCTGGAGCGTGCAAAATCAGGCTTACCTCTGCATTAAGATGAATCAGCTTCTAAACTCAGCGGGCCAGATTCTCGTAGATGCGTGCCTAATTATGCAGGCGTTGCGCATCTCAGATGCACTACGCCGACGTAACACGGAGTGGCAAGTACCGTATTCCCTAAGTAAATGCGCTCCAAGATGCACCTGCGTCGCGTAAAACCATCGGCGTAATCCGGCGCAACTCCAAAGTAGGAGGGAAGTGGGCGTGTTGCATTGTAATGAAGCGTGACCCCATGCAAATGCAGGCCGGGACGAACGGAGCATGCGCCGTGACATGGATGACCCGCGCCATGACGTGGTTGACCCGCGCCGTGACGTGGATGCCTTCTGCGCATGCGCAAAGCCTCCCTACGATGCGCCGGCGCAGGGTATATAATGCGCCCACACATGCGCCCGTGCAGCGCAAACGTCTCCCATTTTTTTGATAGTGACGGCCAAAGTTTGTGCTGGACAAGATGACAACTGCTGTTAAGGAGAGGAGGAAGAAGAATTTCTCCCCAGAGGAGAGGGCCATTGTCGTGAGGGCCATGGAGAAGTATGACTCGCGGCTCCATGGTGCTGACAGTGCCCGGACCAGCAAGTCCCGGAGGGACCAAATACTTATGAGGGTCGCGTGCCAGGTCAATGCCCTCTCTCA
This sequence comes from Rana kukunoris, assembly GCA_029574335.1. Classification (NCBI taxonomy): domain Eukaryota; kingdom Metazoa; phylum Chordata; class Amphibia; order Anura; family Ranidae; genus Rana; species Rana kukunoris. Next base: position 61,438,681 of record CM056058.1, on the reverse strand, counting down.
TGAGGTACGGACACCGCAGGACATTCAGAAGAAAATGAATGACCTGCGGCGTCATGTGAAGGGCAAGCTGGCTGCCATAGCTCGGCATGCCAGGGGCACTGGAGGGGGCCCACCCTGCCCTGTCCGCCTGACTGAGGAGGAGAAGGTGGTTGCCCGCTGCCTGCAGACGGAGCAGGTAGAGGGAGTTGGGGGCTATGAGTCCCAGAATCCAGCCGTGAGGACAGGTAAGTGTGTTTTATATTCTATCTGTTGTGTACATGTATGGGGGTGGAAGGGAACATGTGCCAAGTGTGTGGGTCCACCAACATAGGCATCTTTTGTGTCATCCACAGATGTGCAGGAGGGAGCGGGGCCATCTGTTGATGCCAGGGCCCGTCAGGATCCATCCCCTGAAGATACAGTCCCTCTGGCTGCCCCCCTGGAACAGGACTTGGAGGGAAGTGGGCACACCTCAACGGAGGAGGTGGTTGAGGAGGGTGTCATAGTCCAGGACCAGGACCTATATGTTGTTGTGGAGGAGGATGGTGGGTTGGCCGGACCAGCCCAGGCTATCCCTCTATCTTTTGCGAACCCCTCAGTGTCCCCCTCCAACCTCTCCAGTCCCTCTCTTTCCCCCCCCCCTCATCTCCGGCCCCTCAACATCCTCCCCTTATGCCCGGTCCCCTGCCACTCCCCGCAAGGCAACGTGCAAGACCAGGGGTGTATCCAAGGTCCTGCCGGAACAGCTGGTCAGACAGCAGGACCAGCAAAATCAGCACCTGGCCGAGGTCGTGGAGGAGATGAAGCGCCTGGCCGACAGCCTGGCATCCTCGGGACATATTACAGATGCCATCCAGGATCTTGCTGTCAACAGCGCAGCAACGCTGACCAGCCTGGGGGAGCTGCAGGCAAACACCTCTGAACTTGTGGGGGAGGTTCATGCCCTGCGCCTTGCTGTCGAGGCGCAGACTGCTGTGCAGACGCGCATAGCGGTTGCCCTGGAGGGCATGCAGGCAGCCAGGGAGGGACGTGGGGATGCTCCTCCTCAACCTGCTCCCCCCCCATCTGCGGCTGCCCCCAGGCAAGTGAGGGGCAGGACCCGTGGCACCAGGCGGAGCCCCCGCCAGGCCCATAAATTTTATTTTTGGTTAATATTATGCTCTGGTTAAGAGCTTTTTTTGTTTAATATTATGCTCTGGTTAAGAGCTTTTTTTGTTTAATATTATGCTCTGGTTAAGAGCTATTTTTGTTTATTTTTGGATACTGCACACGGTGCAGTGTGAATGGTGTGTCAATGTGAGGGGGTGGCACTCCTGCCAGTAAGGGGTGTCACCCTCGGCCGTGGTGGTGAAGTTAACCCCACGGCTGTATGAATGATGTGTGAAAGGTGTATGAATGGACAGCAACATCATTGGGGCCTTGACGCTGGCGTTGCTGCTCCCAAGTCCTACATGCTGGACTTGGGCTAATCCAATGTGATGTGGATGTGGGGTGTGTTTGCTAGGGACATCAGTGGTGTACACGCGTGCATTGTCTGTGTGCCATGCTGTATGTGTGTGTTTAACGGTCAACGGTCAAAGATTCGTAACACGAGGACCCTCCTGACTGCTCTTCCATCAGATGACGGGGTCTCCTCTGGCGGGGGGGGGGCTGTGTGGTTGGGGGGTCAGGTCATCACGTAGGGCAATGTGCAGGCCCTTTCTCATGGCAAAGTTGTGCAGAATACAACATGCACCAATGATCTGACCCACGAAGGTAGGGGAATACAATAGGGCCCCCCCAGACTTATCCAGGCATCGGAAACGGGACTTCAGGAGGCCAAATGTGCGCTCCACCACTGCACGGGTTTTGATGTGTGCTTCATTGTATCTTCTCTCTCCTCTGGTTTGGGGGTTCCGGAAAGGAGTCATGAGATGGGGTCCCAGTGTATATGCAGAGTCACCTGTAAGGGAAAAGATGGTAGTCATGCATGTGCCACTTCTGTTGTGCATCATGGGAGGGGATAGTCATGGCTGCCACCCATGTCACTCACCAACCAGCCAGCTGTCCCCATACATGTCCTGCTCAAAATCTTCAGGGATGTTGCTTTGACGGTAGATGTAGCTGTCATGGCTGGACCCGGGGTCTTTGGCACGGACGTGCCATATGAGGTATTTGGCATCGGCTATCACCTGTACGTTGATGGAATGCCAATGCTTCCGATTGCGGTATATGTGCTCTGTGACACTGGGGGGCTGTAGGGCCACATGTGTGCAATCAATGGCCCCGATGGTGCGTGGGAATCCGTCAATTCTGTAGAAATCTGTCATTGCCTTCTGCCGCAGGTGCTCAGTGGTGGGTCTGATGAACTGGTTGGACATGCGTCTGAGGATTGCGGGGACAACCTGGTGCAGACATCTGCTTATGCTGGTTTGTGACATCCCAGCCACCACTCCACTTGTACGCTGGAATGAACCACTGGCCAGGAAATGGAGTGTTGCCAGGACCTTCACCAGTGGCTGCAGTGCATGTGAGCGGTATGTCTGGCTGGTGATGTCATCCTGCAGGGCTGTGGTTATTTCCAGGATGGCAGCAGGGGTGAATCTGAAGATGCGATACACCTCCTCATCACCCATGCCAAAGAGGCTCATGCGCGCTCGGTAGATCCTCTCACGTGCCCCCCTCCTCCTCCTCCTCCTTCTATGCTCCTCTTCCTTTGCATACCTTAGTAGTGCTAAGACCATGGCTGGCCCTGGCATCTTGGCATACTAATGTGTTGTCCAGTAAGTGTGATTGCTCAGCTCGTCCGTTACGGTGCTGCTGTAGTTGCTCTCCAGCTGACTTGCACACGGCCTTGAGCAAAGTTACCCGTGCTTTTATGAGGGGTATGTTTACTCAAGGCTTTCGAGTTACGCGCACCACGAGTAGCCAACGCCGGACGCTCGTAGTTTCGGGAATACGCGCATCTCCCTCATTTGCATATTTGCATGCTAATTCAATGGGAACTGAATATTTTTGATGCGTAACTATGCGCCTACGCCGCGCTAGCTTAATGCATTTTCGCCGCCCAGACGGAAAAAAAATTCGCGCGTATGTGGTTCTGTGTTTACCGCGCATCGATACGCAGGCGCACATTTACCGCGCATATACATTTACGCAGGCGTAGCGCCGCTGAGAATCTGGCCCAGCTTGTTCAATTAAGTTTTGGCAATAAAACCTGGAAGCTGATTGGTTTCTATGCAGAAGTGAGCCTGATTTTGTTCTTTCCAGCTTCAGTAAATAAACCCCACTGTGATACCCATCAACACAATTCCAAGATTTTTCATGGCAACCCTAATAATGGTGCACAATACACATGTGCATAATTTGTATAATATACTGTATATATGAAATGTTAATATTAAATAATAATGAATATATTTATTATTATAGTCATTATTATTAATAATTATTCTAATATGAGTTTATTTTTTATTTTTTTTTCGTAGCACCACTACTATTATCCACTGTTTGAACTTTACTGAAGATTAACTTTACTTGAAAATGGCTAGTTGTATTTGTTCACATTCATCTAGACTTGTTCTGTACAGCCAGATGACATGTCTCCCCAAATCATCACTGACTGTGGAAACTTCACACTGGACCTCATGCACCCGGATTCTGTGCTTCTCCACTCTTCCTCCAGACTCTGGGACCTTGATTTCCAAATGAAATGCAAAATTTTTCACAGTCAGTGATGATTTGGGGAGCCATGTCATCGGTTGGTGTTGGTCCACTGTGTTTTATCAAGTCCAAAGTCAGCACAGCCGTCTACCAGGAAACTTTAGAGCACTTCATGCTTCCCTCTGCTGACCAGCTTTATGGATCACGCTGATTTCATTTTTCAGCAGGACTTGGCACCTGCCCACACTGCCAAAAGTACCAATACCTTTTTTAATGATCATGGTATCACTGTGCTTGAATTGTTTTTTCTAGCTGTAAGCCATATTCATGAAAATAAAAATAAAGTGCTTGAAATATATCACTCTGTGTGTAACGCATTTATATAAAATATAAGTTTCACTTTTTGAATTGAATTACTAAAATAAATCAACTTTTTGATGATATTCAATTTTTTTGAGATGCACCTGTATATATTTTGCCTTTAATTTTTGGCATTGGGCCCTTTACCTCTTCAGCAATTACTTAGCTGACCTTTGCTAACCTCCTCCCTTGTCCTCAATGAGAAGTCAAATAAGGCAGACAGCACTAAACAGTAAGTCACAAGTTGATTAAACACAAATCAGGGACCCTAATATTGTGTCCCAGGTGCCATTCTAAGGGGGATACCACGTTATGGCTTTGTTTTTTAAACAGCATGTACTGTATATTACAGCATGTTAGCTTTGGCATATTTGTTTTACATAGCCAGGTTGAAAAAAAAATAGTCAAATGGAAACCAGCATATACAGAACCCTAAGCTCACAGTTTGTGCAGTGGATGTAAAAAAAAAAAAAAAAGAATGTATAAATCATGATCCAATTCACCCAACAGAAAAAAAAAATCCTTCCTAATCCCCTCAGACAATCAGATATTCCTTGGATCAATAATCTTTTTTTTTTAAAACTAACAAAAGTGACATCTGGCAATGCTTTTCTGTACAATGTATACTTTAAAGCTCAATTTTTTTATTTTTTTGGGGGTTGATAATAATTAGAAGTCTATAGAAGACACGGGACAATGAAATAGTAGATTGGATGTTACTCAGAAAGGGATATTTAGGCAATAGTAAAAACACTGATGCCCTGTACACACGATAGGTTCATCCGATGAAAACGGACCGATGGATTTTTTCATCAGATATCTGATGAAGCTGAATTTCATCAGTCTTCCCTACACAACATTAATTAACAATCCGATCGTGTCCAACACGGTGAAGTAAAACACAACGACGTGCGGAGAAAAATTAAGTTCAATGCTTCCGAGCATGCGTCAACTTGATTCTGAGCATGCGTGGATGTTTGAACGATGGATTTTCCCCACAGACAATGTTTTTTTTTTTCTCGGTTTTTTAACCATCAGAAATTTTTAAAACAGGTTCTATTTTTTTCCACCGATGGGAAAAAAAAAAAACGATGGGGCCCACACACGATCGGTTCGTCCGATGAAAATGGTCCATCGACCGGTTTCATCAGACCAACCGATCGTGTGTACAGGGCATGACAGTTGTTTTAACTTTTACAAATTCTTCTAAAAAAAGTGTTTTAGTTGCCGTCTCTGTCCTTTTTTGGGACAGTTCCCATAACCATCTGCCTCTTGGGACAAGTGAATAAGTGAGCACACATTTCCCCTGTGGGGAGGGGGGTACAAACAGGGTTAGACAGAGGTTCTATTGCTTTGTTGCTATGTCCAGAACAAAAAAGAAATAATTTGGACTAGATTTGGCAGAATTTTGAGAGTCCTCATAATATGTAAGATTTATTGTAAATTATGTATGCTTAACATCAGTATAAAAAAGTATAAAAAAGTATAGATATTTTTATAGGTACAGTAGTACCAGGTTTAGTGAGCTTAGATGCCTTAGCTGAATGACAAATGTGTTCCTGAAAATCATTGAAAAATGTTAATATATGCAGAATACAAACAATACTGTTAAATATAACAACTACTTCAACCTTGTTAAACAACTCAGTCAGCTTCAAACACTGTGATGATACATTTAGCAAACATTTGCAGTTTTCCCCTACATTATTGCTCAGGTGTATAGTTTAGTCTGTACTATGGTATATAAAGCATACAAAGTCAATAATAGCATTATCTGTAGGTAAAACACTTACCGGAGGATTTGCCATTGATGAAGCTGGCAGGGTCAGCAATGTACATGAAAGATCATTTCATTCCATTGACTTGTAGATCTATCTTAGTCAATAGATGTTATGTTGTCTCAACTTCATTCCTTTTTTGTATCTCATACAATACAATTTAGTATAATAAATACTCCAGATTATGATACTTCTCGTATTTCTGTTCATGCAATAGTCCTCTTTCTAAGTTAATGCCTCTATTGGAAGTAATACGGGGCTTTGTAAAGTATCAGGTAGCACTACTCGTCTTTGTTTTCCCAGGTTAATCTAAAGCCAGGTAATACCTTTCCATCGCTTAGTCATATGTTAAGTGTGTGTTGGGTAACTGTTCTTTTGCCTGTTCTAGTTAGTACCAGTCCTTCACTGTATAACCCCCACCTCTGTCCTGGGCACAACCTGTCCTCTTTCCTGTCTCGGCTATAGCCAGCCTTCTAGTCTGTGCCAAGCAGCATCTTTGCTCTCCTCCCTCTTAGGTAATTGGGATCCTCTCCTCATTCCCTCCCAAACTCACTCAACCTGTCATACCAGCCTAGGCTGTAATCCAGCACTTGTCATCGCTCCATTGCTCTTGCTTCCTCCCTGTTCTCCTACGTGTGATTTTTACAACAGTTTTGGAAAACAAGGACAATCTGAGATATGTCTCCATGTGACCTTTAATGTGAACATAACTTGGCTTAAAGCGTCTCAAAGATAACAAAAAAGGTGACGCTGTGCTTGCAAGTACTTAAGCTAGTCTTTAGTTTGATCCCTATGTATCTCTAGGGCTTTTGGGATCCCAGGTCCAAGCTGTAAGTGGAGTCTCAACATAAAGTGTCAGCTTTTTCTCCATCTTGGTGCTAGTCCCACTTCCATCATTTACCTGCCAAATGCCACAGGTTCTATTCAGCCATCTGAGACTCTGATATTAAACTTGGGCAAAAGTAATTATTCTATTCATTGTCTGGGTCAGGATCTAAAAGGCTCCACAGGATTACAGGAAACAACTTGAATATTATCAACAGTACTTTGTACTAGCATTTGTGAAATTACCTCTGCTGTTGGAAAAACGTTGCTTTCACAAATGGCTGTGCCCATTGGTTGCGTTATTTGGCAGCAAACCTCATCATCTTATGGAATTCTGAACCTGAGGAAATTACTATAATAGTTTGTGAGACCCATATTTGTGGAGCGCTACCCCCGCAGGACCTGCTGATTCGTTTTTGGGTCTACTCTCTAATCTATTCACCCCTTTATGTAGCTCGAAACCCTCCCTTAGCACACCCAGCAATTGCAAATATATTGTGATTCCTACGTTGATTTCAGGACCACAATAACACACACATGAAATTATATATATATATATATATATAGTGACATGCAATATTGTTATTACCTACCTTTGATTGCAGTCCTCAGGAGCAAACACACCTCATACAAGCGATATAGTAAACCAAGAGTAACTTTTCTTGGCATATAATAAGAACGAATAACAGGTCAACAATAGATTACAAAATACATATACATATACATGTACAGCTGACTCTGCAAGGGCCCTTTGCAAGAGTCAAAAAAACTAAACTGAAATGTTAACGTTATGAAATCTACAAGTGACTATAAATAATCTATGTAAAAGTGAAAAGCTCTTGCGCCCCCAAATAAATATATAAAAAATATATAATATAGAATAATAGATGGATGAAGTGTAAAAAGTGAATCAAACTGAATATGCTGCTCAATCTAAATTGAATAATATAAAATACTTTTAACAGTGAATGAATAGGATGTGATCAGCGCATAAACAAATGATAAAATGACAAAATGACACTGGGTGAGTGGCAGGGGCGGACTGACCATAGGGCAATTCGGACACGGACTGAGGGCCCGTGGCCAGTAGGGGGCAACATGACAGCTTCCACGATCTACCCATCAATCACAGCTAGCTGACGGGTAGATCGGGTCCCGAATCCCTGTGAAGAGACTGCAGTAAACAGACCTCTGATGATGCGCTCCTCCCCACCGGCCCCTCTTTCCCTCTCATCCAGGGCAGGTTGGGTCAGGGGGAGGGGTGGAGCTTTCCCCCAAGGTCGCCCCGACTTGTATGCAAAACAGCCGCAGTCTTCGCTGCCGTCTTTTTTTCCTGTGATGAAATCAGCCAGATGCACGACCGCATTCTGGGACTTGTAGGGGGCAGGCAACACAAACGCCATATGATTGGCCGAACAGGGTCATGTTCTGCATTACACTGTGGAATTCTGGGACTTGTAGTCATGATACGAGGCCCAGAATTCCACAGCGTGCAGCCACACATGACCATGTTCGGCCAACCACAGGGCATGTGTGTTGCGAGCAGCAATGGATCGGCGGAGCTGGTCGTGACCACTTGCTGGAGTCCCGACTCTGTGTTACTTTCTGAGGTCTCTCAGTCTCATCTACCCCCTCTGTCAGCACACCAACCCCCCCTCTGTCAGCACACCAACCCCCCCTCTGTCAGCACACCAACCCCCCCCTCTGTCAGCACACCAACCCCCCCTCTGTCAGCACACCCACCCCCCCTCTGTCAGAACACCAACCCCCCCTCTGTAAGCACACCAATCCCCCCTTTTTAGCACACCAACCAACCTTTGTCAGTACACCAACCCCCCCTCTGTCAGCACACCAACCCCCCCTCTGTCAGCACACCAACCCCCCCTGTCACCACACTGTTATACTTTAAGGCTGGCTTCACCCAGCAGTGATGACAAGGGTCAAGGGGTACGGTGGCCATCTTAGAGTGTGCTCATGTAGGAAGCAGATAAGATGTAATGTCCTGAGATGCATGTTGCAGTGTACAGCCTGTACTGAATAAACATCCATTGCTCCAGACCAGAGTCTTGTGTCTCTCACAACACACAGGATATCACACACACCAACCCCCCTCTGTCAGCACACCAACCCCCCCTCTGTCAGCACACCACCCCCCCTGTCAGCACACCAACCCCCTCTCTGTCAGCATACCACCCTCCTCTGTCAGCACACAACTAACCCCTCTGTCAGCCCACCCCTCCTCTGTCGGCACACCACCCACCCCCTCTGTCAGCACACCACCCCCCCTCTGTCAGCACACCACCCCCCTCTGTCAGCCCACCCCTCCTCGATTGGCACACTCACCCCCTCTCAGCCCACCCCCTCTGTCAGCACACCACCCCCTCCACTGTCAGCCCACCCCTCCTGTCGGCACACCGCCCACCCGTCCCCTCTGTCAGCACACCACCCCTCCTCTTTCAGCCCACCCCTCCTCTGTCAGCCCACACCCCCTCTCTCAGCCCTCCCCTCTCAGCCCACCCTCCTCTGTCAGCCCACCACCTCTCTGTCAGCCCACCCCCTCTGTTAGCCCACCCCTCTCTCTCAGCCCTCCCCCTCTCTGTCAGCCCACCCCCTCTCTGTCGACCCACTCCCCCTTGGCCATCCACAGCAGGGTGCATCATGCAAGCCAGCCACTGACCCACAGCAGGAGCCAGGCCAGTCACCCACAGCAGGCTGCACCATGTCAGCCAGCCACCAACCTACCCACTGACCCACATCAGAGAGCCAGGCCAGCCACCAAAAGCAGGGTGCCAGGCAGCCACCCACAGTGACCCACCCACACCAGGAAACCAGCCAGCCACAACAGGGTGCCAGCCAACCACCCACAGGAGCCAGCCAGCCATGGTGACCCACCCACAGCAGGGAGCCAGTCAGCCACCCACAGGAGCCAGCCAGCCACAGAGGATTCGGGAGCCAGCCACAGCTACAGCACCCATAGTTAAGGTAAGAGTAGCGCTACACAGTGCCAATTTTTTTTCTACTTTGTGAGAGGTTGGGGCATGCCCTGCACTATGCCCCCCATGCCCTGATGTCTTCCTCATGATCTGATGATGGGAAATCGCGGGATCCTATGCCTTTATGTAATATACTCTGCCGTATCCCATAATGTGCCCTCCTGCCCCATGTAATGTTCCATGCTGTGCCCCTATTCCTCCCCTACATGTAATGTGCCCTATAATGTTCCCTGCTGCCGTCCCATGTAATGTGTTTTACTGTTCCCTCCCGAACCTGCAATGTTCTCTGGTGTGCCCCATAATGTGCCCTGCTGATTTCCGTGTAGTGTGCCCTCCTGCCCTCCACACACACGTATTGTGCCCTCCTGACCCCCTGTGCTATGACCTGCTGACTTCTATACTTTGCCATGGTTCCCTCATGCTCTGCCCTGCTGCCCCCTGTGCACTGTTTATCTCAGGTTCGACCCAGAATTAAGGCATCCACGCAGTGCAAGCTGGGGGTGGGGCTTTGTGTGGGTGTGGTTTGAGTGTGGGCGGGGACACAGGGGGCCCCATGATCTCCTGTTGCCCGAGGGCCCCATGAGTTGTCAGTCCGCCCCTGGTGAGTGGCTATCTGTGCCTAAAAAACCAAGTGCAATGAACAAAGTGCTATGTGCAAATAGAGCAAAAATATGACATAAGTCCCATGAGGCAGTAATAAACTTCTTGGGGTAGATTCATGTAGATCAGCGGATCTTTTGATCCGCGTGATCTATCTGTTTTACGATCCGCCTGCGCCAGTTTTTGAGGCAAGTGCTGTATTCAGAAAGCACTTGCCTCGTAAGTAGCCCTGGCGGATCGTAAATCCCCCGGCGGAATGCAAATTCCGCGGCTAGGGGGAGTTTACTATTTAAATTGCGCGCGTCCCCGCGCCGATCGTACTGCGCATGCGCCGCCGGCTAAATTTCCCAGCGTGCATTGCTTTAAATGACGTCGCTAGGACGTCATTGTGTTCGTCGTTAACGCTATTAACGTATGGCCGTATTCCCGGACGACTTACGTAAACGACGTAAAAAATTCAAAATTCGACGCGGGAACGACGGCCATACTTAACATAGGATCCGCCGCACTTACCCCGCATATAGCAGGGGTAACAATCCGACGGAAAAAGGCGAACGCAAACGACGTAAAGAAAAAAAGTTGCCCGGGCATTCGATTCTGAATCGGCGTTTCTGCTCATTTGCATATTCGGCGTGAAGAAGAACGGAAGCGCCACCTAGCGGACGGCGGGAGAATGCAGCCTAAGAATCGACAGTGTAACTCAGTTACACCAGTCGGCTCTAAGGGAGATCTATGCGGAACCTGATTCGAGGAATCAGCCGCATAGATCCGAGCGTCGGATCTCACAGATCCGACGGTGTATCAGTAGATACACCGTCGGATCTCTACATGAATCTACCCCCTTGTGTGAATGTCACATTAAGGTGGCGATGTTCAAGTAGTCTTCTTAGTGGCATAGCTGCTTACCTTCTTACAGGTAATAATGGGCCTCTCTGGGTGGTGTAGATCGATCCTGTGTTGTCCTGGGTAGATGTCTGTATTGGTTCTCTAATCGATATCCAGTATCCAAGGCTATAGCTAATGTGTCCTTTAGCGTCGCTCATGAAATGAAGAGGGTAATTTCCATAGTGAAGTAAATCAGGGACTGTTTTAATAAAGATTAAAATCACTTACATCAAAGATAATGAAAACAAACAAACGAGTTCCATGTATGCTTCCGGTTTCCAGTCCTTACATGTTACGCTGCATCACGCAGCTTCCTCAGAGGAAGCTGCGTTCAGCGCACTTCCAAAAATCCTTAAAAAGTTTGCCTTTAATAGTAAAAAGAAACAGCACTACAAATCACACCAGGCAGTGGGGTATAAGCTGACCCGAGCAGGCCTGGTTCGCATGGGTTCCTCACGGAAGATGCGCTGATCAGTAACGGTTTCTTGCTCTCCACTGTTTCAGCCGTCAGCTGGTGAGTCTGTCCGGTTTCTTGGAAGCACGTGCGGGACGCACTTGATCTTGCTTCTCTCCGGGTGTCTGGTCATCTGCTGGATCCAGGCTCAGGCTTCTGGCCTAGCTGCTTGGCTGGAGCGCTTCCCCTTGTTCCGCAGAGGGAAGAAGACCGGTCCCAAGAAAGCGACTTCGGCTTCTCCCAGCCTTTAAATAACCTCCCCCAAAAAAGCTGTGCGGAGATGTCATGTGCTCCAGTAAGACAAGGCATTGTGGGAACTGTAGTCTATTCCTACTAATGTTAATGGAGTCCGTTTCTCCTGGTACCTCTAATCCCACAATGCATTGCTTTAGGAAAAATAAACACTTATTTACAACGTAGCTGAAACTCCCAGGAAGAATTTAAGGTGACATACTATCAGTAGTCCACGATAGTATAACCCCGCTACACACTCCCCCCACTCAAAGTCTTTGGTCCCCAAAGAGGACAACAGTATGTATCCTGATACATGCTTTGTAAATACACGCAGAGGAAAAGTTTGTTAGATCATGCAAGGCAACAAATAATGCGCATTACTCCTAACAGTATTTAAAGTCAGACAACTCATCTTATGACAAAGTGGACAGAGGATCCTCCCGCCAATTATCAGCTGTGGCTAAGCCACTCTGTCCACTATTTACTAACACTGAGGTGTCTTGCTTAGATGTGCCAGGGGGTGTGCTCGGGCTGTCCTTTACGAAATCCACAGTGGGAGGCCTGGGTAGGGTATTGTTTTTTTTGTAGGTGATAATGGCCTCTTCAGAGCATTCCCCTAATTAATCATTTCAGTCTCTTGGGTGGGTGAATGATCCTTCTTTCTCCCCGTTCCTTAGAAATTATAGGCTCAGGAAGGATAGGGTCAATTTCACTGTCTTCTAGGTCAGGCATAATAGATTCCATATCTCCTGAATCACTCAATTCTCTGTCAGGCTGGCTTGAGGCCTCCATGGAATCCCCTATGGCTGATGAATCGGGATCCTCAGGGGCCTCCGGTCGAAGTGTCCCACTATTTGTCATTTTAGATGAGGGCAGGAATGAAGTACACGGCACTGGTTGCTGAGAGGACCATAACCACTCTGACCCTATCCATTCATCTGTGGACTCTTCATCCTCTGTATCTGGATGTGTCAATTGGGATCTAGTGACCGGCCCAGATAATCTTGAGGTTGAGGGTAATTCTAAAGGGGCAGATGCAAAAGGTATTCGAACAGCTTCAGTGAGGGGTAACAGGTGATTCCTGTGCCAAGTTTTTAAAGGGCCCACACTTCCTTCTGGTCTGATCTGGTATACGGTAAGACCCGGTAACTGTTTGCATACAATGTATGGCTGAGACTTCCAGCGATCAGCTAATTTATGCTTTCCTGGGATACCCAGATTCCTCAATAATACTCGGTCTCCTGGCTTTAAGTCTTGTATCCTAACTTTCAAGTCAAAGTTTCTCTTATTCCTTTGCTCCCACTTATCAGAGTTAGCATGGGCCTTCTCGTAAGCTGTTTTTAAACTGTTTCTTAGTCGGTCTACGTAACCCTTGTGGGAAGTTGCAGATGTATGATCCAGGGATACACCAAAAGCTAAGTCAACTGGTAATCGGGCTTCTCACCCAAACATCAAGCGGTAAGGTGAGTATCCAGTTGCATCATTCGTAGTGCTGTTATATGCATGTACAATGGCAGCCACATGCTTGGTACAGTGTTGCTTCTTTTCTGAGCTCAATGTTCCCAACATATTCAAAAGGGTTCTGTTAAAGCGTTCAGGCTGAGCATCCCCCTGGGGATGGTAAGGGGTAGTCCTTGTTTTCTCTATGCCCAACAGTTTCAACAATTTCTTTATTAGTTTACTTTCGAAGTCCCTCCCCTGGTCAGAGTGGATGCAGCGTGGTAATCCATAATGCACAAAGAATTTTGCACTTTTACTACCGTTGAGGACTTCTGATCCTTAGTTGGGTATGCTTGAGCATACCTAGTGAAATGGTCAGTCACAACTAGGACATTTCCTATTCCACTCGAGTCAGGTTCCAGACAGAGGAGGTCTATGCACACCAGTTCCAGGGGTCCTGACTTTGAAGATGGCCCATTGGGGCAGCTTTACGGGGTAAAGTCTTTCTTTGAAAACACCGGATACAAGAATGGCAATATCCCTCGACTTCAGCCCTCATGCCAGGCCAGTAGAACCTGTCTCTGACTAACTGGAAAGTACTTTCAGAGCCCAGATGACCATGCTGGTCATGAAGTGCAGCTAGGACAGTCTCTCTGTGTTTACTGGGTAGGAACATCTGTCATCTCTCTTCGGGAACATCAGAGGGGCCCTTCGGTAGACCACCCCTTGATGGAGCTGCAGCCTGTCCCACTCTTTGTGCACCAGACGTGCTTCTCTCGAAGAACTGGTAAGAAGCACACCTGGGTCTTGGTCTTCCAGAGCCTGTAGGACCAACTTCCCAAGGGGATCTTCCTCTTGATCTTTCCTCAGATCCTTTTTGGACAATTTAGGTAGGCCCTTACTTCCCATTTGAGTCACGCTACAGTAATATTTGGGCACTCCCACTGCCAAAACTCCTATCTCTTCGGCTCTGGGTCTTCCCTTCATCTGTAACTCCACTTCTTGACACAGAGCTTGCACCCCTCAGAGGTTATTGGAGTCCATTCTTTCTCAGAGACAGTTGACCCATGGGGCCTTCTTGATAGAGCATCTGCATCTCTGTTCCCCACTCCTGGTCGATATTTCTGAAATTGAATCATGAAAGGGCAGCCAACCATCTATGTCCTGTAGCATCCAATTTAGCTGTGGACAGCAGATAAGTGAGTGAGTTGTTGTCAGTTCTCACCACAAACTCGGCTCCATATAAATAGTCTTCAAGCTTATCCACAACAGCCCATTTCAGCACCAAAAATTCGAGTTTGTGGGTGGGATAGTTCTTTTCAGATGAAGTTAGGATTCTGCTCACATATGCTACCGGGCGTAGATAACCACTGTGTTCTTGGTATAGTCCCTCTCTACTGGCATCCACGTGCAGCTCATAGGGCTTGGAGGTATCCGCGTAGGCCAATACAGGGGCAGTGATTAGGTTCTTCTTGAGCTGAATGAATGCTGCTTCACATTTGGGGTTCCACTGATCCCGAATGGACTCTTTGGTCTTTCCGGGCCCCAGATTGATTTTTACCGGTCTCTCTGATTCAGGAGCATCATCTTCGGCCCGGATACACAGAGATGGGTGCATATTTACGCCGGCGTAGAGCACACATAATACGCTACGCTGGCGCAGCACGGAGAGGCATGCACTGAATTCAGCAAGCTATTGCTCCCAACTCTGCGCCGGCATAGCGTACATTTCGAAGGTGCAGGCTGGCGTAAGTGGAAGTAGGTGGAAGTGGGCTGGCAGTGGGCGTGATCAATGCTAATAAAGCGTGACCCCATGCAAGTACTTAAAATGAGCTGCGCATGCATCGAGACGTTGAAGTATCCCCGTGCACATGCTCACAACCACGTCGGAACAACTGCCTAAGATACGCCGGATCACTGTGTACGCCGTTAACGTAACCTACGCCCAGCCAGACCCACGTCCTACGTAAAATACGTAGTCTAGAGTTCCCTGGTGCAGACATGAGCATGTCTGGTGCTGACTTACACCTCCTTTATGGGCAATAACTTTACGCCGGACGGAAAACTTACGTGCATTGCGTAGAGCCTGCGCTGGGCGCACGTACGTTTGTGAATCGGCGTATTTTCCTCATTTGCATATTTGAATGGCTAATCAATGGGAGCAGCAACATGCGTCCAGAAGAAAAATGCGCCCACATTACCCCGGGGTAAGTAAGATATGTCGGCGTATATTGGTTTGTGACTCAGGCGCACAGATACGCCGGTGCACATTTGCACTTATGTCGGCGTAACTTGATTTACGCCGGCGCAAGTGCTTTCTGAGTCCGGGCCCTCATCTTCAGTCTTCAACAGTTCGTTCAAAGGCCTTGTGATCTTGTCAAACCCTTCCACAAACCTCCTGTAGTAGGAGCAGAATCCCAGGAATGACCGTAATTCCGTCACATTGGTTGGCCTGGGCCAAGTGGTTACTGCTTCCAACTTCTCCGGGTATGTTGATATCCCTTCTGCAGAAACAATGTGGCCAAGATAGTGACCCGATGGTTGGTAAAACTGACACTTTTCTCTGGAAAGCTTGAGGCCTTCATCATGAAGCCGTTTTAGTACCTTCTCCAATCTCTGTTCATGTTCTTCCAGAGTCCTCCCGAACACAATGATGTCATCCAAATATACCAACACTTCGATCAGATTCATGCCCCCTACTGTCTTCTCCATCAATCTTTGGAAAGTGGCTGGGGCTCCTGACAATCCCTGTGGCATACGGTTGAATTCAAAGAAACCCACTGGGGTAATGAAGGCCGTGTTTTCCCTATCTTCTGGGTGCATGGGGATCTGGTAATAACCACTCTTTAGGTCCATTACACTGAACCATTTGGCTCCCAACAGACTCTGTAAAGCATCCTCAATCCGAGGTGTGGTATACTGGACAGGTATGGTACGCTTGTTGAGAGTTCTGTAGTAAATGCATAACCTCAATGAGCCATTCTTCTTTCTCACCACCACTATTGGGGAGCTGTAGGGACTCCTGGACTCTCTGATAGTTTCGGTCCTCTTTAATTCTGCTAGTTGCTCTCTAAGGTCTTCCAGATCTGTCAGAGGGTCTCTCCAGACTCACTCTCTGAAGCGTTTATCTTCCTTTAGCCGAATCCTGTGAGTGGCACTCTTTGCACACCCAACATCAAATTCAGTTTTTGAGAATATCTTCTGCCACGTGTCAAGTTGAGCTTTTACCCTCTCCTCCCACTCTGTTGGAAGATCTGTGCCATCAGGTTGGTAGCCCTTCTTTAGGTTTTGCGCCTTCTTTCTCTCCTCCAGGTAAGAGGGGGCAACTGGGGTGGCCTGGTGTACCCGGCCTAGTAGCATTCTGGCTGGCACCTCCACAGGGCTGGTGGTAGCATTCCTAATGCTGACGGACACCCTTCCACGATTTCTCCAACACCTTCAATGGAATTACCTTGGGTATCACTTCCACTCCTTCTGAGTGTCCAGTAGGGTCAGGCTCAAGGACAAGAAACGGGCCTGGCTGAGACCAGGTAAGCTTTACCAAGGCCTTCAAACAGGTCGTTTCACCTGGTTGCAGGATCTTCGCTGTCTTGTCCAGCCGCCAGATCTTCCCCACCCCTTCTTCAGGGGCCTTCTTCTCCATCACCAACTGCTGGTAGACCTTCCTTAACATAGGACTGACCTTAGGCGATAGGATCTCTGCTGCCTCAGCTAGAGGGATTAAAAGTCTCCTGACTAGATCAGTGTTTGTTCCTATTATGAGGGAGCTCTTGTGGGCCCCTGGTGGCCGAGGGCAGACTACTGCCAGGGTGTCAAAAGTCTTTGCCGCTCCTGCTACCGAAGGATCAAAGGTCAACCGGATTGGTAAAAATCCGTCATAAGGGAAACTCTGAGTTTCAATACCCTGTATCTCCAACTCTTCCAGTCTCTGTAGGGGCAAGTGAGAAAGGTATCTGTCACGGAATGTCCCCGCACCCCGAACAAGTACTTCCGTCATATACCACTTCCTATCAGTTTGGATATAGATATCAGATATTCCAGCTGCCATGAACACACGAGACGAGACTTGTCTGTGTGCTAAGTATGGAGTGTCTAATAAAACCAAAACCACAATCTTATATACAGCAAAAATGAGGCAACCAGAACAAAAATCAACATGAGCTAATTATGAGGAGACCAGACCCCCCCGTCTCCTCAGTATACAATGCACAATCTCTTAAGCGTAAACACAGAGCATCTTCACACACACAATAGATTCAATTAGCACAAAGAATAGAGAGATGGCTGGTGGTAAGGACATTAGCATACATAATGAGAGGTCTAGGAGCCAGGCTGACTCTCAGTTCCAATCCACAGTAGTAGTCTTAGTTAACATCTCAACAGCCTCACACAATGGACAATGAGTCCCAAGAGAGTGAATTCGGCACCTCCCAGCCATTAAATAACCTCCCCCATAAAGCTGTGCGGAGGTGTCATGTGCTCCAGTAAGACAAGGCATTGTGGGAACTGTAGTCAATTCCTACTAATGTTAATAGGCTCCGTTTCTCCTGGTACCTCTAATCCCACAATGCATTGCTTTAGGAAAAATATACACCTATTTACAACGTAGCTGAAACTCCCAGGAAAAATTTAAGGTGACATACTATCAATAGTCCACGATAGTATAACCCTGCTACATTTGTATGCGTGCCTGTTCTTTGAAAACTTACTTTCACAAGAAACTGGGGGACTGTATCTGATAATTTTGTTACTTGGCAGCCAAGCTTATTCTATTTGCTATTCTAATGCCGCGTACATACGGCCGTTATTCATGTCATGGGAAAAAAACAAAGTTTTTCTCTACGTGATTTCTCTCAAGCCTGCCTTGCATACACACACTCGTGAAAAAAAAATGCTCGAGCAAAGCACGGTGATGTATAACATGTACGACGGCACTATAAAGGGGAAGTTCCATTCGAATGGCGCCACCCTTTAGGCTGCTTATGCTAATTTCTCTGTCTCATAACTTGCTTCTGAGCATGCGCACAAGAGTACACACGACCGTTTTTCACGACCGATTTAAAAAATTGCATATTTTTTCGTCATGAAAAACGGTCGTGTGTACGCAGCATAAGTCTGGGAAAACTATTGCAATAGCATCATTGACTATCAACAAGAGTGATTGTAAATTTGGGATATGGCCTTCACAGGAGTCTGTGTATGCTGGTTTTGTAATCTGGAAGCAAAGCTCCTTCTCTTGCTATTTTAAAACTGACCAAAGATCTTTATTGGTGCAGGCTAGAATGAGCTTTCTGTCACAGAGCCCATACTTTTTTTTTTTTTTAAATATAACAATTTTATTGAGAATTGCAAAGGAAAAAACAAAAGGGGGAGGGGTACAGAAAAGATACAGTACAACTGTGGTCAAATTTGACAGTCCAACAGATATAAAGGTCTTCAATAGAAGGCCTGCATTCAGTAGCATACCATATGTAAATCCAAAGAAAAGGACGTGGTAGTACATTACACAGATCATAACATGTGACCCGAAAACTAGGCCATACCACATATACAAAAATACTTAATATTGCTATAATTATTTGGCAATATCCCCGATGGGACCACCGGTGTCCTTAGCCTAACTGGGGGAAAGAAAAAGGATGGCCTCCAGGGAATTGAAGGTAAAGCTATTAGTTGGGAGAAAAGGGGGTGAAATAGATAAGGATTAGAAAAGAGAGAGAGAGAAAAAAAAGGGGGGGTGTAATGGGGGTAGTCCATGAACACAAGTGTGATGGACACTGCAAGGGCGTCGCCCCACAATCAGTCCACGTCAGTGTGACCTTTAAGTGTTCAGTAAGGTCTGTCCTTCGTCAGAAAAAATGAACATATTCCATGCCAACCAGGTCTTAGAGTGCTTCTCTTGTTTGTGTTGGGCCGTGAGCACTAGGTCTTCTAGATTTTTTATGTCTTCTACTCTGCGCAACCACAATCCAATGGAGGGAGGCACGGTTTGCTTCCATGTAGTGGGAATGCAGGACTTTGAGGCATTGAGTAAGTGTCAAACTACCGACTTTTTGTATGACCGTGCCCGGATTGCGGTGGCGTGTAGCAGGACGAATGCAGGGTCTTTCTGAATGTCGTGAACTGTAACTTTCTGAATGATTTTGCCAATTGTTTTTCAAAAGTGTTGCAGCTGTGGACAGGACCAGAAGATATGTAGGAGTGTCCCTTTGTCTTTCTGGCACCTCAAGCACCTGTCTGATGTGGTAGGGAAAAATCTGTGCTGCAACTGAGGTGTATAATACCACCTAGTTAGAATCTTATAATTTGTTTCCTGAATTTTTGTGCATATGGACGATTTCAGGGAAAATGTAATACTGTTTTGATTTTGTAAAGCTGTAAAAGTGCATTGTAAGTCATTTTCCCATTTCTGCATAAACTTCAAATCTGGGGTATTGAGCAAAGTATATGTTTTGGAGAGCACCTGAGGTAGTGTTCCTTCATCCCTACAATAGTCTTCCAGGGTTGTCAGGTCCCGTTTGAAACGTGTAGGCTCTGGTAGTGAGTGGATGTAATGATCGCTTTCCAAAATGGATCGCTTTCCAAAATGGAAGCTTGAAACTCCCAGCATCACTCGTCAATGAATGGATTGAGATCCAATGGTCCCCGTCTACATAACGTAAGGCACAATCTTTACCCGCCACCCACAGCATCTCATATTCTGAGTAATCTATTCCTGGCGTGAACGCCGGATTGCCTAGGATAGGGAATAGAGGGGACTTTCTCGAGGTTAGGGAGGTGATCTTTATCACTACTGAGCCCACATATAGCGTGGCGCCTACTATAGGATGTGTAGTCATGTCCGGAGGAAGATTATCATAGCACCAAATTCCTTTAACAGGACACCAGCCTGATTACGTTCCACTTGGACCCATAGTTTAGACCGTTCATGCCTGTTCCAATCGATAATCCTTCCCAGGTGTACCGCCTGTTAATAATGCTTCACATCAGGAAGGGCCAGACCTCAATGATGTTTTGGTAGCATCAGGTAGCGTTGTCGTAGTCGTGTTTTTTTCTGTGACCATATAAATTTTGCAAACATCGAGTGCACTTGTTTAAAATAAAGGGAGGGTATCCTAATTGGCAATGCTTGAAATAGATACAGAAATTTCGGGAGGATACACATTTTAATGAGATTGCACCTGCCGAACCAAGAGTGGAGCCCTTTGCCCCACACCTCGAGCAGCCCTTTTGCTTTGGATAATATTGGTGGGAAATTATGTTCAAATGTGTGTTTCAGGTCCCTGGGTATACTGGTGCCTAGGTAGGTAAGATGGCTGTCGGACCATTTAAAGCTAAATTTAGATTTCAAGGGAGCCAGTTTGTCAGCTGTCATGTTAACGCCCGTCGCTGTGGACTTGTCAAAGTTAATTTTTAGATTAGATATGTTCCCATATCTCTGAAATTCTTTAAGTTTGGGAGGGACACGACCGGGTTAGTAAGGGAAAATAAGAGATCATCCGCATATGCGGAAATCTTATATTGGGCCTGACCTATGGTGACACCAGAAATGTCCGGGTTTTGGCGTATCGTACATAAGAAAGGTTCCAGTACCAGAGCAAAAAGAAGGGGTGATAGGGGGCAGCCCTGCCTGGTACCATTAGAGATGGCAAATGGGTCAGAGAGGACTCCATTAGCTTTGACCCGGGCTGTCGGAATGGAGTAGATATTGGATATCCAGTGTAACATATTCCTACCGAGTAGGGTTGCCACCTGTCCGTTTTTGACCTGGACAGTACGGGTTTAGGAGGCTGTGCCCGGGTTTCCCTCTGCCTCACACCCGGACACCATTTCCAACTGACAGGGAGTACCACGCTGCCTCCTTTTACAAGCCCCGACACACAGGAGGACCCGGACAGCGGGGGGATCTGAGCGGCAGGCGGGGGAAGCAATTACAGAGCAATTTAAACATAAGGGAGGGAGAAGCAACAGGAAGCAGCTGGTACGGAAGTTTTTAATAAAATATATGCTTAAAAACAATCCACTCACTCTTCATTTAGAGCTGTAGACATATCAGTCCGTGAAGTCAGCTGTAACAATTCTCCCCTTCGATCCACGCAGCTGTTTCACTGAATCGCTGGAGGAAGCCAAGGATACAGAACCACGGGAAACTGCAGTGAGCTGTCAGCCTGGGCTTGCTGTGACCAATCAGAGCGTTCCGGAGCCTCCATCATCAGAGGCTGACAGTTCACATGAGTTTCCCGCGGCTCTCTGTTTCCTCCAGTGATTCAGTGAAACAGCAGCGTGTGTCAGGGGGGAGAATGGGACAGCCGACTTCACAGACGGACATGCCTACTACAGCTCTGACTGTCTAACATGAAGAGTGAGTGGATTGTTTTAAAGCATTTATTTTATTAAAAACTTCTGCACCAGCAGCTGTTACCTCTCTCTCTGCCTTATGTTTTGACTCCTCCGTGTTTGTCCCCCCTCCTCCTCTGTGTTTGCCCCCCTCCTTCTCTGTGTTTGTCCCCCCTTCTCCTCTGTGTTTGCCCCCCTCCTCTTCTGTGTTTGCCCCTGTCTCCTCTGTATTTGCACCCCCCTCTTCTGTGTTTGCCAACTTCTCCTCTGTATTTTCACCCCCTTTTTCTATGTTTGCCTCTTTCTCCTCTGTATTTGCACCCCCTTTTCTGTGTTTGCCCCGTCTCCTCTGTATTTGCACCCCCTTTTCTGTGTTTGCCCCTTCTCCTCTGTATTTGCACCCCCTTTTCTGTGTTTACCCCCTTCTCCTCTGTATTTGCACCCCCTTTTCTGTGTTTGCCCCGTCTCCTCTGTATTTGAACCTCCTTTTCTGTGTTTTCCCCCTTCTCCTCTGTATTTTCACCCCCTTTTCTGTGTTTACCCCCTTCTCTATATTTGCACCCCCTTTTCTGTGTTTGCCCTCGTCTCCTCTGTATTTGCACCCCCCCTCTTCTGTGATTGTCTGTCTCCTCTGTATTTGCACCACCCCTCTTCTGTGTTTGCCCCTGTCTTCTCTGTATTTGCACCCCCCTCTTCTGTGTTTTCCCTGTCCCCTCTGTATTTGCACCCCCTTTTCTGTTTTTGCCCCCGTCTCCTCTGTATTTGCAACCCCCTCCTCCTCTGTATTTACAACTCCTCCTCTTCTGTATTTGCACCCCCCTCCTCCTCTGTATTTGCACCCCCCTCCTCCTCTGTATTTGCACCCCCCTCCTCTTCTGTATTTGCACCCCCCTCCTCTTCTGTATTTGCACCCCCCTCCTCCTCTGTATTTGCACCCTCCTCCTCCTCTGTATTTGCACCCTCCTCCTCCTCTGTATTTGCACCCTCCTCCCCCTCTGTATTTGCACCCCCCTCATCTATTTGCACCCCCCTCCTCTGTAATTGTCACCCCCTCCTCTGTTATTGTCCCCCCTACTTTGTATTTGCACCCCCCTCTGTAATTACCCTCCTCCTCTGTGTTTGCCCCCTCCTTCTCTGTGTTTGCATTCCCCTCCTTCTCTGTGTTTGCCCCCTCCTTCTCTGTGTTTGCATTCCCCTCCTTCTCTGTGTTTGCATTCCCCTCCTCTGTAATTGTCCCCCCTACTTTGTATTTGCACCCCCTCCTCTATAATTACCCTCCTTCTCTGTGTTTTCCCCTCCTCCTCTGTATTTGCACCCCCCTCCTCTATTTTCCCCCTATCTCTGTATTTGCACCCCTCCTCTGTAATTGCCCCCATGTGTGTTGGGGCCCCATGATACCCCCTGTTGGCTTCCATGGGGGTATTGGAGGCAGGAGGATTTGTGCTAATAGGGGAAGATGATTTGTAATAGGAGGGGATGGGGATAATGGCACCCCAATCACAAAGCAAAACTTATTTTTGATGAGAGGCATCCCACAATTTGTCGCGTGACAATCGCTGCAAAATCTCACCGCGGTTGGGGTGCCATGCCATGCACCGCTAAAGTGTTCGGGTTTGGCTTGAAGAAAAGGTGGCAACCCTACTACCGAGTCCAATATGTTTAAGAACCGAGGACATAAATTCCCAGCTCACCCGGTCAAACGCTTTCTCAGCATCCGTGCCTATGTATCAGGTTCAGCACCTTGGTGGTGTTGTCCCTAGCCTCTCGGGAAGAGACAAAACCAACCTGATCCAGGTGTATCAGACCGGTCATATGCTGAGGCAATCGGTTGGCCAGTATTTTAGTGAGGAGCTTCAGATCTATATTCAGAAGAGATATAGGCCTGTAGCTGCCGCAGGCAGTCGGATCTTTGGGATATGTGGGCACTTAGGGTATCCCGTTAAAGCCGGCCACCCGTTGTGAGATTGTTAAAAAGTTTAAGCATATAAGGACCTAGGGTTTGGTAGTACTGAAGGGTGAGCCCATCTGGCCCTGGCGCCTTACCCGGTTTCATACTTTTAATGGCGCATTGCAGTTCTATCAATGTGATAGGTTCCTCAAATGCAGCACTACTTTCCTCTGAGGCGCCGTACACACGGCAGAGAACCTCGACGGGCAGAACACATCGTTCCGCCCGCCGAGGTTCTCTCCCGGCCGTCGAATTCGGCGACCCGCCCGTCGGGAATGGCAACCAGCCATTCTTCCAGGCGGGCCGTCGAGGAAATAGAGAGCGTGCTCTCTATTTCGGCTCGACGGGCTTCCCGACGGGAAGCTCGCCGAGACCGTACACACGGCCGAGGTCCTCGCTGGAATGTGCATTCCAGCGAGGTTCTCGCTGATTTTCAGCGAGAACCTCGGCCGTGTGTACGGCGCCTGAGAGTGTAGGAATGCTGTTTTGGAAGATTGTATAAGGAGGAATAGTAGGCCTGGAATTCATTGGCAATCTGGGTAGGTAAGACTTTTCTATGTCCCAACAAGGAGATGATTTGGGGGATGTATGCATTGAGTCTCTGTTGTCCAATAGAGATGTACAGAACTGTTCGCCGGCGAATAGTTCCCGCTTGTTCGCGTTCGCCGCCGCGGGCGAACATATGCAATGTTCGCTCTGCCCCCTATTCGTCATCATTGAGCAAACTTTGTCCCTGTACCTCACAGTCAGCAGACACATTCCAGCCAATTAGCAGCATACCCTCCCTCCCAGACCCTCCCACCTCCTGTACAGCATCCATTTTAGATTCATTCTGAACCTGCAGTCTTAGTGAGAGGAGGGACAGTGTAGCTGCTTCTGGTTTAATAGGGAAATTGCTAGCTAGGCCAGTGTATTTAGTGTCCACTCCAGTCCTGAAAGACTCATATGATCTCTGCTGTTAGGACAGCGTCCTGACAGTACCCCAAAAAGCCCTTTTTAGGGCTAGTCAACTAGTTTCTCTGTAATCTAATGTGTGTTGCGGTGGTTTACAGAGAGAGACAGAGAGAGAGAGAGTGTAATTTTTTGGAGTTAGCTAGAGCAGGCAGGCAGGCAGGCTAGTCTGTTAGAGTTACAGGCCTGGATTCACATACATCGGTGCATATTTATGCTGCCGTATCTCTTTTACGCTACGCCGACGCAACGCAGAGAGGCAAGCATGAAATTCACAAAGCAAATGCTCCCAACGTTGCACCGGCATAACGTAATTTTGTAGGCGTAAGCCAGCTTAAGTGGAAGTGGGTGTGCCCCCATGCAAATGATGGTCCGAGCGTGGTGCAGTGTTTTACGCCCGGCGTATCATGAACAGCGCATGCGCCGTGATGTGAACATATGTCCCGCTCCCCTCTGCGCATGCTCACAACTACGCCCGACGTAACCCCTAAGATACGCCGGCCCACCGCCTACGCCGAGAGCATAAATACGCCCAGACCTGCGCCCATCAAGCCCAAAAGTACACCAGCAGCTTTTCTTCCGTCGTGCAGGTACTTTTGCCTTCTTAGCGATGTCTGCTCCTGCGACTGAGAGGGAGAGGAGGAAAAAAAAACGTTTGAGGAGAGGGCCATGCTGATATCTGCCTGCCATCTCAAGGTACGATGTATACCTCCATGGCGCCCAGAGTTGCATGACCAGTAAGGCCAGGAAGATGAAGATCCTCCAGGAGGTCACCCTGGAGGTCAATGCCCTTGGGCATGAGAGAAGGACATTGCCAAAAAAATCAATGACCTGCGTCGTCATGTCCGTGAGAAGCTGGCCAAGGTGAAGACGCACCTGAAGAGCGCAGAAGGGTGGAAGCCGCCTGGAAAAGAAGTTCTTCAGATGAGAACCTCTCCATCTACAAGGCAATAACAAGAAAATACCACAAAAAAATCTTCAAAGCCAAGAAAAACTATTTTTCTGAGGCTATCAATAGCGCCCTCAACCGCCCCCGTGAACTATTCAAGCTGGTCACTCCATGAATCCAGGATGTCTTGAAGCCCCCATTTCGGACACACAAGAATTTTGCAATGAATTATCGGATTACTTCATTAATAAAATCAAGGGAATCCGGCAAAGCATTCAGCAAAACAATTCCCCTGCTAGCCCCCCCCCCCCGTTATTATTCGCACAACATCTGCAGTGATCCACCACAACCAGGTAAGTTCACGCTGGAACCCATTTCTATTCAGGCCACAAAAAATATCATCGGTACTTTGCGTAACAGCACTGCACCTAATGATATCATCCCCACCAAACTGCTGAAGGAATGCGCCGACATCCTGGCACCTCCTATCACACAGCTTATTAACCAATCTTTCAGGGAGGGCATAGTGCCCTCCCAGTTGAAGGAGGGCATAATTCAACCCATCTTAAAGAAACCCACCCTGGATCCCAAGGACCCACTCCATCGGCGCCCCATAACAGGCCTAAATGTTCTCTCCAAGGTAATGGAGAAATTAGTGGTACAACAGCTGCAACAGCATCTAGATACCTACAACCTACTTGATCCATTTCAATCGGGATTCTGCCCCGGACACGGGACAGAAACCGCATTGTTCAAGATATAGGACGACGCTCTCGAGGCCACAGACGAAGGAGAATCTTGTCTTCTGGTTCTGTTGGACCTAAGCGCAGCCTTCGATACAGTAGACCACAAGCTCTTATTGACTCGGCTAGCTGAAGTAGCCAAAGTCGCAGAAGGCGACTTATCCTGGTTCTCCTCTTTTTTGGAAAACCGATCACAAATAGTGAAGTTGGGACCTTTCACTTCTGAAAAACGCACATCATCGTGCGGAATCCCTCAAGGATCCCCCCTGTCGTCGATGTTATTCAACATCTATCTTCGTCCTCGGTTCGAAATCATCAGCAGCCAAAAACTGCTCTATCACTCATATGCAGACGACACGCAACTGTATTTCCGCATTTGCAATAAAAAAGGATCACCACCTCAATCTAGAGACATGCCTCTCTTTGATAGAGGACTGGATGACAAAGAGTTATCTTAAACTCAACGGAGCGAAAACAGAACTTCTCCTGTTTCACGCCAAGCGTATGAATCAATCTACAACAACTTGGACCCCCCCCCCCCCACCCATTCTGGGCAAAATCATCACCCCTAGCGCCAAAGTCAAAAGTCTGGGGGTTCATCTTTGACTCCTACATGACAATGGACGCACAAATAGGGTCAGTAGTCAGCGGATCTCACCATCTGCTGCGCCTACTACGCAGACTTACTCCTTTCATCCCCAAGTCGTTCAAAATACGGCCCGCTAGACTTGTGACTGGGAAAAAACCCTGGGAATCCATCTCGCCTTCACTGAGATCCCTTCATTGGTTACCAGTAAAAGACAGAATCACTTTTAAAGCACTCTGTCTAATGCATAGATGTATCCATGGGAATGCTTCCCATTATCTATGCGAAAAATAAAAGTTTTCCCTACTCCAGATACCGAAAGCCAACTACAAGTCCAAAGGAGATAGAAGATTTGCGGTCCAAGGTCCCAGACTATGGAACGCTTTACCAACCAGCATTCGGTTGGAGGAGAATCAGTTAGCATTCAGGAGAAAGATCAAGACTCATCTCTTTTGATACCAAAGGAGACAGAAACAACTAGCGCCCAGTGACGATTTACTTCGCATGTGCCACGCTATATACGTTTTCATTCATTCATTCACCTCAGGGGCATGGGAGGCGGAACAGCCAGTAATGTCAGGCTGACTGACGATGAGGAGGTGATCGCCCGATGTCTCGAGCGGGAGCAGGTGGAGGGCATGGAGGGCTATGACTCAGGCCTTGAGGACAGGTAAGTGTGTTTTATCCCCCATCTGGTGTGTAGCATGTGAGGGGGTGCAAGGTAACATGTGACAAGTGTGTGGGTCCACCAACATGTGAATGCTTTGTGTCATCCACAGATGTGCTGAAGGGAGCGGGGCCGTCGTCTGCTGCTGGAAGACCCATGCCATCCCTGAAGGAGAGTTCCCACACCTCTCTAGAGGTAGTTGAGGAGGAGCATGGTGATCTAGAGGAATGTGTCTACCTTTAGGAGGATAACAACTTCACCGAACCCTCCCAAACCTCCACCCCCATCAGGGGAACCCCCTCCCGGTCTACCCCATCCAGGGGAACCCCCTACCGGTCTACCCCATCCAGGGTAACACCCTCCAGGGCTACCTCGTCCGGATGGGCACAAGCCTCTCCACCCCCCAGGAAGGCTTTGAGAAAGACCAGGGGTAAAACCGGATCCCTCCAGGAAGGGCTGGCGAGGGAGCAGGCCCGGCAGACACATCATATGGGTGCTCTTGCTTGTGACCTGCGACGTGTGGCAGTGGCAGACAGCCTGGCCTCCTCAGCCAAGACCCAGGCTGAGTGCACAGTGGCTGTGCAGGGCACTGCAGCCGCTGTGCAGCAGTGCCTCACACAGCAGGCTGAGCAGAGCAGCTCGATCTCTGACTGCCTGCTGGATGTGAGCACAAACTGCGCTGCCATGGTGACCTGCATCGGTGACCAAGCCCAGACCCCCTGGAGGCCAGGGCTCCAATGTGCAGGCCAGCCTGAAGCATCATACCCGGGCAATTGGGGAGCTGCAGGCCACAACAGCAGGCCTCGCGGCGGAGGTGAAGAGCCTGGGAGTGGCTGTCCAGGCCAATACTGCTGCCATTGAGGCGGAGGGAAGGCAGACCAGGCGCCACCAGCGGCAGACCACCACCCGCCAGCTGCGGATGCAGGCGGAGACAAACTCTGTCCTCACACACATTGCATTGGAGAGCAGGCAGCCAGCATCTGCCAGGAGTGACAGGTGGACTTGGGCTAAACCAACGTGAGGTGGATGTTGTGTGTGTGAGCAAGGGACCACAGTGGTGTGCATGCGTGCATTGTCCGTGTGCCATGATTATTGTGTGTGTTTAACATGCAAAGATACCTTCCACGAGGCAACTCCTGACTGCTGTTCCTTCAGCAGACGGGGTCTCCTCAGGCAGGGGGGTGCTGTGTGGTTGGGGGGTCAGGTCATCACATATGTCAATCTCCAGGCCCTTTCTCATGGCGTAGTTGTGCAGCACACAACATGCACCGATGATCTGGCACACAAAGTTTGGGGAATACAACAGGGTCCCCCCGGACTTATCCAGGCATCGGAAATGGGACTTCAGGATGCCAAATGTGCGCTCCACCACTGCACGGGTGCGTATGTGTGCCGCAATGTATCCTCTGGTTTGGGGATCCCGGTATGGAGTCATGAGATGGGGCCCAAGTGCATATGCCGAGTCACCTGGAAGGGAAAAGACAGGAGGATGTTAGCCGTGCATGTGCCCCTCGTGATGTCTGCATCATGGGGTCAGACAGCCATGCCTGACTCCCATGTCACTC
The DNA here is from genome assembly GCA_029574335.1 of Rana kukunoris. Taxonomy (NCBI): domain Eukaryota; kingdom Metazoa; phylum Chordata; class Amphibia; order Anura; family Ranidae; genus Rana; species Rana kukunoris. Next base: position 61,409,805 of record CM056058.1, on the reverse strand, counting down.
ACCAACCAGCCAGCTGTCCTTGTACACGTTCTGTTCGAATCCCATTGGGATGTTGCTTTGACGGTATATGTAGCTGTTGTGGCTGGCCCCTGGGTGTTTGTCACGGATGTGCCATATGAGGCATTGGGCATCAGCTATCACCTGTACGGGATCTATGCCAGCTTTTCTGCGGTCTCGGTGAGCGGGGTCTCCTTTGATTTGTCCCACCTGGGCGTATAGTGAATCTTGGGATCATTTGGAGCCAATCTGGGACATCCACTGGGTCTGCTTCCAGGAAGTCAAACAGTGCGGGGAGCTCCGACAGCGACCGCGGGGTGAAGAACTGAGTGTTCTTCTTGAAAGTCACTGATATGGGGAACCCCCAACGATAGGTAATACCGGCATGTTGGGCAATTGCCAGCACTGGCTTCAGCAGCGCCCTCCATTGTAGGGTGGCTTTCGAGAGATCTGTCAGGATCCGGATGGCGGCTCCATCAAATTCAGCATCTCCCACCTCCCAGGCTTTCCGCAGGATGATTTCCTTGTGTACATATCGATGGATCTGACAAATCACGTCTCTCGGGCGATTTTGGATCTGCTGACCGCGGTCCTAGAGCCCTGTGGATCCGATCGAAAGACAGGGTGGCTGGGAAATCATTTCCTGCTATGTCTCTGAATATGGCCAGTGTGGTTGCTGCCAGGTCTTCTGTGCGGTTGGCCTCGGGCAGGCCCCTGAGCCTCAGGTTATTCCTCCTACTGCGGTCCTCTATTTCTTCCAAGTGTAGCTGCTGGGCCAGCACTGACACTAATTTATTGGCCTGGGTGTCTTCCACTCTTTTCATACGCCAATCTAGGTCTGTAACTGTGGCTTTCCCTGTACCCATGGTTCTGTCAGGGCAGTGAGTTCAGTCCGCACCAACGCTATATCCTTGCGGTGAGAGGCTTCCAGCCTGCTGACTAGGGCTTCAAAGTCAGCCCTGGTTGGTAAAGCTTGCAGCAGCGCCCTCAGCTCTGCATCCACCCGCAAGGTAAGGGGGGCAGGGTGCTGGTGATGTAGCTCTTGTGAGTCGGAGCAAAACACTGCAGGGGTATTAAAGTCACAGTCCAGTGTGCCGGGGGCCATGGATGGTGTCGGGAGTCACGCTGCCTCACATTTACAGGCCCGCTGGACCTCATGCCATCCGCCATCTTAGGAGCCGGAGAAGAGCCCTGAGAGCTGGGAAAGTAAGTGTGGATCGTTCCGGTCAGCTGCGGTTTAGGCGATTGTTTCTTGTGCTGCCTGCTTCTCTGCCCCCTGCGCTTCCCAGCAGAGTACATGCCGTGATTCATTGAGATTATCGCTGAAAATAGAGCAGGAAAGGCCGGGACGGGCCGGGAGCTCCTCAGCAAGACGTCCTTACAAGGCCATGTCCAGACCACTCCCCTAAGCCCACAATTTTATACCATTTAAAATCTTTACAAAAAATGCAGGACTCTGACAAGCCGTGTCTACTCCTTCAAAGCTGGCTTTTTTTTTAAAGCCTGTTTTGTTTAAAAAGAAAAGCAGAAACACAGAGTTAAACCATTTCTAAACCTAACAACAAAAATGTAATATATTTTGCGACTTACCAAACCTTAGATGGGGTGGCTGCATTTTTAATTTGTTTCCTTAATTTTCCACTTGGTGATTCTGGCAGTAATACACAGTAACAGAAACAAGATAGGACCACATAACCTCACCCCTCTATGTTATGGACAATAGGAGAAGAGTGGGGTTAAGTAGTACTTAGTGCTAACTAAAAACAATGTAACTGGTAACTTAAAATAGTCAGCACAGGCAGAGAGAACAGGAAGTTATCTGTTTACAATAACATGATAGCCATTTCACCTTCTTGGTCTCAGGAGGGCATTCCCACCTGCCTTTTCAGCCCAAAACACAAATAGCATGTTGCCCCATTCCTGCTGACTTCTGTCACAGAGACACAACCATAGGAACGTGGTCTGGGCCTGAGTTATAGCTGCTCTTGTATCCGAACAAGCAAATCCCATGCGTTCTACAATTTTCTCTGAATTGCCGGGAGCCGACAATTCATTATAACCGCAAGTCATTTTTAAATGACCTTTTTTCCTTCAGAAATTACACTTTGTGCAGAGACAGTTCTAAGTATGGGAAACATGTGCTATTTCACAGTCATACTTTACACCCCCCCCCCCCCCCATGTACGGAATATTTCGCTTTTATTGTTTCACTTTAGGCATTATTAAATTCACTGCTCCCGAAAAAACTGCAGTTTTTAAAACTTTTTTTGCATTGATACATGTCCCCTGGGGCAGGACCCAGGTTCCCAAACACTTTTTAGGACAATAACTTGCATATTAGCCTTTAAAATTAGCACTTTAGATTTCTCCCATAGCCTTTAACAGGGTGTTCCGCGGCTTTTCGAATTTTTATGTGAACACCCCAAATTGTTTGTTGTTTGCTGAATAGGCAATGTTCGAGTCGAACTCGAAGCTCATTCCTAGTGCTCAGCTCCGCTGCACAGTGCATTCTAGGGCCCTAATTGGGTAAAGCAATGAACCTGACTGCTGGTTAGGTACAAGTCAGTCAGAGCATTGATTGGACAAAGTCATGATGACTTTGCCCAATCATGACTTAGTGCTCATAATCCTGCCCCACACTATAACCTTCTCACAGGAAGCGTTTGCAGTGTGTTGTTAGAGTGGAGAGCAGGATTCTTTTTCCTTTTAGCAAGTTAATATGTTATTGTGACTTAGAGTGTACTGTAGAGTGTTAGTGTAGTCAGGGCTGTCTTAATGAGAGGGCACACCTGGGCACTGCCCAGGGGCCCCAGTTGCCTGGGGGGCCCCTGCACTTTCCCCAAAGCAGCTGGTCCTTGAGCCCATGCTGCCCCCGAAATTGGGGGCCCCATGATGGCACCGAGAGTGATAGATACAAAGGGAAGGTAGTCTGCCTCCTACCTACTTGATGTCGGTTTACCTGCACTGTCAGTGTTGTAGGGTCCCCAGAGAATTTCTTTGCCCAGGGGCCCATGATGCTATTAAGACTGCCCCGTTTGGCACTCTAACCTGGCGCTAGAGAAATGAAGACACTCCATAGAGTGATCTGCTGGAAAGTACAACTTTTGCTGAGCCTCCTGATACTGAGCACTCAACCACTTTGGTGATGGAAAGTACAATTGGCCATTTAATAGTTCAGTACAGCCACCACCTTTGCCACACCTGGCATATCGCACCCACATTCTGTAAATGTTTTTTTTTTGTTGGCCAAAGAAGCTTTATAGTCTTTGGATAATCTCTCAATTAAAAGTCCATCTCTTCAAAGACTTCATTGAGCACAACGTACAAGAGCGCCAAAACTCTAATGCCGCGTCCACACGCTCGGAATTTCCGACAACAAACCGTGTGTAGGCCCCATCGGGCATTTGCTGTCGGACTTTCCGACCACAAAAATTTGAGAGCTGGTTCTCAAATTTTCCCACAACAAAAGTTGTTGCTGGAAATTCCAACCGTGTGTACACAATTTAAATGCACAAACATTCTAAGCATGCTCAGAATCAATTTGACGCATTCTCGGAAGCATTGAATTCATTTTTCTCGGTTTGTCGTAGTGTTGTACGTCACCGCGTTCTTGACGGATGAAAGTTCAGAGAACTTGTGTGTGACCGTGTGTATGCAAGCCAAGCTTGAGCGGAATTCCATCGGAAAAAACATCCAAGGTTTTTCCGACGGAAAATCCAATCGTGTGTACGCGACATTAGATGTCTCAATGACCGATGGTTGACAAAGATCCTTCTCGGTCAGTGCTCTACCACAATGGCAGAGGAGACAGCTACAACCAACACTAACCTCTGGTTCACACTGTTGTGACTTATCATGCTACACAAAGTCAATACACATTTAATTTAGAGTGGTTGTAAACCCTTTACAACCACTTTCACCTACAGGTAAGCCTAGATTAAGACTTACCTGTAGGTGCTCGAAATATCTTCTAAACCTCCACAGTTTAGGAGTAGGGTTGAGCGAACCTGAACTGTACAGTTCGGGTTCATACCGAACTTTGTTTTTTTTTTGGACCCGAACCATTTGCTGAAAGTTCGGGTTCGGGTTTGGAGTTCGGCTATGTAACGGCGCGCTCCACGGCAGCCAATCGCCATTTGTTTTACTTGTGTGGCCTAGAAGCCATCACAGCCATGCCTACTAATGACATGGCTGTGATTGGCCAGTGCAGCATGTGACCGAGCATGTGACCCAGCCTCTATATAAGCTAGAGGCACACAGCACAGATCATCACTCTGCTTTAGCTAGGGTAGGGAAAGGCTGCTGCTGCTCTCAGGGACAGATTTAGATAGGATTGCGCTGCTTCAGAAATCAAATTACAATACTCAGCAATCTACATAGTATTCGCTACTGTAGGGAAAGTTTCCTGATGTTCTTATGGGGAGAGAATTAGATAGGAGTCTGTCCTACTTCACAAATCAAATTGCAGCTGCACTGCATATTTTCCTGTCAGATACTCTGCATTAGATAATTTAGGGTGAAGGTTCCTGATTGTGCTTATAGGCAGAGAAATATATAGGAGTCATTCCTACTTCACAAACCTAATTGCAGTTGCATTGAATATTTTCCTGTCAGATACTCTGCATATTGCATCAGCATTGTATATGTTCCTGTGACATACTCTGCATATTGCCGCAGCATTGCATATGTTCCTGTCAGATACTCTGCATATTGCACCAGCATTGCATATGTTCCCGTGACATGCTCTACATGTTGCACCAGCATTGCATATGTTCCTGTCAGAGACTCTGCATATTGCACCAGCATTGCATATGTTCCTGTCAGAGACTCTGCATATTGCACCAGAACTGCATATGTTCCTGTAACATACTCTGCATTAGCTACTGTAGAGAAAGGTTCCTGATTGTGCTTATAGGGAGATAATTATATAGGAGTCAGTCCTACTTCACAAATCTAATTGCACCAGAATAGTGTCCCATCATTGGTATCATTGGCAGGAATAGTGTCCCATCATTTGTGTCAGTGGGAGAAATAGTGCCCCATCATTGGAATCAGTGGGAGGAATTGTGTCCCATCATTGGTATCAGTGGGAGGAATAGTGTCCCATCATTTGTGTCAGTGGGAGAAATAGTGCCGCATCATTGGTATCAGTGGGTGGAATAGTCTCCCATCATTGGTATCATTAGGAGGAATAGTGTCCCATCATTTGTGTTAGTGGGAGAAATAGTGCCCCATCATTGGTATTATTGGGAGGAATAGTGCCCCATCATTTGTGTCAGTGGGAGGAATAGTGTCCCATCATTGGGGAAGGTTCCTGCTTGTCAAGATTTTTTTTGTATGTGTTTTATGTTATTTTAAGTTATTTCCCTATCCACATTTGATTGCAGAGTACTTGCCATGCTCTTACCAACATTTTGCTGCCATTTGCTGCCTCTAGCCCTTTTCCCTTAGTTTTTTAGAGACATTTTAGTAGTCAAAAATGTGGGTCCCCATTGACTTCAATGGGGTTCGGGTTCAGGTCAAGTTCGGGTCCTGAACCCAAACTTTTTTGCGAAGTTTGGCCGAACCCGAACATCCAGGTGTCCGCTCAACTCTATTTAGGAGATATTTACAATAATGACGGGTGCCAATGCCTACGGCGCATGCGCAGTTTGGAAACGGGGATCATGCCGTTCCTAAAGGAGGCTGTGCGATGACTGGTGGCGCCAACGCGCATGCATGGGAGTGACGTCATCGCAGCTTCGGCCAATCACAGCGCCGGAGCCGTGATGCCCAGAAGTGAGAGATGTTAGCCGCCCAAGCGGTGTATGAGGATGGCTGTGGGGGCTTCGATCTGAGGTGAGGATTACACAATGAGCTAGTATGCTATGCATACATTATGCCTTTGTCTTGTTGGTGGTGTTTTTTTTTTAAAGTGGGTTTACACCCACTTTAATTGTCGCTGTTCCAATTAATGCGGATTAATTGCAGCAACCTCAAAGAAATGTTCCTTCGCTACTTTTCAGAGCCACAAAGGAAGTGCTACAACCCCAACTAAGTCAACTAAGGCCTATGCAGGAGGCTGAAACACATCCATTTTTAGGAATCGATTCCTTTTTATTGTTTAAAGTGATAAAGGATCGTTTTTATTTTTCTTTAAATAACAAACATGTCATACTTACCTCCACTGTTTAGTTCCTTTTGCACAGAGTGGCCCCGATCCTCCTCTTCTGGAGTCCCTCAGTGGCTCTCGCGGCTCCTTCCCACATTAGATAACCCCTTAGGACGGGGGTGTCAAATTCAATTTGCGGTGGGCCACAGCAGCATTATGGTTGCCCTCAAAGGGCCGATTGTATCAGCACCCCACCCCCCTTACATCAGATGTCAAGAGCATCCCACCATCAGAAGTCGAGCATCCCCCCCCACTATCCCTAACATCAGTACACCCCCTTGCCTTGTGCTGCTGCCAGGAGGGCTGGACAGAGAAGGATCTGGTGGAGGAGTCTTGTCCTCTCTGCTGCTGACTGCTGAGACCCAGTGGGGGCAGAGACGAGGGGGGGGGGGTGTGAGGGCCACATGAAATGACATGGAGGGCCGGATTATTTTCACAATAAATATTCTAAAAACATTCTTTACGGGGACACAGATAACAAAGAATCTGTGTGAATTAGCTATTTTTTTTAATATTTTTCAACATTTTTGAACAAAACTTTTTATAAAAAAAATATTTTTATTTTTATACAATTTTCACTTTTTTACAAGGGATTAAAATAATACAGGGTTATTTTATTTTTATTTATTTTTAACAGGGCAAGGAAGCCGGCAGTTGTGTCTGTGTCTCTCCATGCAACAGCTAAAAGTCGGCTGGAGGGTTTTCAGCTGTTGCAGAGAGCCGCACAGGGCATCCTGTAATTGTCCTTCCTTTCCCCTGGTGTTTGGGCCCCCCTGTGTGCCCCCTACAGGAGTAGTGTTGAGCGGAATACGCCATATTCGATTTTGCGATATTTCACGATTATATAGAAGAATATTCGTGAAATATTCGTTAATATCGAATATTCGTGATATTTTATCGAAAAAAAAAAATTGCGAAATTTCGCTAATGCGAATGCGAAATTGATTGCGAAATTCTCGTCCGCGCATGCGCGTGAACAACACACAAAAACGGAGATCATTTCCTGGATTACTAAACTAATATGCACTAAACACTAACTCTACTTACACAAACTTATATGACTAAACTAAAGCAAATTTTTTTTTTTTATATATATACACAAAACACAGAGACTAAACACACACTAAACTAAGCTACCTTAAAGAAATGTACACTTACACTAACTACACAGAAATCTATCTAACACTAAGCTACACTAACCTGGACAAAACAACACAAATCTGAGCTTTTAGAAAAGCTGTTGGGTCTTTTGCTTTGAAAAAAACATTTGGTTTTGGAAGCAGGAAACTCAGAACTGAAAGCACTATAGGAAACACAATGCTAAGCTCTAAGATCGCAATACACAGGAAAAACGCACAGAAACACTCCACTCTCTCGAGCCACCTTGTGAATCTGCACTAAAATACTGCTGGGAGTGATCTTATATAATGGTCGTGCAGGCAGGTTCCTATTGGTTGCTATGGAGGTTGCTAACCTCTGACAACTGTGGTAGGAGAACTCTGATTGGCTCTGATGCAAAAGAAGGGCAGAGAAAGTATTCGCGAATATTCGTAATACGAATATTCGCATTGCGAATATTCGGCAACATAAAAGGATCGCCTCAGCTACTCGGCCCAGGGTCTCTAATCATACCAGCAATGCTTTTAGACGTTGATGGAGATCACTAGGATGTGATCTGTTTTAAAAATAAATTTGAAAAAATATGAATATTCGCAATAGCGAATATTCGCAATAGCGAATATTCACCGCGATATTCGAGTTATTCGCAAATACTCGAATATGCAATATTCGTAACAAATATTCGCAATGCGAATATTCTTGAGCATCACTATACAGGAGGACTGGTGGCTCCCCCCCCATCAGCGGCCCTGTGTGTATGTGCTTAGGAGGACTTCTGCCCCATCCAATATGTAGCCTCCAAGGCCAGAAAGGCATTTGAATTGCCTCCAAGCTACCGATGACAACTTCTGCTTAATAACGTTAAGAAATAAATTAAATTACATTTTTTTTGTTGTTTTGTGATTATTTTTAAGAAATCAATGTAAAGTTCCAGTGTTTTTAAAAGGTTTAGTAAATGTGTATTTTTATATGTTTTAGTGTGCAAAATTGTAATGTGTGATGTGCGTCAGTGTTGGGGTGCAGTAGACACTTTTTACTGGTTGAAAAATAGCAGTGTGAGTATTACACAGTGTATAAAAAATCCATGTCTGATGTATATGTGTGCATATGGAAAATGATTAAATGACCTATTAAATGTGTACAATGTAACAAGACGATGGTCTATCATATCTATACAATGTAACAAGTCAATGATCTATTAAGTCTATACATTGTAATAAGTCAATGGTCTATCAAATCTATACAATGTAATAAGTCAATGGTCTATCAAATCTATACAATGTAATAAGTCAATGATCTATTAAATTCATAGAGAGTGGGTGCCCGATAGGGACAGCAATCTAGCAGTTATGTTCCCCCAGCTGCAGCATACTGCCAGGTTTTCGACAGTGATGAGGAGGGAGGGGATGATGAGGTCACTGACTCTATGTGGGTGCCTGATAGGAGAGAGGAGGAGGAGACACAGGCACATCTCCAAAGAGGCAGGATGCCCTCCAGGGGACAGCTTAAGGGCAGCACACCAACTGCATTACATCACAGAGCTACGCCTGTGCAGGGCGCTGCTGTGTCTCAGCGTTATTGCAAAAGTTCTTTGGTGTGGGCTTTTTTGAGACATGTGCATCAGATCGCACCGTTGCTATTTGCAACATATGTCTCAAGCGTATCTTGCGTGGCCAAAACATCACCCGCTTGGGCACCACATGCTTGACCTGACATATGTCGACCTGCCATGCAGTTCATTGGCAAGCATACCTGAAAGACCCACACCAAAGATCATAGCGGACCTCCCCTTGCCCCTCATCAGCTGGGATCTCCAACCCCACTATACCCTCAGTCCTCTCTGAAGCCTGCACTGATAGGACTGAAGGTGTAGAATTAGGTGTGTCACAACCTAGTAGTACATGCTGGCAATCTACTATTGGTACACCGATTTCTCATGGAAGGCGATTCCGGCTCTCTACCGTCATGTGGAAGGCAATGTCCATGCCTTGCTGGACAGGGCAGTCAGTGGTAAGGTGCATATTACCTCTCTTTTACGGCGCATTGGGTGACTCTGCTGGCAGCTGGGAGGAACGCAGGGCAAGGTACAGTGGTGTTGGAGGTTGTTCCACCACCACGCCTCCAAAACACTACTACTGGTCGTGACACCTCTCTCCTCCCCCCCTCCTCTTCTTCCTCTGTGGCCTCTTCCTGATGTGTCCTCAGAACCAGCCGTGCTCCGTAGGCATAGGAGGCTTGTCCTGCATCCAGCGTTCTTTCAGAACGCACATTCAGTGCTGCTGGAGGCTTTGTGACCGATCACAGGGTGCGCCTCTCCACCGACTCTGTTGATCGACTGACCTTCATAAAAATGAATCCAGCTTGGATCACCACCAGCTACCAAGCACCTGATGCTGATGTAACTGAATATTTTTTTTGAAATGTCAGATCCGTTGGAGACTGCCTATGCTGATGCTGAGTGACTGTCCTGTTATGCTGCTGACTGAATAGCCTTTTCCTCCTCAATAATCTTGCTGATTGCCATAGCGATATGCTCAGTATTACTGCCATGTGTGCCTGCCTTCCCCCTCCCCTGCTTGTCCACCCCCTATTCCTCTAATGTCTTTCTTTACATCTCTTTTCTACCTTCTTTCCGCCTACTCCTTTCCCAACCCTTTTCTTCTCTCTTTCTGTATTTTCTTTATTTTCTTTATAAATTTGAATTATCTGTGTTATCTATAATGTATTATTGGTTGTATCTTCCAATATACCAACCCACTACGTTATTTCCTTAATGTGTTTATCGTTGTCTGAATTTTTATTTCATTCAATAAAAATATATTATACAGGGGGCGTGTCCGGACGTGCAGTAGGGAGGACGTGTGGATGCTGAGCTCCACACAGGCGGCTGACAATCTGCGGCCATCCCCGCTCAAACCCGTGTCAAACTCAACTGAGCGTACCCTTACCTACCTTGGGAAGCCTCCCGCGAACGATTCCGTGGTTCCAGAGTACTGCGCTGGCCAGGATCCCCTGTTGGGGCCGGGGAGGGCTCCGCTCCACGCCGCCGCCGCCATCTTGCGGCCTGTTCCTCCGGAGCTCTCCGTGTCTGTATCTGGGGCGTCGGGCGAGCAAATCCACATACACCACCACCGGAGCTTCCTCGGGGATCACCGCCTGCTAGCCCTACTGAAGGGGCCTGGAAAACTCTGCTAATTCCGGCCGTGGATTACGGAGCTCCATGACACGGCGCGGCGCCATCTTGCGGCCTATAGTCCGGGTGCCTCCTCCATCCACACACAGTGAGTACCTGAGCCCCGGCCCTGATAGCATAGAGGTGGCCCCCTAGACTTTCTGCATACAGTTGCCAGAGGAGGGGGTCCGATCACTGCCTGAGAGGGAGACTCCAGGCCTACTTGAACTCTGCATATCCCAGCCGGGCCCCTCTATTAGGAAAGTCCGCGGCTGCGGCCTACCCCTGGAAGTCAGAGGCCATCTTCCTGCTCCAGGCACTCCCATCCTTCCTCCACATACCCAATTGCTCACCACCCCTGATCAGCTTCCTGCTGGATCCATCTATACACTGGTGGGGCATATACTTACTGTTGCTGACTTAGATGCAGGGACACTGACACTTATCCCAACCGTTATGTAATCTCCTATCCAGGAGTGCTTAAGGAGAGCGTAACTACCACACAACTGAATGGCTTGATGACATCACTCCTCTGCTCCAGACACGGGAACTACTGACAACTATACCGACCTCGCTGCTTTAGAAGTACCCCTCTTCTCTTCTCTCAGGCATACCTGTGGGCTATTGGAGGATGACCCGCAAACGTAAGGAGACCTCGAACCCTAAAAAATTGGACGACTTTTACCCACCGAAGAACAGGGGACTATTCCAAACAGGTACCGGCTCCAACATGCCTTCACCCACCTACTTGGTTGGTTCCCGGTCCAACGCATCGAGCCCCACAACCTCGACTGGCCCTGCTCGGGGATCACCTGGGGTGTCCACGCCGGCAGCCCAGCCAAATCCAAACCCCGCCTGAAGGCAGACGCGGAACGGACCACTGCAGGACGCGAATCTCTGGAAGACACGAGGGAGCTGGTGGACCCCTTCACTGCATTCCCTAACACGGGTAAGGCCGTCTCTGATACCACTCTTAAAGACATGCTTGTATCTCTCCGCAGCTCCATGCACACAGATCTAATGCAATGCATGCAAAACTAAGTCGGATATAGGAGAATTGGGAGGTCGGGTGGCTCACATTGAAGAGAAAATGGGGGAATTTGCTTCGTCCCACAATACACTAATAGATGTCCATGCAGACCACTCCGATGAAATAAGTTGGCTGAAAGCAAAAGTCGCAGATCTAGAAGACAGGTCGAGGAGAAACAATGTGAAGATTAGGGGAGTTCCTGAGACGGTGCAACCTGCACAACTCCAGCAGTACGCCCAGGACCTTATGCACCAAATCCTCCCATCTGTCTCGGAATCTGAGTTACAGATTGACCGTATTCATCGACTTCCCAAGCCATCCCATCTCCTAGACAATGTCCCTCGGGACGTACTGATGAGGGTGCACTTCTACCAAGTGAAAGAACAACTTATGCTTACTTTTCGAAGAACCCAACAACTTCCGGAGAAATTCACACATATCCAGCTCTTTGCGGACCTTTCACAATTCACCATGCAGAAGCACAAATCGCTGGTTCCAGTAACGAAGGCCCTCCGCAACCACAACATTCCGTACCGCTGGGGTTTTCTGGTGAAGATCACGGTCACTCACGATGGCAAAAATACAATCATTACCGACTTGAACACCGGGCTTAAGCTCCTCCGCTCCCTAGACATCCTCCCAGACCAACCTGCCGAAACTTCTTCTCCTCCCGTGAGAATTGATCAGCAGTACGAGTGGCAAATGGTGAAAAACAGGAAAAGCTCCAAGAAGCGTCCGTCGTGATGGATCACACACCTCTACAAGTTCTGCTTTGTTTACAGTTCCCTGTGTTTGGAGCAATTGCTCTAAAGTTTGATTCCCCCCTGAGAATGGGCATAGATTCTGCCCTCTGGTCCTTGTTTGAACAAGTTTTTTTATCATATTTTTGGTTTCTCAACCTGTTATTTTTTTCCCTTTTTGAACCCCTACTGATTTCGCTCTCATTACCTATTTCTTTGGTTTCCTGTGCATGCTCCTCTAACCACCCTTCGGGGTCTTACACCCCTCCCTTAGTCCCAATGAGTCACCATGTCTCGCAAGCTCGCTGCCAGAGTGCTGGATGGACTGACCGCCAGAACGTCTTCTCAAGGTACTGTTATCTTTTTCACCTTTTGAATGTACTATGGCTCTGAAAATAGTGTCTTTCAATGTTAATGGTTTAAACCACCCTGCTAAACGGGCCTCGGTCTGGAGAGAGGCTAAGACCCTACAGGCGGACATCCTCTGTATCCAGGAGACACATTTTTTGGCAGATAACCCGCCTAGGTTCCAAAACAAATACTTTCCCCACATATTCGTGGCCTCTGCCCCAATTAAGCGTAAAGGAGTCTTAATTGCAGTAAGAGACTCTGTTGCATTTAAACTAACGCAGGTTCACGCAGACCCGGGAGGGAGGTATGTCATTCTGGTGGGAGAATTTAACAATAAACCCTTCACCATTGCTAACTTATATGCACCAAACTCCCACCAACTTAGTTTCTTGAAGAAACTATACTGCAAAATTGCCTCCCTTCGACATGGGTCTTTAGTGATATGTGGGGACCATAACCTGACTGTGGATCACTCTTTGGACTCCTCATCTGTGGTGAAGCATCCTGTTCCTCAACTTCAACACTTGCTTCACTCCGAGGATGTCTATGATGTATGGCGGTGCCAACACGCCGTGGAAAGGGACTATACGTTTCACTCTGCCAGACACAACTCCTATTCCAGAATTGATTTTATTTTTGTTGACAAAGGTTTGCTTTAGGCGGTGTCATCCTCTACCATCCATAATATCTCTTGGTCTGACCATGCTCCTGTGTCAATTGTGGTGGTGGAGGGTCACACCCCCAGCCCCGCCTATATATGGAGGGCAAATTCTCGTGTGTTCAATATGCCTGCACATGCTGCCACTATCAATGATTCCCTATCGAACTTCTTTGCTCAAAATGTGGGCTCGGTCTCAGACCCTGCCGTGTTATGGTGCGCCCATAAGGCGTTTATTAGAGGCATTATCCTGCAAATATGTGCGAGGGAGAAGAGGCGAAGGACACAAAAAAACTGATCGGTTACTTGACGACATTAACATTTTAGAAACTCAGAATAAAACCAACCCTACGATGCTCCTAGCACAGAAACTTTCTAAATGTCGATTTGATCTCAGACTCCTGTTAATTGAGCAACATGATAAGTATGTCCAAACTCTAAAACTCTCCCATTATTCGGCGGGGAACAGGGCAGGTAAATTTTTGGCCCAAAGACTCAAATCTGCCAGGATTAAATCTAAGATCCCCTATCTCCTCCACCCTATTGATAAGCACAAAATTATAAATCCTAAAGAAATTGCAGACTCCTTCGCCCAGTATTACTCTGATCTGTACAACTTGAACACCGATGCCAATACGCCTCAGCCCTCTGAAGAAAATATTCAGGCTTTCCTATCCCAAATTAAACTCCCGACTTTATCCAAACCCCAATTAGACCGGCTAAACGCCCCCATATCGGAGTCAGAAATCAGAAAAACAATTAAACTACTTCCCTTGGGTAAGTCCCCTGGACCTGACGGTCTACCTAATGACTACTACAAGTCTTTTCAAGACAAATTAATACCAGCTCTAGAAGATGTGTTCAAAGCCGCAGTGTCCTCTGCTTCATTTCCCTCCGAGATGCTTAAGGCCTATGTGGTCCATTCCCAAGCTGGGTAAGACCCCTGACAGTCCAGCGAATTTCCGCCCAATATCGTTGTTGAACTCTGATGTTAAGTTGCGAAGATATTGGCCCATAGGCTTCTACCTATTCTGCCTGATCTTGTGGGTGTTGATCAGTCTGGCTTTACTCCAGGGAGACAGGCCTCAGACGCTACGAGACAGGTAGTTGGGGTGATACAGCGGGCTAAGACCTCTCAGACTCCTTCTCTGCTCATTTCATTGGATGCGGAGAAGGTGTTCGACAGGGTACATTGGGGATACATGAGGAACACTCTTCAAAAATTCGGGTTTACTGGACCTATCCTCTCTGCTGTGCTGGCTCTCTACTCCTCCCCTTGTGCCCAAGTCTTTACTTCTAATTTGTTGTCTAGTACCTTTACAATTTCAAACGGCACCAGACAGGGTTGTCCCCTGCCCCCTTCTATTTTCAACCTATTAATAGAGCCTCTGGCGGAGAGGATTAGGTCCCATCCGAATATCCAGGGATTTGACATTCATGGCGAGGCCCACTCTGTCAATCTGTTTGCTGACGACATAATTCTTTTTTTGACGTCTCCAGCAATCTCCTTACGTTTTGCCCATCTCACCCTGACAGAATTCAGCCATGTGTCCTACTATTAGACCTGGGGATCCCACCCTCACTGAAATCCCAGCTGCAGGCGACCTTTCCATACTCGTGGAGTAACTCCACGATCACGTATTTGGGACTGCAACTCTCGAATAATCCGAATCACTTAGCTGACGTTAACTACCTCCCACTGATTGACAGACTACACAAGGATGTTGCTAAGTACTCTATAGGAGAGCTCTCATGGTCCGGCCGCCTGGCTACCTTCAAAATGTTACTCCTCCCACAGATCCTTTATATCTTTAGAACCCTTCCAGTCCCCGTCCCTCCCATTCACAATAAAACCCTGAAGTCGCTACTTACCAAATTAATTTGGAAAACTGGTAGGCCTAGGTGTTCTAGGAAATTGCTACTTAAACACAGAAAGGCGGGAGGTATGGGCTTAGTGGATATTCAGGATTACCTGCGTGCCTCTATTCTGACACAACTGAAGTGCTGGCTTGACCCGGGGACCAACCCTATATGGAAAGGAATCGAGCAAGACTTGTGCCCTGCACATAACCTTCGAGACTTTCTCCTTCTAGACGTCTAGAGGCCCTTACCCGTTCGGGGCCTCCCTCCTACGCCCCGGGCCTCTGTCCTTGCATGGAGAGATCTGCGCTGGGCAATGTCCCCCTGTTCTGATCTCGTGGAGGTGCCAGTTTCATTTAGCATCCTATCCCAGGCCATCCCCGACCTCTTCACTACTAATTGGCAAGGTAAAGGAATACACCTAGTTAATGATATCTTTCAAGATGGTTCAATCTATCCCTTCAAATCCCTACAGGAAAAATTTGCAATACCTTCCTCTGAACACTTTAACTACCTGAGGATCTCTCACTTCCTCAGCTCCCTGCCTACGCATCGCATTTTTCTACCAAAAAAAATTTGGCGCTTCTACTCTATCTCCCCCTCACCCCAGAAGGGCATCGCCCTTTTCTATAATTTTTTTTCAAGATAAGCTGACGTTTGTAAAATCTTCACCCTTTGTCAAATGGGAAAGGGACTTGGAGACAACTTATGATGGGGAGCAATGGGTGCGGGCGTTTTGGGTGATATATGGGGCCTCTAGATGTGTCAACCACTGGGAGCTGTCTCAGAAGATAGCTCTCAGGTGGTATCTCACGCCCTATAGAATCTCAAAATCTGACCAGTTTTTGGAACTCAGTGTTCTCTTACATATCAGGGATGACTGGTATTCTGACAAGACCTAACCCTGGACTGGCAGTCCTACATATTGGCATTGACATGTTCCCCTCTGACTTCAGAGTAGTTGTCATACATATCCTCCTAGCAGCCAGAACACTCATTGCACAACACTGGAAAGTAAATAGGGCTCCTAACGTCTCTGAGGTTCTAAGGTTGACTCAGGTGAATTATGTTCTTGAATCTTTACTGGCCTACCGCTGTGGTGACAGAGTCAGGTTCGACTCGGCTTGGAAAATTTGGACCGATTGGTATAAAGCGTAAAATAAAATAACTTTATTTACTGATGATTGATTTGCTCTAATGGTTACTTGGCATGCACACTTTCTTCTTTCCTTCTTTTCCACTTCTTTCTCCCTCTTTCCCCCCCAGCATTCTCTTTCCCAACTCCTTGCTTTTCCCCCCTACAATTTTCCTACGAGCAAACGGTGCAGTAATACCTGTTTTCTAATTGTTAATGTTGTTCCACGGATTGTTTCATGTTATGGTATTGTAACTTCCCTTGGTTATGTGAAAGATCAAGTGTCTCTACGCCTGATGTATCTCATGGTAACGCCTGTTTCCTCATGTTTTGTTTTCTCTTTATATACCTCTGTATACAAAAGTTTCTAATAAAAACGAATTGAAAAAAATATAAATATATATATATATATATATATATATATATATATATTATACAAAAATAATCTTGCTGATAGCTAGTAAGAACATTGTTGGTTCTGGCCACCGCCACCAGTGCCTAAGGCCCAATTTTTTTTCCCCTGTTCAAGTATTTTTCTTTGTTTCATTCTTTTCTAATTTGAGTTGATTGTAGCTTTCTCCTAGGTTACCATAGTGTCATGTTTATTTACTAAATACTCATCATTGTCAATGTAAACACCACAAATCTAGATTTGTTCTTTTAGGCCGCATTGATATAATAATACGTCACACATTGTTGAGTATCCAAAAATATTTATTGTTTCACATTTAAAATGTGTCATTTTTTTATCAAGAAATATATTTTTGGCTAGAAATATTTGTCAACATCAATTTTCTTTTGTTTTTTTATAATTTTTTGTTGGTATATGTTTTTTTCTTAGATATCTTTTTTTGTGTATTTTTTTTGAGAATAACAAAATTAAAAAATATCTGGTTAAAACGCATGAACAATGACCACATTTTTGGCATTGTTCATGTGTTTTAGCCAGAAAACTAGAGATTCCACTTTAAAAAAAATAAAACAAAACATACATAGAAAAACTTTATTTTTTTTTAAACTCTGCCCAGAACATCCATTAAATCCTTTAGTTTTCGCTCCACAGTTTTTTTTCTCATCTGCCCCAAGCAGATGTGGATGTCCTCAATTTGAGCCCTGCAGGACAACACCTCTCCAATTAACACCTGGGCACCGTATGTGTCCAATCCACCACCAACAGCACGAATACCTCCTGGAATTTGGAAACAAACCATGTATTACAATTATGCAACTATTACCTAAAGCTGTGCTGTATGACACTGACCTGATGTGGTGGCAGTTTCCACTTCCTGCACATCCCGCGGGGGGTGGGGCTTGGGTCTGTGTGGGGTTTGTCTGCTCCAGTCTTGAAGCTTCATTGCGCCCTATGAGATTGTAAAAAAGGGAAACATGAATCAAAAATATTAGAGGCCTGAAAGAGGAATATGAATCAATCTTTTTATAAAGTGTGGTACAATTGTCTGTTTTTACAATCCTTCTAAGCTTAACACAGGATTGTATTCATTACCAAAGCTACATTTCTCTATCTTTGGCCAAGTTACCTACATGGAAAAACACCAAGTATCCACTGAATCACCTCTGTGTGACACCCTAACTAGGTTGTTCTTGCCGATCCTGATCCCCCTGGGGCCCTAAGCAAAATGGCATGGCACATTAAAAATGAGAAACAGGGGCGCTGTCGACAGTGACTTGTCACATTAAAGAAAGTTGAGAAGCGGGGGGAGGGGGTGTGTCCTGCTGTCGGAAATTACATCTTACATTAAATTGAGAAGCAGGGGGTACTGATTTCTTACCTCTTCTCCCATGCAGCCAGTGAGTTGAGAAGCGGGGTGAGGGGGCGAAATTACTTCTCACTAGGCGGGGCCTCTAGTAATTTGGGGGGCACTTCGCAGCTTTGCGGGGCCCTAAGTGGCTTGCATAGTGAGCCTATAGGGCGGATCGGCCCTGCCAACACTTGTGCTACTGAGTCCATATGTGTAACCAACTACTGAGCATACTCTCCTTTTACTGTATATTGACTTAAGTTGTATTATTTAAATTTAGTTAAGAACACATCTACATTAAATAAAAAATTGGTCTCACATAAATAGAATAAACAACGACATATACGACCAATTATTAAGCCCACAAACCTGAACCTTGACATCTATTCTTGAACTGTATATATATATATATACACACACAACCTGAAAGAAAAAGCACATGCCTCATAATAATAAAAACAACTATCAGAGTACACATGAAAATTACTTACTTCTTCTGATGACTTTTTTAATCCTCTCCATCTGCTCCGGCTCTCTTAACCACTTAAGACCCGGACCAATACGCTGGCAAATGACCCAAGGGGTTTTTGCGATTCGGCACTGCGTCGCTTTAACAGACAATTGCGCGGTCGTGCGACGTGGCTCCCAAACAAAATTCGCGTCCTTTTTTTCCCACAAATAGAGCTTTCTTTTGGTGGTATTTGATCGCCTCTGCGATTTTTATTTTTTGCGCTATATACAAAAATAGAGCGACATTTTTGAAAAAAAATCAATATTTTTTACTTTTTGTTATAATAAAAAAACAATAAACTAAATTTTAGTCAAACATTTAGGCCAAAATTTATTTAGCCACATGTCTTTAGTAAAAAAAAATCGCATTAAAAAAAAATTAGCTACCTAGCGGGAACAGCGACACTAATACAGCGATCAGAAAAATGATCGCTTAGTGACGCTGGCAATAGGGAGTGAAAGGGTTAACTAGGGCAGTGATCAGGGGGTTAAAACTTTATTGGGGGGGTTGGGGGGGCTACCCTGACACTACTGACTGTCTGACTGTCACACTGTCTGTCACACTGACACTAAATACAGTAATCATACATGATTACTGCATTCAGTGACACTGTGACAGGGGGGAGGGGGGGGGGGGCGATCGCGGGGGTTAAATGTGTGTGTGTAGTGTAGTGTTAGTGCAGACTTACTTGTTCTGTAGTGATCTCTCCTCAGCGGCGCTTGAAACAAACGCCGAGGGAGAGATCACGTCGCTTCCTCCTTCCTGTGTTTACACAGGAGGAGGAAGTGACAGGTCAGGCGGGCGCGCGCATTGGCTGGGAGCGATCCGGAGGGGGCGGATGAAAACGGATAGCCGCCCCCACTTGTCGGATCGCTCCTGCAGCCGCGCGGACCGCCGCATGTACGGGGGGGGGTCCGATCGGACCCCCGATCCCCCCCAAGGCACCAACGTATATATACGTTGATGTGCCTGTCGGTGCCATTCTGCCGACGTAAATGTACATGCGGCGGTCCTTAAGTGGTTAATTTAAGGTCAGACCACCTTTTCTGGAGCTTTTCCCTTAACCTGCGCACCCCAAATTTCTGATAGAGACTCCTCTGCACATTGTCCATGATCTGGGCCTTCACTTTGTTTGGGTTCTTGTAAGGGCTATGTTTGCAATCATAGTCCACCCTCCTTAGGATTGCCACCATTTCTACCATCTCCTCAAAGGACATATTGGTGGCCTTGTACCTCCTGCTCCTGGTGTTTGCTACTGCCTGGCCTCACTCCTGGTTTGAGGTTGCAGCTTGCTCTGTGTCCTCCATGGTGTCTTCACTGTCTTGCATTGACCGACCGAAAAGGGGCGTGGAAAGTCCAAAAACGATCGTCAGGGGTAGCATGCGCAGTGTATAAAGGGATATTGCGTGAGTGAAAACGTTGTTCACAGTCTGTAGAAAAAGGCGGAAGAAACGATTGTGTAGTACGACGGTACGTAACTTGATTTTGGACTTTATGATCAGTGGATGAGTTTGTGCGTTAGATATGGGGAGAAAGCTTAGTAGTAGAGGCTTGACTGACATTAGCTTGTTTTGCTTAATTTTAACTGGAAATAATGGAGGCCTTCAGGGAACGGAAGTTCTTCACAGAATTTGTTCAAAGGGGGCCCCGGATGGCAATCCCCCTTTTTTCTAGAATTTTTCTTTCCCAAAAAAATAATTTATTCAGCCAAGATCTGGCATTGGAATGCCCCCCCCCCACCCCTAAAATAATCAACATATTGTTGCCGCACAGCACGTTTTTTTCAGTGATTTTTATCCATATTGCAGGGACCAGACATTACATTAAAGCCGCAAGCAGTATTAAATTACTTTTTTCTTATAGTAATCTAATTTTGTGCAGGGACAGTTCTAAACACGTGCCACCTCACAGGCATACTATAGACACCCAGCAGGTATGATATTTAAAGGAATTTTGCATTTATCGCTGCTCCAGAAGAAACTACAGTTTTTAAAACTTTTTTTTCCATTGATACATGTTCCCTGGGGCAAGACCCGGGTTCTCAAAGACGTTTTCCAACAATAACTTGAATATCGGGCTGTAAAATTAGCACTTTTAAATTCGACTGTTCGAGTCCCATAGATGTCAATGGGGTTCTAAATGTTTGCGCGAACGTTCGGTCCGTTCAAAGGTAGCACATCTGAGAACACCACCACTACATTGGAATAATTAGATCAAATTTGTTTATTACATTTTCAAAATTACAAGCATATATTGTCAATAAACATAGTCAGTAAAAATAGTAGCAGTTAAAGGGACACTAAAGTCAGAGCTTTTAAAAAAAAAAAATAACAAACATGTTATACTTACCTCCACTGTGCAGTTCGTTTTGCACAGAGTGGCCCGGAAAGCTGTCTTCTGGGGTCCCTCGGCGGCTGTCTGGGCTCCTCCTCACAAAAGCTTTCCCTCTTCATGCGAGGGCGCTCGCACGGAGGAAAGCTTTTGCGAGCGCGCTCCCGTGATACAGCGGCGGCCATAGCCGCCGACTGTATCACTCGGCTCCGTCCCCCGGCGTGCCGCGTCATCCGCTCTGATTGACAGCAGCGCTAGCCAATGGCTGCGCTGCTATCAATCCGCCCAGCCTAGCCAATCAACGGCCAGGCTGGGAACTGAAGAGGACGAGGTGGACGCGCCCGGGAGATTCGAACGGTCAGGTAAGTACAACAAGGGCTCGGGGGGGGGGGGGGGGCGGTGCTGTGAGATGTTTTTTTACCTTAATGCATAGGATGCATTAAGGTAAAAAAACTTGTACCTTTACAACCCCTTTAAGGAGAACACAAATTTGATATTTATATCAAGCTCCAGTGTTTTTTTAGAAGGCAACAACAAAAAAAAGAAAAGAAAAAAAACAGGAATTTGAGTTTAACATATGTTGACCATTATCTGGAGACTTGCTAAAATATATGTTTAGTGTTGAATTTAGTAATTACAAACCAGATATAGTAATATATAACATGTAAGGTAATATAAGAATTTGTAAAGATAAAATTAAGGGTCATAATTTCTAGACCTCGTATAATGTTGGGGTAATATATAATAAAGATAAACAGGGTGTCAGGGTATCAGTAGCTCCAGCGGCCGATCCTCACCACGACGCATGCCCGTGCCCGTGCGCGCATGCGCGCCTCTGCGTTCCAGCATGGTTCTGCGTCACGGCTCGTGCATGGGCGCGCACCTGCGCGCACACGTCTGCGCGCGCATCCACGTGCACGTCCACCAATCAAGTCCCAGCCCGGCCTATTTAAACCAGCTCCAGACGCATGGCGGGTTGCTGGTTTGTTGTCAGCTATCCTGCTATAGTGCCTTGTTTACCTGAAAGTTTGTGACCTATTGACCCGGATCGGACCTGACTTCTCTACGCCTTCTCCCGCACTTGACCCTCGGCTTGTCTCATCGTTTCTGCTGCTGTCTGTACCCCTTTGACCTCCGGCTTGTATCTTGGACCTTCTGCCTTCTCCAATCCCTGAACCATTGGCTTGCATCCCGGATCTGCTTACAGTCCTGACCTGAACTGACTCTCTGCCTGATAGACTTTATTGCTCCTGGATCACTATCCACGCCTGCTGCGATCCTGTCCTGTGATTACAAGCCAAGTCTTCAGAGATTGCCTATCAGCACAACACCTTGCACTGGTAGCCGGTGCCCCTTTGTGCCCTTCCCCGCTGTCTCTACCTCCAGGGGGTGAAGTGCACAGAGCCGCAAAGGCAGCCGCCCTCGGCATCTCGGCCTCGGTGAGTACTTAACCTGACAGTCCTGACACAGGGATTTATCGTATATACATTAGGTTTGTACTGTTTCAATGGAGCTCTAAAGCTAAAATATACTGATAAATAAAAACAAAAAAAAAGTAATGCTGTTACCATTTTTGCATATAACAAATTTATATGCTAAGAAAGAAAAAAAAAAAACTAAAGAGACAAGATAGAAGAGAGAGAAGGGTAAGAAGAAGAAATGAAAAACAAAACAAAGATAGTAGGTAGATGAGATAATAAGTTACCCCGGGACCATTTCTATGTTGGTCTTATGTTATTAGCAAATTAAATAGCTATTAGTAGTTATATTACCAAGGTCTTAATAATGTGATGTCAAAGTTGGGAGGGAAAAATTAAGTCACCCAAGGATTCCAGATTTTTTTTTAAATTTTACAATATCATCATTGGTAATGGATTCTGTTTTTGAATGGGTCATGGCTTGGTTTATTCTGGTTTTGGCTTCTGAGATCATAAATATTGTGTTTTTCTGCAGTAGTGATTTGTAGGAGTTTGAATTGAGTGTGGGAAATAGTAGTTGGTTTTAGATTTAGAAGTGAAGGGTCAGGTTTGATTGTTTTTTTGAATAAGAAAAACCTCTTTCCAAATACATTTTGTAACCGGACATTCCCAAAATATGTGTATATGTGATCGTAGTTCACCACAGCCACGGAAGTAGAGTGGGGTATAGTTTTTTTAACATAAATAGCATTGTCTATATTTTAGAATTTTGTACAACAATAAAATTACATCTTTTCTTTTTAATCCATTTGCGTTCTCATTTGGCATATTCAAAGTCCCAACTTTCTCTTTTCTCTCAAAGTTCCCCACATATGACCACAGGCTCCAGGTTATAGAGCATAGAAATAAAATTTGAAATTTTACTTTGTATTTGGTTAGGTGTACATCTATCTCTTGGCAGAAAGTTAATTGGCGTTTAGGTAGAAGAAATTCACAAAATGTCTCTGGTTTAGGGATGAGCCGAACACCCCCATGTTCGGTTCGCACCAGAACCTTCGAATGGACCGAACATTTAGAACCCCATTGATGTCAATTCAAAAGTGCGCATTTTAAAGCCCCATATGCAAGTTATTGTCGGAAAACGTCTTTGAAAACCCGGGTCTTGCCCCAGGGAACATGTATCAATGGAATTTTTTTTAAAAACAATCGTTTTTTTCTGGAATACTGGTAAGGGCTTACCTTGGCTGGAGTCCATGTTGCAGAGTTGTATGCTCACCCTTACAAATACACACAGCTCAAGGTAGTAGGATAAACACTACCTGGGCTGTGAGTCTGTGCACGGGGGCTTGATAGGGATTTGCCAAGGATAGTCGAAGTATAGCCGTGGTCCAGGATTCCAGAATTCAGAGTAAACGATAAACATAGTCAGGGTCAGAAGCCGAGGGTGAGTCTTGTAGCTGAAACAAACACAGGAACCTTTGGCAAAGACAGGACAATCACAGAACAATGAACTGACAAATCCCTCAGAGTGAGGCAGTGTTTTATACCCTAGTTGATTGGGTAACCTGCCTCAGCTGGACCAGGAGAGACTGCAGATTGCAAGGAGATCCAGAGAAAGGTAATCAGCACAATATTCAGAACCAGGCTTAGATGGACAGCAAGCAGAATACCAAACAAAGGAGTGGCTCATAGGCAAAGAACTGGAGCAGCAACAGAGAGCTCCTGGGTTCAATACCACCCAGAGCCACTTGGAGCGCGACCATGCCTCGCCATCTGCTTGGCACGGTAGGGACCGCGACAATACTATAGACACCCTGCAGGTACAATATTTAAAGGAATTTTTATTTTATTTTTTATTTAAGCATCATGATGCTTAAATTAAAAAAATAAAAATGAAAAATTCCTTTAAATATTGTACCTGCTGGGTGTCTATAGTATGCCTGTGTAGCTTTATGGTGCACACTGCAGAGGACACAGGCAATACACCACGTGAGAATACTGCAGCTAGCACAATCAACTACCTGCCAACTAGCTAAACTATACAGTGTATAAATATATGTACAACACCTGGGATGCATATATATCCTCTACACACTGTAAATTTAACCACTAGCCGACCGCCCACTGTGATTATACGGCGGGACGGTGGCTCTCCTGGGCGAGAGCCCGTAGCTATACGTCCGCATTTTTGCGGGTGCTAGGGGGCGCGCACTCGCCGCCGGCGGCCCGCACGCACGCCCCTGCTCATCCCCCGAGTCCCGCGCGCATGCGTTACAGAGCGGGGACTGGGAGCTTTGTGTGTAAACACAAAGCTCTCGGTCCTGTTAGCGGGGAAACGCTGATCTCCTGTTCATACAATGTATGAACAGAAGATCAGTGATTTCCCCTAGTGAGTCCACCCCCCCATACAGTTAGAAGACAACCAGGAACACACTTAACCCCTTCCCTGCCCGCTAGTGTTAACCCCTTCACTGCCAATGGCATTTTTATAGTAATCCAATGCATTTTTATAGCATTGATCGCTATAAAAATGCCAATGGTCCCAAAAATTTGTCAAAATTGTCCGATGTGTCCGCCATAATGTCTCGGTACTGATAAAAAACGCTGATCGCCGCCATTACTAGTAAAAAAAATATATTAATAAAAATGCCATAAAACTACCCCCATTTTTGTAATTGCTATAAATTTTGCGCAAACCAATCAATAAACGCTAATTGCGATTTGTTTTACGAAAAATATGTAGAAGAATACGTATCGGCCTAAACTGAGGAAATTTTTTTTTTTATATATATATTTTGGGGATATTTATTATAGCAAAATGTAAAAAATATTGATTTTTTTTCAAAATAGTCACTCTATTTTTGTTTATAGCGCAAAAAATAAAAACTGCAGAGATGATCAAATACCACCAAAAGAAAGCTCTATTTGTGGGAAAAAAAGGACGCCAATTTTGTTTGGGAGCCACATCGCATGACCGCACAATTGTCAGTTAAAGCGACGCAGTGCCGAATCACAAAAAGTGCTCTGGTCATTGCAATATGGTCCGGGGGTTAAGTGGTTAACTGACTAGCCTGCCTGCTCTATCTAGCTAGAAAAAAAAGACACTGGGCCAGATTCAGAAATAACTTACGGCGACGTATCTCGATATGCGCCGCGTAAGTGTCAATATGCGCCGTTGTATCTATGCGCCGTACCCAGAAAATGAGATACGACAGAAAATAGGCTTCTTCCGACTGATGTAACTTTTCTATGCCGGTGTATAGTAGGCGCATATTTACGCGGGGAGCATCTTGCACACCCATTGATTTAGTATTCACATCCGGCCTAAAGATACCCCTCATAAAGCAGGGGTAACTTTGCACCAGTCTTGCACAGGTCAGCTGGAGAGCAGCTACAGCAGCACCGTAACAGACGAGCTGAGCAACCACACTTTCAGGACAACACATCTGTCTGCCAACATGGCAGGGGCAGCCGTGGTCATAGCACTACTGCGTCTACGGACACGTAGGAGGTCACGGGAGAGGATATTCCGAACGCGCATCAACGTGTTTGGCATGGGGGAATCGGAGGTGTATCGCATCTTCAGATTCAGCCCTAATGCCATCCTTGAAATAGCCACAACCCTGCATGATGACACCACCAGCCAGACCCACAGCGTACAAGCAGTGCAACCACTGGTGAAGGTACTGGCAACACTCCATTTCCTTGCCAGTGGATCTTTTCAGTGTACAAGTGGAGTTGTGGCTGGGATGTCACAATCCTCCATGAGCAGATGTGTGCACCAGGTTTTCCCCGCAATCCTCAGACGCATGTCCCACCACATCATCAGACCCACCCAGGAGCATCTGCGGCTGAAGGCAATGCAGGATTTCTACAGAATTGCAGGATTCCCACGCACCATTGATTGCACACATGTGGCACTACAGCCCCCCCGTGCCACAGAGCACATATATCGCAATCGGAAGCATTGGCATTCCATCACTGTACAGGTGATAGCCGATGCCCTATGGCATATGATATGCCGATATGGCATGTCCGTGCCAAACACCCCAGGTCCAGCCACGACAGCTACATATACCATCAAAGCACCATCCCAAGAGATTTTGAACAGAACATGTACAAGGACAGCTGGCTGGTTGGTGAGTGACATGGGAGTCAGGCATGACTGTCCGACCCCATGATGCAGACATCATGAGGGGCACATGCATGGATAACATCCTCCTGTCTTTTCCCTTCCAGGTGACTCGGGATATGCACTTGGGCCCCATCTCCTGACTCCATACCGGGATCCCCAAACCAGAGGAGAGAGAAGATACAATGAAGCACACATACGTATCCGTGCAGTGGTGGAACAAACATTTGGCCTCCTGAAGTCCCGTTTCCGATGCCTGGATAAGTCTGGGGGGGCCCTGTTGTATTCCCCAAACTTTGTGTGCCAGATCATCGGTGCATGTTGCATTCTGCACAACTACGCCATGAGAAAGAGCCTGCAGCTTGACATACGTGATGACCTGACCCCCGAAATACACAGTCCCCCCTACCCGAGGCTACCCCGTCTGCTGAAGGAACAGCAGTCAGGAGGTGCCTTGTGGAACGTATCTTTGTGTAACGTCTCACCGATAACTTTGCACTAAGTACAATTATAGTTACTTCTTTCCCAGTTACTCTCATCCTTCTTCCTGAAGAGCCTCTCACTTGGTATTTCCTTCCAGTCAACTCTCATCCTTCCTTCTGAATAGCCTCACACTTCCTGCTTAGCTCCTGGGCGGCCTATTTAAACTCCCAGCACTAACAGGAAGGTGTTCCTCTATTGCTGACATAACACCACTGTCAGCTGGGCTTCCAGAATCACCTGATCTTAGCTACAGCTTCCTGAACTGGACTTCTAGGACTCCTTGTTCGCTACAGCTCACAGCAACCAGCTCCAGCCTTCCAGGACGCTCATCCATGCCCAGCTATCTGCAAACCACAAGTACTCTGCTATAGAAACCAATTACTACGCACTGACCTCCATACTTGCCGCTTGCTTTCAAGTTCATGTTCACTGATATGCTATCAATTACTAAGGAGTTCTGCTAAAGTCTCATACTACAGTTTTCCTGTTAAAGTTCATTGCTATAGATATCAACTACTAAGCTTTGCTCTCCATGCTCGTCGCCTTGCTTTCAAGCCTGTGTTCATTGCTAAAGTACTAAGGAGTTCCACTCAAGTCTGAACTGCAGCTCGCATTATTGCTCACTGCTATAAGATATCAATTACCTGCATTGCTTTACTTACCTGACGTTTGCTTCCATATCTATTTGCACTGATAAACTACTGACTACTATAGAGCACCCCTAGTGTGTACTCCCAGTACTGCAGCTAGATTTATCCCTGTACTTGTTCTATACCACTTACACTAAGATTTACTTTAATGTTGCTTATGCTGGAATAAGCACTATTTACTTATAATTTACTTTTACCGAGACTGTGATGATAGAACCCAAACTCTTAACTGAGTTAAGAGTGAAACCTGGGTTCGAGCCTGAGTAGTCTCCGCAGTTGCGATCCATAGACCTGAATCGAATTTGGCGTATTGTTACACTTTGCACGTTAAACACTCACATTCATCATGGCACACGGACAATGCACGCATGCCCACCACTGTGGTCCCTGGATCACACACACCACATCCACATCACATTGGATTAGCCCAAGTCCACCATGCAGGACTTGGGAGCATCAACGCCACGCCAAGGCCCCAATGATGTTGCTGTCCATTCATACCACATTCACACGGCCGTGGGGATAACTTCTCCCCAACGACTGAGGGTGACACCCCTTACTGGCAGGAGTGTCACCCCCACATTCACACACCAGTCACACACCAGTCACACACCAGACACACTGTA
This sequence comes from Rana kukunoris, assembly GCA_029574335.1. Taxonomy (NCBI): domain Eukaryota; kingdom Metazoa; phylum Chordata; class Amphibia; order Anura; family Ranidae; genus Rana; species Rana kukunoris. The sequence continues at coordinate 61,381,681 of CM056058.1, read as the reverse complement.
GCCTACACTCCTCACCGTGTGCAGATACTACAAATGAAAAAAAAACTCATAACCTGAGTATTATAAATAAAATAAAAAAACTCATAACCTGAGTATTATGAATAAAATAAAAAAACTCATAACCTGAGTATCATAAATATCACAAAAATAGTATAACATGATAATACAAAGCAACAAAAATACCCAGCACGTGAGAAAATAAAAATAGTCAAAAAGGCACTCATTTGCCCTGATGAGGGCTATGCCTAGTGCCCAGGCTCCTGCTCCTCAGTTGCCTGGGGGGAGCCTCAGGTGGGGGGGGGCATCTGGTGGAGTAACATCCTCCGGTCTCTCCATGGCTGCCTGCCTGCCCTCCAATGCCAGGGCAATGCGGTGGAGGAAGGTATTGGTTTCCACCTGCATCCGCAGCTGGCGGGTGGTGCTGGTGTGCTGGTGGCGCCTTGTCTGCCTCCCTTCCTCCTGTGTGGCCACTGCCAGGCTCCTCCCCTCCACATGCATGGCAGCTGTATTAGCCTCAAGAGCCACTGTAAGGCTCCGGACCTCAGACATAAGGCCTGATGTTGTGGCCTGCAGCTCACCCAGACAAGTCACAATAGCTGTACAGTTAGAACTGACATCCTACAGGCTGTCAGTTATGGAGCTAGACTGATCAGCCTGCTGGGTGAGTGCCTGCTGGACAGCCAAGGTGCAGGCAGCCTGGGTCTGGGCCGAGGAGGCCAGGCTCTCTGCCACACGGTGCAGGTCACCCACTAATGCACCCATATGATGGGTCTGCCTGGACTGGTCCCTCACCAGATTCTCCTCCAACGCATCCGGATCACCCCTGGTCTTCTGGGTAGCCTTCCTGGGGGCAGGAGAGGCTTGTGGCTGGGTGTATGGGAAGGTCCTTGTGGGGCTATCCCTGATGGGGGAGGATATCCCTGAGGGGAAATCCCTGATGGGGGAGGAGATCCCTGAGGGGAAATCCCTGATGGGGGAGGAGATCCCTGAGGGGAAATCCCTGATGGGGGAGGAGATCCCTGAGGGGAAATCCCTGATGGGGAGGAGGTTTGCGAGGGTTCTGGGATGGTGGTCTCCTCCACGATGTAGAAAGCTTCCTCTAGAGTAACGTGCTCCTCCTCTACTTCCTCTAGAGGAGAGGTGTGGGCACTCTCCTCTGGGGGTGGTGTGGGTCGCCCAGCAGCCGACGACGGCCCAGCTCCCTCCAGCACATCTGTGGATGACACAAAACATTCACATGTTGGTGGACCCACACACTTGACACATGTTCCCTTCCAACCCCTCACATGCTACAACCCCCCGGATAGGAAATAAAACACACTTACCTGCCCTCAAGGCCTGATCCACAGATTCATAGCCCGCCAGGCCCTCCACCTGCTCCCTCTCCAGGCACCTGGCAACAACCTGCTCATCAGGAGTGAGGGTGATTTTCCGGGCAGGTCCACCTCCAGTGCCCGTGGCATGCCTCCTCATGGTGGCCAGCTTTTCTTTCACCAGGCGACGCAGGTCATTGATCTTCTTTGCTATGTCCTTGAGGCATGCCCCATACTTGGAGAGGCCCTAGATAATGATTGCCCTCTTCTCAGGACTAAAATTCTTCTTGCTACTCTCCTTAGTAGGCACCGGTGCAGACATGTTCAAAATCCAAAAGTACTTAAACCCAAAAGTTTTTATGGTGTACTTTTGCGCTCGACAGGCGCATGTCTGGGCGCTTTTATGCACTGGACGTCAGCAGTACGTAGTTGTGGGCATGCGCAGAGGGGCACGGGACATACGTTTACGTCACGACGCATGCGCCGTTCGTTCGGCCCCTTATTTGCATGGGGTCACGCTTCATTAGCATGGATCATGCCCACTTCCTTTCTACTTTGAATTACGCCAGCTTACGCTTACGATTTTCCGTTACGCCGGCGCATCGTTGGGCGCATTTGACTTCTGAATTCCATCTTGCATCTTCGCGCTGCGCCGGCGTAGTGCAAAAAATATACGCTACGCATGCATAAATATGCGCCAATGTATCTGAATCTGGCCTACTCTCTCACTCTCTGTGACTGATATCTAACCAGCGCTGCAACACACTACACGAGGCTGCCCTGCAGGCATTTTTTTTTTTAGTGTAGGCGTGTACTAAAGCCCTGAGCCATAATTGGCCAAAGCCACACTGGCTTTGGCCAATTACGGCTCTCTGTACTGACCGCGCTGTGATTGGCCAAGCATGCGGGTCATAGTGCATGCTTGGCCAATCATCAGCGCACAATGCCGCAGTGAATTATGGGCCGTGGCGCGTCACTCGAATTTGGCGCGAACGGCCCGTTTTGTTTGTATTTCGACGAACGATCGAACATACGATGTTTGAGTCGAACATACGTTCGACTCAAACACAAAGCTCATCCCTACTCTGGTTATTCTTTTGATATAGCATCTATATGAACAGCCACATTGATATTTATATTGTGCACCTGGTTTGTCTGTACTTCATAAATAACCTTCACTATGGGTATTACTTTGCAGGTGATCTCATTAAACATAAACAATAAATAAATCTCCTTTTGTTTCTATCTGACAATGAGATATGGGTAAAGCTGTGAGCAGATATTTTGCGATAAGCAAAATACAAACCAAAAAAACTCTTTATATACACTTTGCTCTTCCATCCATCTAGAAGGCCACGCAGATTTTATTGGCCTCTTTCCCTGTATTATTTACTGTTGTTAGAGTATGTATTTAAACCAGAGTGATGGCTGAATGACTCACAACCTCACCCAGAAATCTGTGAAACAACAAACTAAGGATAGTGTCAACAGTTTAACGCTTTTATAAACACGCACAGAGAAACTGCTAGTGGCTTGTGCTATCTAAGTGTAGGCGAATAAATGTGCCAATTTCTACAGATCCAGGTTTCATGTGATCGCCTCTCAACTCATTGACAGACTCTTTTTTGTATTTGTGTATTGCTTCTTTCTGTAAGGGGCTAGACATGGGCGCCATCAATATATTTGTTTTATTTTGTTCCGTCCCATATTAGCCGCTAATTCGTATTTCGTAATTTGTGTCCGAAATTCAATTTGGATTCGTACGAAATACGAATTTTTCGTAAAATTTTCGGAAAATTGCGAACTTTCGTGATGATGAATTTAAAAAGCAAACTCAGGAAGTCTGCAGTGCTGCTGATTTTCTTGGGTTTTCTTTTTTTTTTTTATTGTGGTTTTTATTAAAGAATTGCCATACATACAAAAAACATGTGTGAAAACAGTCTAGTTTTGTATACAACATATATCATATCCGATTTATTTTTTTATATAAAAACAGTCACAATGGTACCAACATAACAAAAGTCTAGACTTTAGCTATATAGGTCAGGGGAGATAAGAGCAAATGAAGAGGGCAAGATAAAAGAAAAGCAAAACAATAAAATTGGGACAAAAGAACATGACAAACAAATGGCAAACAAATGGAAACCCAATAAGTGGGCATTTCCAAACAATATATTTTAAGTCAAGGTTAAGCAAAATGTTACTCATTGGGTAAAATGTCGTTGAGACCCTCAGAGCGCCCAACCAAAAAACTAAGGCATCTCTTAAGGTCTCCCCTAGTAATAAAAAACAAATGGGGTGTTAGGGGGAGGAGGGAGGGAGGAAGAGGCACCATGGAATCATCAAGGTTATGAGCTAACAAACCGTTGAAGAAAAACTTTAGGAACCATTATCAGGGGAGAGTCACATCTGCAGGGGATAGGCAACTAATACCAGGGTTAAGGTCTGAATGATCCCATAAATCCCAGATTTTGAAAATTTCGGGAGGGTGTCATGCACTATTGCAGTGAGGCGTTCCATTCTGAAGATCTGCTCTAATGTTTATAGGACCTGTGAGAGAGAAGGCTGGGAGGGGGAAAGCCACCGCAAGGGCAGGGCCGGTACTAGGGGTGGGCGGGAAGGGCAGCTGCCCTTGGCGGGATGATTTAGTGTGAGAAGAGGGCGCAGTTTGCCAGGTACAGCACTTTCCACCAGGGCCGGTACTAGGGGTGGGCGGAAAGGGCAGCTGCCCTTGGCGGGATGATTTAGTGTGAGAAGAGGGCGCAGTTTGCCAGGTACAGCACTTCCCACTACAGAATATACTGCAGAATGTAGAGCGAATGTAGAGCACGTAGATCGTAGCACTGCACCCGCCCCCCCCCCTGCCTGCACAGTGCACAGCTCGCAGGTGCGCAGGGCCGTTTATCAGCACGGGGGTACATACAGTAGGTGTTGTGTGCATCCCCGTGCCAGCAACCTATTTATATCTACTGGGACGTGGTGCTGCATGGACTCTGTATCCTAATATGACATGCAGGTGCGGGTCCCAATAGACGTGAATGGGACGCTGGCACAGAGATGGCACACAATGCCCATACATCCCTGTGCTGATAAGAGAGTACACACATGTCTGCACCACATGTGAATGGGTCCTAAAGAACTTGTGTACACGGAGGCTTAGTGAGCTCCCCAGGCATAAGAAAACAGGGGTGACTAAACTTGGCCATAGATGGATGGAAATGTAATGGCTCCAGCAAGGACCGGACCAGTTTCATTCTTGTTAAAGAGACATCAATTTAATCATCAACTTCTTTCAAACCAGCAGAAATGTTTCCTTAGATTCACAGCACCGATGTCTCAGCAGAAAGGATTTCCTCACCCACCTTAGTTGTGTGGATTGGGGGATCCATTCATTTTTTTTCGATCACATGAAAATAAAAACGATCTATGGCCAGCCTCCAGCTGTACAATATCTTTTGGATCTACCACCAACACTATGTAGTACAAAAGCCTGCCTGATTGGATACTATTTAAATGAATTGTTTAGGTTGTCCATATATTAAAAAGTTTTCATAAATCTAAAGGAGATTGTACAATCAGATTGTCAAGTGTATGCTATACCTACAGTATAGTGTTCTTGTTCATGATTACTAACAGTGATAAATGTTTTCCCTGTTATATTTATTCTCACCTATGTAGATTTGTTTGCCCGAGAGCTTTGTCTTTGAGTCCATTAAACACCCGGACACATTGTCTAAAGCTGGGTACACACTAGGGTTGCACCAATACCTGTTTTGTACCAACAATACTTGTGCTTAAGTACTCGCTGATACCAGTTGCCAATACCTTTGCGGTGCGATTTGAGCTATACAAAATTAATGGGCTCAAATCACAATTTAAAGATTTACATCTGATTTGAACAGGAATGTGGTGCGATCCTTGTCTGAATCACATGTGGTTTCCCCCACCACTCCTCTGTGAACCTAGGCTGAAGTCATTATGACAAGCCCAGGTTCACACAGGAGCGGTGTGAAAAACAGCATGTGATTCAGACAAGAATCGCACCACATTCCTGATCAAATCACATGTAGTTCTTTACAGTGCAATTTGAGCCCATTCATTTTGTATGAGCTCAAATCCCACAGAAAGTATTGGTTCTAGATATTGGAGCATTTGCAAGTACTCTTGCGAATGCTTAGTATGAGTAAAGATGACAACGGTGATGATAAACGGTGACGATAATTGGGGGAGGGGGGGCGCAGTTTGCCATCTTCGCCCTGGGCACCAAATAACCTTGTCTCAGCACTGCGCAAGGGTATAGCCCATTTTGCAGTAAGCAGAAAAAAGGTGGCCAATTTTTGGGCATACTTGGAAAGGCCAGGGATCGGCAGGCCCAACAGGAAATGGACAGGATCCAGTGGGAGGGAAACATTAAACAAATCCTGTATAAAAGTCTTAATGGACATCCAGAATGGGCGGATTAGGGGACAGTCCCAAAAAAATAGAAAATGAGAGCCAATGTCTCCCCGGCATCTCCAACACACCCAAGGAGTCTTGGAATTGTATCTATACAAAATTTCAGGGGTTCTATGCCAGAAAAATTATATTTTATAAGCCATCTCCTTTTGTTCCACACATTGCGATGATTTGGAAACAGCCTCCCAAATCTTCTTCCACTAAGGGAGAAGGAGGGGGACGATTCACTAACTGGGACCATTTTTGCATATAAGCATGTCAGGGATAGAGGTCACTTTATGTAAAAACTTGTAGATGTCAGTAATGAGATGAGTCTGGTACAGTCCTTGAGCACACAGAAGTTAAACAGGGGTAGGTTTATTTAGAACAAGAGTAGAGGATTTAGAGGCAAAGTAGTGTTTAACCACTTCCCGCCCGGTCAATAGACAATTGACGTCCAGGAAGTGGTTCTGTTATCCTGACTGGACGTCTATTGACGTCCTGCAGGATAAAATGCCGGTGCACGCCCGTGGGGGTGCGCAGCGTGGCGATCGGTGATGCAGGGTGTCAGTCTGACACCCTGCAACTCTGATCTCGGTAAAGAGCCTCCAGTGGATTGATGCCAAATATGTGCCAATCAGTTCCCACAAATGGGCACTGATTGGCACCATTGTGAAAGACCTTTAAATTTGTGATGCCCAACAATGCCACCCATCAGTGTCCATCAGTGCCACCTATCAGTGCCCATCCGTGCCCATCTGTGTCCACCTATCAGTGACCACCAGTGCCCATCCATGCCACCTATCAGTGCCACCCATAAGTACCCATCAGTGCCGCCTATTGGTGCCCATCAGTGCCGCCTATTGGTGCCCATCAGTGCCACGTACCAGAGTAGAAAACGTACTTATTTACAAAAAATATCACATAGAAAGAAAGAAAACCTTTTTTTCTTTTCAAAATTTTCTGTCTTTTTTTATTTTTTTGCGCAAAAAATAAAAACTGCAGAGGTGATCAAATACCACCAAAAGAAAGCTCTATTTGTGGGAACAAAATGATAAAAAATGTGTTTGGGTACAGAGTAGCGCGATGGCACAGTTTTCATTCAAATTGCGACAGCACTGAAAGCTGAAAATTGGCTTGGGCAGGAAGGTGTATATGTGCCTGGTATTGAATTGGTTAATCTATAGGTTAAAGTAGAATAATTGTTTAGGGATCTGATATTTCCTTTGCAGCTCTTCTAAGGGTAGAAGCGCACGGTTGAGGGGATGTACAATGTTTCGAAGCTGGAAAATGCCCGCCTGCGTCCATGGAAGCATTCGATTGTATGATAGACTGTCAGGGATATCGGGATTGAACAGCACATTTAGCAAGCGGGGAACGCGGGGATGCGAGAGAGATTATTGGGGAGCATTTCTTCCATACGAAAAGGGAGAATAACATTGGGCCTAGGCATATATTTCTAAGTTGGCTTACGCAGGAGTTTAGATCTGCTCAGATCATGGCACAGGAATGTACTGGTCTGGTGACGCTCATTTCAATCTCTGCCCATACACTGGGTGCCATTCTGGCTGGGTTTGCTTTTTAAATTCATCAAAATGAATGTTCATAATTGTTACGAAAAGTTAACAAACCTACCAAAAATTCGTATTCAATCCAAATTGAATTTTGGACATGAATTACAAAATACGAACTAACGGGCTACAAACAAACCCGGCAGGAACTCAGCACAGAACAGGGATGGACAGGACTCATGCATGCACATAATCAGTTCCTTCTCTCTCCCGTACCTTATGGCTGGATACGTGAGGTCTCCATATCATGGGTTTGATTTTGAATACTTTTTTCAGGAACCGACTGCTAGGTAAGGAGCCAGATAACCATCCCCTTTGTTTCCGAAGGACCTGCCACCCGAGTCTGGTACCGCTCATCATTGGCTGGCTGCTATTTATTCTTACTGGTTCATGGTTACTTGTAGCAACTGCTCTCCCACTCTGACTCTTCTGCTGAATTAGCCATGTGTGGTGACCTTCCTCCTGTACCTCATTGGTGTTTTACAGGCCATGTTCTTCTGATATGCAACGTACCTCCAGGTACCCCTTTGAATGGGAGAGGGGAAACAATTAGTTTCCCATCAATATGGGAATGGGGCAGAATGATAAGTAAAATAAAGTTAGTTTATAAAAAAAAATAGAAAAAGGAAGATACCTTAAAGTGATTGGTTACTCAGCAAGCACGAGCCCATTGGTGACAGTTGAAAGACGGGAGCATATAAATAGGAGTGGACATCCTGGAATCAGCAGCAGAGCGGCGGTGACAGCTTGAAGACACGTCCTCTCGTTTGGCAGTATGGAATTTCTCCTGCGTCAGCTGATGGAGCGGGCCGCTGCGCCGGGTGGCGACGAGTGGATTCAGCGTTGCCTCTCTCTATCTCCTCCATCTTTGGCTGAACAGGAAATGAGGGCGGCTGTGCCCTCTTCTTCTCGGTCTCTTCCGGCGTTTGTCCCGCCTCCGGTTCCCCGTTTTACTCCTTCCCCTATTGACTCCATTGAAGGCTGCACTGCCCCACCTTTGAAGGTGTCAGTTGCATCATCGGCCCTCCCCTCTCCTGAAGTGCTGGACGGAGGACATGCTAATGTTGATGACAGCGCGGTGGAGGCTGATGACGCTGCGAATGGGAAGGGCAGGGAGCTGGGCAAGAGGATTTTGAAAGGACGCCGCTGCTATTCTCCATCGCCGCCTGCTAAGTCAGCTAAGACTACGAAGGGTAAGGGTGGTAAAAAAGCTCCTTCCCAGTCTAAAAGTGTTGCACCATCTCACGCTCAGGCCCAGGGACATTTTGCTGTGGCTATGCACGCTGATGCTGGTGGTCCTCCTAATAATGCATTGCCTGCTATCTCTGATCTTTTTTCTTATGCAGGTCACAGTGATGCTTCAGTACATGCTTCAGCGCAGACGCACGGTACTATCCCGGTGGTAACGAGTGGTGCAGCTTCAGTACAGAATCCAGGAGGTGAGTCTCAAAATGCTGCCTTGACTACTCTGATTTCTAGCTTTTCATCTATGTCTGAACAATTGCTACAATTTTTGGCTAGAACTCCTTTGCAGGATGGGAATGTTTCGCGTGCTTGGTCAGGTCACAACTCTGCGCAGGCTGCGTCTGTGACGGAACAGATGGTTCATGTTGAGCCACGTCCTAGTGCGCCTAATCTTGCCAATGTTCCGGAAAATAGTTTTCGTGAAGCTATGGCTTGCGAGATGTCCCCATTGGGGTTTCACTTGCCCGCGGCAGTTAAAGCTAAAATATGGAAAGGAGAATATATAGATATACTCTCGCTGTTGCCAGCTGCAGAGGACAGGTCTCTTAAAAGGGAACAAGAGAAGAATATAGATGATAGGCGTAAAGTAGTGCCCCGTTCTTTCAACAACTGGCTTCAGGCATTCTGTATTTACACCAGTGTCATGGGTGAGAAACATCCTGAGAGTTGTTCAAAGATGTTTCATCATGTGGAAATTATTTTGGAGGCATACAAGAATTTCCCAGGTTTGTCATGGTTTACTTATGACGAATCGTTTAGACAAAAATTGGCGGTGCACGGTTCTTACAATGGGGGTCTAAAGATGTTGGGTTGTGGCTTAATTTGTTGCTGCCTCAAAGGCCGGTTGTTCGATCCCCCGCGGTTTAAGCTGGTCCTTTTCGTAAGGGTCTCTGTTTTGGTTTTAACGAGGGGCAATGTAAATGGCCACAGACATGCCGATTCAAGCACGAATGTGCTAATTGTTCTGGCATGCATCCAGCTTCCAAATGCTTCAAAAAATTGACAGTGGCTGGGCAAACCCCGTCTAGGGACCTTTTTCGTAAAGGCGGTAACACCGGTGAAGCTGGCAGAAATGTTGCCATATCTCCACATGTGGCCTCGGCGTCGGGAAGCGGAATTAATAATTGAAGGATTTAGGTTCGGTTTTTTATTACCCTCTTTTTCTGGGGTGGGTTGTACGGTGGTTGATAATTTGCCGTCGGTTGACAGGTTTAAATTGGTTGTTAGGGATAAGATTAATAAAGAAGTTCTGGCCGGTAGGGTTTTGGGTCCGTTTGCTTCCCCCCCGTTTGAAGATTTTAGGATATCACCATTGGGGATTATTCCTAAGAAAGACGGGAAGAGTTTTCGGATGATACATCATTTATCGTTTCCGGTGGGTTCTTCTTTAAATGATGACATTGACTCAGAGGCTTGTACGGTGTCATATGGTTCTTTTGATGATGCGATGGTTTTGATTCGTTCGGTTGGTGAGTCTGTTTTTTTGTCTAAAGCGGATATTAACCACTTGACTACTGGGCACTTAAACCCACTTAATAACCAGACCAATTTTCAGCTTTCGGTGCTCTCACATTTTGAATGACAATAACTCAGTCATACAACACTATAACCAAATGAAATTTTTGTCCTTTTTTTCCCACAAATAGAGCTTTCTTTTGGTGGTATTTTATCACCTCTGCGGTTTTTATTTTTTTCACTATAAATGAAAAAAGAACGAAAATTTTGTAAAAAAATGAATTTTTCTTCATTTCTATTATAAAATTTTGCAAAAAAGTAATTTTTCTTCATAAATTTGGCCTAAAATGTATACTGCTACATATCTTTGGTAACAAAACAAAAAAAATTTAGATATTATTTAGTCTGGGTGAAAGTTATAGGGTCTAAAAGCTATGGTACCAATTACTGAAAATTGATCAATTTGATCACACCTGATGTACTGACATCCTCTCTCATTTCTTGAGACCCTAACATGCCAGAAAAGTACAAATACCCCCAAATGACCCCTTTTTGGAAAGAAGACATTCCAAGGTATTTAGAAAGAGGCCTGGTGAGTTTTTTGAAGTTGTAATTTTTCCCACAATTCTTTGCAAAATCAAAATTTTTTTCATTTTTATTTTCTTTCCACAAAATTTTCATATTAGCGGGTTATTTCTCACACACAGCATATGCATACCACAAATTACACCCCAAAACACATTCTGCTATTCCTCCCGAGTATGGCGATACCCCATGTGTGGGACTTTTACACAGCGTGGCCACATGGAATGGCGCCAAACTTTGCGACTTAAAAATCCCCATAGGTGACGCTTTAAATATTTTTACTGGTTACATCATTTTAGTTGGAGAAGAGGTCTAGGGCCAAAATTATTGCTCTCGCTCTAACGTTCGCAGCGATACCTCACATGTGTGGTTTGAACACCGTTTTCATATGTGGGCGGGACTTGCGTATGCGTTCGCTTCTGCATGCGAGCTCACGGGGACAGGGGCGCTGTATGCCCAGAGTATTGCGGAGTATGCCCAGAGTATTGCGGAGTATGCCCAGAGTATTGCGGAGTATGCCCAGAGTATTGCAGAGTATGCCCAGAGTATTGCGGAGTATGCCCAGAGTATTGCGGAGTATGCCCAGAGTATTGCGGAGTATGCCCAGAGTATTGCGGAGTATGCCCAGAGTATTGCGGAGTATGCCCAGAGTATTGCAGAGTATGCCCAGAGTATTGCAGAGTATGCCCAGAGTATTGCGGAAGTATGCCCAGAGTATTGCGGAAGTATGCCCAGAGTATTGCAGAAGTATGCCCAGAGTATTGCGGAAGTATGCCCAGAGTATTGCGGAGTATTGCAGAGTATGCCCAGAGTATTGCGGAAGTATGCCCAGAGTATTGCGGAAGTATGCCCAGAGTATTGCGGAAGTATGCCCAGAGTATTGCGGAAGTATGCCCAGAGTATTGCGGAGTATGCCCAGAGTATTGCGGAGTATGCCCAGAGTATTGCGGAGTATGCCCACCAGAGTATGCCCAGAGTATGCCCAGAGTATTGCGGAGTATGCCCACCAGAGTATGCCCAGAGTATGCCCAGAGTATTGCGGAGTATGCCCACCAGAGTATGCCCAGAGTATTGCGGAGTATGCCCACCAGAGTATGCCCAGAGTATTGCCCCCCCAGAGTATTGCCCCCCCCAGAGTATTGCCCCCCCCAGAGTATTGCCCCCCCCCCAGAGTATTGCCCCCCCCCAGAGTATTGCCCTCCCCCAGAGTATTGCCCCCCCCAGAGCATTGCAGAGTATGTGCAGCAGGGATGGCTGAGCAGGGAGGGATGGATGGATGGATCTGTGACTACATTTGTCACAGATCCATCCCGCAGCACTGGCGCTGCCATCCGCTCCCTCCCCTCTCCTCTCACACTGTACCGATCGGTACAGAGAGAGGAGGGAGGAACCGGCGTCATCAAATGACGCCGGTCTGTTTACATCTGATCGCGCCGTCATTGGACGGCGCGATCACGTGGTAAACCGCCGCTATCAGCGGCGATTTACCGTGATTCGTGACCTGCCGGGTCCAGAGGATTGCGGAGTATGCCCAGAGTATTGCGGAGTATGCCCAGAGTATTGCGGAGTATGCCCAGAGTATTGCGGAGTATGCCCAGAGTATTGCAGAGTATGCCCAGAGTATTGCAGAGTATGCCCAGAGTATTGCGGAAGTATGCCCAGAGTATTGCGGAAGTATGCCCAGAGTATTGCGGAAGTATGCCCAGAGTATTGCGGAGTATGCCCAGAGTATTGCAGAGTATGCCCAGAGTATTGCAGAGTATGCCCAGAGTATTGCGGAAGTATGCCCAGAGTATTGCGGAAGTATGCCCAGAGTATTGCGGAAGTATGCCCAGAGTATTGCGGAAGTATGCCCAGAGTATTGCGGAGTATGCCCAGAGTATTGCGGAGTATGCCCAGAGTATTGCGGAGTATGCCCACTAGAGTATGCCCAGAGTATGCCCAGAGTATTGCGGAGTATGCCCACCAGAGTATGCCCAGAGTATGCCCAGAGTATTGCGGAGTATGCCCACCAGAGTATGCCCAGAGTATTGCGGAGTATGCCCACCAGAGTATGCCCAGAGTATTGCCCCCCCCAGAGTATTGCCCCCCCCAGAGTATTGCCCCCCCCCCCAGAGTATTGCCCCCCCCCTAGAGTATTGCCCTCCCCCAGAGTATTGCCCCCCCCAGAGCATTGCAGAGTATGTGCAGCAGGGATGGCTGAGCAGGGAGGGATGGATGGATGGATCTGTGACTACATTTGTCACAGATCCATCCCGCAGCACTGGCGCTGCCATCCGCTCCCTCCCCTCTCCTCTCACACTGTACCGATCGGTACAGAGAGAGGAGGGAGGAACCGGCGTCATCAAATGACGCCGGTCTGTTTACATCTGATCGCGCCGTCATTGGACGGCGCGATCACGTGGTAAACCGCCGCTATCAGCGGCGATTTACCGTGATTCGTGACCCGCCGGGTCCTCTGGACCCGGCGGTCACGGACATTCCCGTGTGCGCGCCCCAGGGGGCGCGCGGGAGCGCGACTCTGGAATCACGTTATATAACGTGATCCCAGAGTTAAGCAACCACCTTGCCGCCGTTATTTTTCGGCAGGTGGTTGCTAAGTGGTTAAATCGGCTTTTCGTCTTTTGCCCATCCACCCGTCTGCTTTTGATTCACTAGGTTTTTATTTTGAAAATTTTTTTTATTTCGATCGTTGTTTGCCTATGGGGTGTTCTCTGTCTTGTAGTTATTTTGAGACTTTTTCATCATTTTTGGAGTGGTCAGTTTCGCTGGTGGCAGGTTCTACTACATTGATCCACTACCTAGACGATTTCCTCTTTATCGGGTCCTCGAATACGGAATGTCTGTATTTGTTTACAACCTTTAGGATGATTTGTAGAAAATTTGGAGTTCCGCTGGCAGAAGAAAAATCGGTATGGCCTTCCACTTCGTTGGAGTTCCTGTGTATCACGATTGATACTATAAAGATGGAATTCCGTTTGAATACCTTGAGAAGGTTTGCCGTATGCGGTTTTTAGTTTCATTTGTTTTCAGCAAGCCTAAGGTAACGCTGCGTACATTGCAGACTTTATTGGGCTTATTGGCCTTTGCGACTAGAGTCATTGCGGTCGGAAGAGTTTTTTCAAAGCGTTTGTATCTGGCTTTGGCAGGTCTGAAGAACCCTCGACATTTTGTTAGGATCTCTTCGGATTTGAGGGATGATTTGAAGGTTTGGGATTGTTTTCTTGTTTCGTTTAACGGGTGTTGTTTTTGGCAGACTCCATTTTGTGAGTTTTCAGCTATTTCCCTTTTTACGGATGCTTCAGGGTCGTGCGGTTATGGTGTGTTTTGGAACGATCACTGGTCGGCTTCTCATTGGCCGGTGGAGTGGATTGAAAGAGGTTTGACTTCTAATATTGTATTCCTGGAAATTTTTCCCATTCTAGTGGCTTTGGAATTGTGGGGTGACAGGTTTCGTGATTCACGGTTGCTTTTTCATTCTGACAATAAAGGTGTAGTTTTCGCCATTAATTGTTTGAATTCCAAATCCCGTCCTGTGCTTGCTGTTCTTCGTCAGATTGTGTTTAAATGTCTTCTTCTTAATATCTGGAATAAGGCGAAATATGTCCCGGGTCATTTTAACGACGTGGCTGATGCGCTGTCTCGATTTCAACAGGATCGTTTCAGAGCGTTGAGGCCGCACGCGGATCTGCTTGGCCTGCAGTGTCCTGTCCAGCTTTGGTCCATAGTCTAGTGAGAGTGCAAGATGCTGTCCGGAATTCGTTGGCTCCTGCCACGTGGTCGAATTATAATGCCGCGTGGAATAGCTGGTGTTCCTTTTTGTTGGCTAACGGGCTTCATTCTGCTGCATACAATGAGCAATTGGTCCTTTCATTTTTGGATTTTTTAATGGGTTTAAAATACTCATATTCTCATGTAGTTAAAAATCTAGCGGGAGTGTCGTTTTTTGTTAAATGGCGTGGACTGCCTTCGTGTTCAAGTTTTTTTTCGGTACAGCAAGTGTTGAAAGGTTATCGTAAAAGTAACTTTGCAGTGGATACTCGTGTTCCGGTCACTGTCGATTTGCTGCGAGCATTAATGACAGTGACTGATTCGGTGTGTTCCACTGCTTTTGAAGCGGTACTTTTCAAGGCTTCTTTTAGTGTTTGTTTTTTTGGTGCTTTTAGGATTTCGGAATTAATACCTAAATCCGCATTTGCTGCTAATGGGCTGTACTACTCTGACTTGTCATTCGTAGAGGGTGGTATGTGCATTTTTCTGAGGCACAGTAAGACGGATCAGTTGGGGAAAGGCCGGCTGATTGCGGTTGCGCGAATTTCTGACAGTGTTATTTGCGCTTGTCATTTAATGTCCTTGTATTGTTCGATGCGTCCTAAAGTTGAGCCTCATTTGTTTGTACATGTGGATGGACTTCCGCTCACCCAGTTTCAATTTTCGGCGGTCCTGCGAAAATGTTTAGTAACTTTGAATCTTAGCCATTTGCATATTACTACTCACTCGTTTAGGATAGGTGCAGCTACCGAAGCTTTTAGGCTTGGTTTATCTGACACCGTGATTCGGGACCTGGGTGGGTGGAAGTCCAATTGTTTTAAGTCTTATGTTAGGCCTAATCTTTGCCATTTCTGAATGTTGCAGGTGCATCACAACGTACTGTGTGGATATTAGGTCACTCCTATATATTCTGGGCTAAACATCGTGCTGCTGTTCGCTCTTATGGGAATAATCTGGGTTTAGATGGGAAGGATGTTTTTATTTGTAGGTATGGCAGACGCGGGATGTCATGGTTTGACTTGCGCGCTGCTTTGAATAGACTGAATTCTTCATGGCCTCCGCCTGATGTGATTATTTTTCATCTCGGGGGTAATGACTTAGGACATTACAAAACTCTGGATTTGCTTAATAGAATTAGACTTGACTTGTATCAATTACATTTGGTACTCCCTGATACGGTACTAATATTTTCTGAAATCATTACGAGACTTGCGTGGTTACTGTCTCCTGAACTGATGTTCTTGGAGAAAATTAGAAAGAAAATTAATAGGGCGGTGGCTAAATTTATGCCCTCTATAAGTGGGATTTCTTTTAGACATTCGGATTTAGAGGGTGGGCTTCCAGGGTTCTATCGTCCTGACAATGTTCATTTGTCGGACGTGGCTTTGGATTTGTTCAATTTGGATCTACAGTCTAGTGTGGAATTGGCCGTTGCCAGGGTGGGGTGCCAGGCTGTTAGTCATGGCCTGGCGTGTGGGGATAGTTCTTGAGTAGTACCTAGTATTTAGTTTGAGCTATTATAGCTGAACTAGTTATGGAGTTATAGTAGTAAAAAGCGTAGTAAAAGTAATGGTCGTTGAGTTATAATATACGTTTTTCCGTTACTACCAACATTTAGAGCTACGGCCAAATTTTATTCCAACAAATAAGAATTACCAACAAATAAAATATTTTATTAAACATGAAGATTGGTCTTAGAATGAATTATTAAAATGGTTTGGCATTTCTGCATTCATTCCCATGGGAGAGGGGAAACAATTAGTTTCCCATCAATATGGGAATGGGGCAGAATGATAAGTAAAATAAAGTAAGTTTATAAAAAATAAAAAAAAATAGAAAAAGGAAGATACCTTAAAGTGATTGGTTACTCAGCAAGCACAAGCCCATTGGTGACAGTTGAAAGACGGGAGCATATAAATAGGAGTGGACATCCTGGAATCAGCAGCAGAGCGGCGGTGACAGCTTGAAGACACGCCCTCCCTCCCTCCCCGTCGCAGCTCTAGATGTGTGGTTGTCATGTCCCTTCTTGTGAAGGGGATAGTTCTTGAGTAGTACCTAGTATTTAGTTTGAGCTATTATAGCTGAACTAGTTATGGAGTTATAGTAGTAAAAAGCGTAGTAAAAGTAATGGTCGTTGAGTTATAATATAAGTTTTTCCGTTAATACCAACATTTAGAGCTACGGCCAAATTTTATTCCAACAAATAAGAATTACCAACAAATAAAATATTTTATTAAACATGAATATTGGTCTTAGAAAGAATTATTAAAATGGTTTGGCATTTCTGCATTCATTCCCATGACTTCAGTCCAGACTCCTAAACAGTTAACAAAACGTAAATAGAAAGCTGTGATAGTACAGTCCATTATCATTTAACAAAACAAAATGTGGGAAAAATAGGCCTAATTTCACACTCTCGGCACTAATGGGGTATAGGTATTTACAGTTGTGCAAATAAAATTATCTATGTCCTATATCTAGGACATGAATAAAGCAGCTGCTCAAAATAAAACAAAACATATACACATAGTAAAATAATGATAAAAATCATCAAAAGTCTTTATCAATAAAATACAGCAGCGCTAGTGATCAGGGCACAGTTCAAAACCGAAACACTCATTCACATTCAAAGAGATAAATGAAAGTAAGAAAGTTCTCCAGAGCTCAGAGGGTGCACAAATATTCCGTGACAAAAAAGGGGTGCTCTTCAAGACAATTTCAACTGTCCATGATTGGTGACATCACTCGTGAGCCGAACAAAGCATGCGAAGATCCTGTGACAATATCCCCTCAAGGATGTCTACTCACCAGATTGATGTTATAACAGGCTTTGAACAGTAATGTCATCGGATTCCCTCTTTCTCATGGAGATGATATTCCAGCAGCATGCAGTACTCCTAATGACCATCCGGTGTCAGGGCACATAAAAAAAGCTTGATATGGTGTGATACCATTTAAAAAACTTTTATTTTAACATGCTGTTAAAAATCATGCATACAAACAGCAACAAAAAAAGCTCCGCAGAGCAGTAACTGAAACAAGGTGTAATGCCTTTCAGCCGGTCATCAGCTCACAGAGGGTGATAGATAGTTTGTGGATGCGAGCGTTTGCCGCTAGCACACTAGATTACTCTCCTAACTGGAGCACAGCTGAACCACAGCGTCAGGCGTACATGTATCAAAATATCGCGAGATCAGGCCCTGACGTTTCGTCCTTCTGACTTCTTCTGAGGGCGTAATCTCGCAGGTCACAAGTCAGTGTTAAATAGTGTTCATGTTGTGTCAGCCACGCCTACTGCAATATTAACACCTCGTATTCCTGCTACCACCACCGAACACACATGCAGTGTTTCACAGTAATAAACTCACTGGGGCCACATTGCTGCGCATATATGCTGCACTCAGATCACTTAAAATGTATGAACAGTGGAACTTTAAAATAAGGCATTAGTGTTCTCTCAAACTTAATATACTCAGTATAATTACATACATATATATTTTCATCTCTCCGGGAGGTTCAATCTGCATACAAGATATAAAATATCTCTATATATACAGATACATGTAAACCCTCTGAAGTTGTAAATGCATCTCTCCATCCAAAATATGGCCATGCGGGGGGCGGAGGCCTCCTGTAAGCTTGACACACGTTGCGGTTCCCCTCTGATAGCGGTCTCCACTCCTTTACTGTATAATCTATATATGGGATGTTGGTAATGTTTGATTTATTGTGATATGAATCAGTGTGTTCTCTGTATACCCGCATGCTTTTTCTTCTTAAGTAAAGAATTTATAATCCTTGCCAGTTGATGATGACAATAAAGCAACATATGCAGACTGGCAGCTTACTGGTCAAGTTCTTCTTGGTTTTGCCCATAGTTTCACTTTGAACATTTGACAGGTTCTTATTCATTTTGGACTTAAAATTGTTCTACTTTAATCTCTCTGCGCTTTAGGAATTTTGTAATTACTTTTAAACTGCAGCTTATGATGTCATGATTCATCAACTTTCTGACTCACAAGGAGCAGATAGTAGAAGGTGTGCACTACAATATTCAATTCAGAGCTATGCAACAATTTACTGATAAAACACGTCAGATAACAAGAACCTTAATCATAATGTACTTCCAAAAAAACAATTTTCAGATAAAGCAAGTTTCAGATAAAAAAATTCTGGACTAATACTGACAATAACTGAAATTTGATGTTGCACTCCATCCAGAGCTGGAATATAATCAAACTCAGAGTCACAGGACAGCTAGACACAATTCAAAGCTCACAGAGTAAAATGTGCATTAAAGAGGAGTTCCACCTTAAAAATGGCTTGCCTTTAATGTAAAAAACTTAAATGTTTTACTCACTTCAATCTAGGCAGATTTCATAATCTGTCTAGTTTCTGGTCCTAGGTAGTTCAACTTCCTGTCCTAAGACCCCATTGCCTCCTGGGAAATGATAACACTAATTTCTCAGGAGTCTCTGGGCATTACTGTGCCTAATTGTGCCTAATTGCCCAACATACACCGCTTCCTGAAAACCAAGAAGAAAAAGTTACTGGGCTTCACATGCCCACACATATGATGGATACAGCCACAACATGGGCTGGAGGATATACGGCAAGTGTTTGCAATGATTTTTGGAACAATTGGGGAGCTGTTAATATGTTTTAGGGACTATTTAATGTGATTAATTTTAGCTTGCAAAAAAATGAAAAAATCTGATTTAAGGGCTTATTTAGATGATTGGTAATGGGGTAGTAAAACAGGTGTCAGCTGTGGTTTAACCAACCACCCATCTAAAGATTCAGTAATATACAACCAAAGGAGACTGTACATATGTCACATCTGAGATATCCTGCTTCATGTAGAAACTGCTGCATGTTTAAACATTGCCTTATGCCGCATACAGTCAGACGGATTTAAGTTAAAACCATGCATCCTTGGAAACAATTTGACGCATGCTCGGAAGCATTGAACTTCATTTTTCTAGGCTCGTCATAGTGTTGTGGTGTGTCCGTGTGTATGCAAGACAGCTTGAGCGGAATTCCGTCTGAAAACCCTGTCAGAATAAATTCAGATGGAAAAAAACGGTCATGTGTATGTGACTTTACTGTCAATTAAATGTGTAGTAACACATACAAATGTTTTTGAACTATACCATACTTTTTTCAGTCAATTAGACATCAATTATTGTCTATAGATATGTTATATTGAACATTTATCCCGGGGGTAGTTTGTCGCTACATATAATTGCTGTGCTATGAATAGCATAAATTGTATAAATTTACCTGAACAGAAGTATATAAAATTACACACATGGCTGAATGATATATACAAAAGAGTAATACCACGCCAGGTGGGTTCACAGCTACACTATATTACCAAAAGTGTTGGGACACCGGCCTTTACACGCACATAAACTTTAATGGTAACCCAGTCTTAGTCCATAGGGTTCAATATTGAGTTGGCCCACCCTTTGCAGCTATAACAGCTTCAACTCTTTTGGGAAGACTGTTCGGGTTTAGGAGTGTGTCTATGAGAATGTTTGACCAATCTTCCAGAAGTGTATTTGCGAGGTCAAGCACTGATGTGGGTGAGAAGGCCTGGCTCTCAGTCTCTCTGGGAAGTTATGCTTTTAAGAATCCCCCCACTCCTCTAACAACATTGGAGGTTTATTTTATAAAGGGGGTGGAACAGGTACCTAGTTTTGGCAGCGAATAGCCAGTTCAGGTGTCCTTATACTAAAAGTGATTTTTCATTATGTACTGAAGAACCTTTTAAAGAAAATGTTAAGCAATGTTTGTGTACATTGAGGATCACAATGGATGTTTGAGAATACAAGGGATAGAAGGGAATGGATTGTTCAAAAGAAGAAGTTATGTACTTTGTAGTTGTGCCAAACACAAGTATACTGGATGCCAAACTATGATCCCCTGTGGGTTAAATCATGAATGGGATGTTACATATTTACTGTATATGAATGAGAAAGAGTATAATGCTTCTTTCTTCTGCCAAGCTGCATGATAAAATATGAGATAAGTAACAAAATAAATAAAAATAATTAATATGTTTGAAAAAAACAAGTGTTTATTTGTGAATGGCAATTTTAGGTTGTGCGGACGATCCCCGCTGAGCAAGCAAAGGGATTCACGGGTCGGATCATCACGGATCCTTCCTGTGTGAAAGAGCCCTTAAACAATTATTCGTGTGTGTGTCATTTTGTTACATTTGTGTTGTCTCGCTTTTCTGTTTCTTTATATTTAAGTTCCTCAACAAACATATACATGAAATCTTAATTTCAATAACACCAAGTGACTATGTGTGATCCTTGAAAAAAAATTGCAACAAATAAATCAGAACGAAGCAGTCCTCTATTGTGACCAAACACAAATAACAGTCCAAAAGTGTAGAAAAAACTGCAAGGTTGAAATTAAGAATTCCACATGGATATGACCCACTTTGTGAAAGGATAGAGACACCACCGCCGATATAGGGAGGAGGCTTACCAGATGGTGTTGACTTGGTGAGGTATATACCACCCAAGTCAAAACAAGCTTGTATAATCAGTCAGCAAGATGTATCCAGCTGGTCCTGAATCCACATATCAGTTGGCACCACAAATTCCAATAAACATTAGGAAGTGTAAAATGCATGTAGTCTTGATGGAGCCAGAGATACAGTAACCACATAACATGCGTAATGGGAACAAAAACTCACATAGTGTGATATCGTACAAGGTAGTATTTATTAAAAAGATTCAAAATGAACACTCACATTTGGAAGAACATCATAGGCATATCACAAAGTGCAAGAACGATGTGTGTGAATGGTTGTAACTGACGCGTTTCAACTAAACAGTCATCATCGTTAAGAAGGTTTTCCTAATGCAGACCAAAACAAAGGAAACCACAACATGTGCAGTGAAATAATAATTCACTTTTTATAAAGCAAAGTATCTTGCAATCACAAATACAATTTTAATTAAATCATTCTTTAAAGAGAAGTTTGGTGTTTCTTTTAGCAGCCATACTTCCCTAAGTGGATGCAGCATCAGTCCGATGCTGCATCTGTCCTCCGCCAGCTCTAAGGCTGAGAACTTAGCGTGAAAAGACCGCTGATCACTCAGTTCTCCCAGCTCTGTGAGCAGAGAGCTGGTGACTGCCAGCGGGTTGCTAAGAGGCTGAGCCAGGTGCTGAGCCAGGTGCCAGTCAAGGCTCCTGGATGGATCCCAACCATATGAATGTGATCTTTTCCCAGTCTGGACCAGCTCTGTGACGTCAGCCGAAAACGGGTCACAGGAGTGCAGAACAAACTGCACTAATGTGATCCACAGGGGAAGTACTGCCAAACAAGCCTTGTCTGTACTTCTCCTTTAAAACTGTATATCCAGCCAAAATTGTTATTTTTAGTTTAAGAGTAAAACCCCTGTTAGGTTTTCCTACTATCTGGTGTACCCTCACTTACTATCAGTGTGACAGAGGTTTCAAGGGTTTTGATACACTTTTATTTTTATTTTAGAATGGATAACTTTCCTAGGCATATTTAGCATTTCATTTTCGCATATTAGTCAGCCCACAGTGATTTCAGAATTCTAAGAATACAAATGTAATTCTGTGCTGTTATACATTGAAAAAACAACATAACTAGGACATGTAGGCAGCTATAAAAATAGCCTTCTCAGAGACTCATTAACTGCTCTGTCTGTCTGGTTTCTAGACTACACATAGGTTGATTCACATTGTGGACTATTTGCAGGGACCTCATGGATAAGGTTACAGAAGTAGTCTGCAGTGCTCTTCATCCATAGGAAACAATGTTGTCTTTGTCACTAGTTATTCTCTGTTGATGTACCTTAGAGACAGCAGAATACAATGCTCTGATAGTTAGCCAGGCTGCTGAATTGTCTGATTATCACATGACTCATGAAAGAGGGTAACATTACATAGGGGCTACTGAAAGAAAATAAACCAATTTTGCTATTTGGTGTTAAGCTTTATTCTATATGATAGTTTTTGCATAGGCCGTTGTTATGTTATTAGCAATGCATACAAAGTACATTACAGATATTAACCTTTGGGTAGTCTGATGACCGTTATAATGTGCATATCGAAAAATATTTTTTTGGTGGAATGGAGTTAAAACCTCTAGGATGGGATGACTCTGATTGTTCATAGGAAGCCGCTGGCTGTGGTAGTAATGCCACTGCTAAATATTTTAGTACTCGATGCTGCTGTGGGTTCAACTCATCTAGGCACCCATTTACTTTGTCCATATACTTAACCTCCGTACCACTCCAAACCTGCAGCTCAACCCTACCAAAGACTGGTGGGGTATTGAAGTAAAATGATGCAATACTATACAGTCTAATATAACCTATATAACTATTGCATATATGTGTGTTCATTTGCATACCCTTATAATTGCTAGACTATAAGAATCTGTTAAGCACAATAATGTAACAAACACATCTGCTTAGTAAACAATGTTACATTTATTTCCCAAGAACATAGGAATATACAAAACAGCAAATATCTATAACATATAACAACAATACAATTCAAACCTCCTCACTGCCAAGCAGACCTATTTCATCACCCTCATTAAAAACGTATCATCCCGTCCCCGCCAACTCTTCTCTACCTTCAACTCTCTCCTTCGTCCTCCATTGCCACCAACCACTAACTCACTCACCACCCAGGAGATTGCCAATCACTTCAAACAGAAGATTGGAGATCTCTACTGTTCAGAAACCCTCTACACTTCACACCTCATGCCCACAGGCACAGTCATTACTTCCCTCCGTCAACCCCACCACAATAGACCCACCACAGAAACTGCTCTCCTAAAACTAACAAATGATATACTAATGGCCAAAACTAAGGGACACTATTCTGTGCTCCTACTCCTGGACCTCTCTGCTGCCTTTGATACAGTTGATCATCCCCTCCTCCTCAAAAAACTCCACACCTTTGGTCTCTGTTAGGGTTGTCCCGATACCACTTTTTTAGGACCGAGTACAAGTACGGATACTTTTTTTCAAGTAGTCGCCGATACCAAATACCGATACTTTTTTTAAATGTGTCCCTAAATGCAGCCGTGTCCCCCCACAAATGCAGCCATGTCCCCCACATATTGCAGCCATGTCATGTCCCCCACATGCAGTCATGTATGTCCCCCCACATAATGCAGCCATGTATGTCCCCCACATATGCAGCCATGTATGTCCCCCCACATATGCAGCCATGTATGTCCCCCACATATGCAGCCATGTATGTCCCCCACATATGCAGCCATGTATGTCCCCCCACATATGCAGCCATGTATGTCCCCCACATATGCAGCCATGTATGTCCCCCACATATGCAGCCATGTATGTCCCCC
Organism: Rana kukunoris; assembly: GCA_029574335.1. NCBI lineage: Eukaryota > Metazoa > Chordata > Amphibia > Anura > Ranidae > Rana > Rana kukunoris. Next base: position 61,357,931 of record CM056058.1, on the reverse strand, counting down.
ACATATGCAGCCATGTATGTCCCCCATATGCAGTCATGTATGTCCCCCATATGCAGCCATGTATGTCCCCCATATGCAGCCATGTATGTCCCCCATATGCAGCCATGTATGTCCCCCATATGCAGCCATGTATGTCCCCCATATGCAGCCATGTATGTCCCCCATATGCAGCCATGTATGTCCCCCATATGCAGCCATGTATGTCCCCCATATGCAGCCATGTATGCAGCCATGTATGTCCCCCATATGCAGCCATGTATGCAGCCATGTATGTCCCCCATATGCAGCCATGTATGTCCCCCATATTGCAGCGATGCGTCCCTCATACCTTTTAGATATGCTGATGCTGCCTCTGCCGCATACCGCCGTATCCCCTGCACAATCGCTTAGCGCATTACAAGCTTTCATTCTAAAAACTTGTAAATGGCCGCGCTCCGTGTATTAAAACTCCCCTTCTCTGAATGGAGGGATCCGTCCAATCCCACGCAAGGGGGAGTGTCTATACGCGGATTCGTGCATAGACACTCCCCCTTGCTCGGGATTGGAGGGATCCCTCCAATCCGGAGAAGGGGAGTGTCAATACACGGCCATTTACAAGTATTCAGAATGAATGCTTGTAATGTAAGCTATGCGATTGTGCAGGGGGATACGGCGGTATGCGGCAGAGAGAGGCGGCGTCAGCATATCTAAAAAGGTATGAGGGACGCATCGCTGCAATATTGGGGGGGAAGTATTCTATTTCAGTACTCCCGCAAATACTCGGTATCGGTCCCGATACCGATACTAGTATCGGTATCGGGACAACCCTAGTCTCTGTGACTGTACTCTTCGCTGGTTCTCTACTTACTTATCCAACCGTACCTTCAGCGTTACTTACAATTCTACTTCCTCCTCTCCTCTTCCATTCTCCATTGGGGTCCCCCAAGGTTCTGTTCTTGGACCTCTCCTGTTTTCAATCTACACCTCCTCCCTGGGTCAGCTGATAGCCTCCCATGGCTTCCAATATCATCTCTATGCTGATGACACTCAAATCTATTTCTCTACCCCTGAACTCACTCCTTCATTCTCCTCCTGTATCACTAATTTACTATCAGATATATCACTTTGGATGTCGCACCACTTTCTCAAACTCAATCTATCCAAAACGGAACTTATCATTTTCCCTCCCCCACGTGTCTCTTCCCCTGATCTCTCTGTCAAAATTGATGGCACAACTATCAGCCCATCCCCACATGTCAAGGTTCTAGGTGTAGTCCTGGACTCTCAACTGTCCTTTAAACCTCACGTTCAATCTCTGTCCGAAAATTGCCGCCTCAACCTTCGCAACATCTCCAAAATACGCCCCTTTCTAACCAATGACACCACAAAACTATTAATTCACTCCCTGGTCATCTCTCGCCTTGATTACTGCAACTCCCTTCTCACTGGCCTACCGCTGCACACTCTATCTCCTCTTCAGTCCATCATGAACGCTGCTGCCAGACTCATCCACCTTACCAACCGCTCTGTCTCTGCTGCTCCTCTCTGCCAATCCCTCCACTGGCTTCCGCTCACCCAACAAATTAAATTCAAACTACTAACAATTACCTACAAAGCCATCCACAACTCTGCCCCCAGCTACATCACTGACCTAGTTTTTAAATACCAACCTAATCGCTCTCTTCGTTCTTCTCAAGACCTCCTACTCTCTAGCTCTCTCATCACCTGCTCCCATGCTCATCTCCAGGACTTTTCCAGAGCCTCTCCAAGCCTATGGAACTCCTTACCCCAATCAATCCGTCTATCTCCCTCCCTATTAGCTTTTAGAGGATCCCTGAAAACCCTCCTCTTCAGAGAAGCCTACCCTTCCCACACCTAGCAACTGCACTTTTCATTTGAGTCCATCTGACCATCCCCCACAGATAACTACCCTTTGTTCCACTTGTCCCTCCCTTCTAGATTGTAAGCTCTTACGAGCAGGGCCCTCTGATCCCTCCTGTTTTGATTTGTATTGTGAATGTACTGTCTTCCCTGATGTAAAGCGCTGCGTAAACTGTTGGCGCTATATAAATCCTGTATAATAATAATAATAATAATAATAATAACCATCAAACATCAAAGACACATATCACATCCTCTAGAATAAACTCATTGGCTGGTCTCCAGATGTTACAAAGAGAGAGCTCTGTGCTGCATGGTTTAGGCCTGAGCCAGCATTCAGAGCTGGTCTCAAAATGGCAAAGAGAGAGCCTCATGGCAAAGGCCAGCATCGAGAGAGAGAGAGAGAGAGAGAGAGAGAGAGAGAGAGAGAGAGAGAGAGAGAGAGAGAGAGAGAGAGAGAGAGAGAGAGAGAGAGAGAGAGAGAGAGAGAGAGAGAGAGAGAGAGAGAGAGCTCTTTGGTTGCCACAGCAGTCACACCTCATCCAACCTCAACAGATTATTTTACTGACCGTCCTGCCGTAATTGGCCTCTGGGTGGCAGTATTGCCCATATCATCTCCAGGAGCCCTGGGCCATCTTCCTTTAAAACGATGGCACTGTATCAGCCAGCTGATCTTGAGAATAGGAAATAGATATGTAGAAACTCCAAAAATATTATATTAACAATTCCCAAGTTCAGCTGGCTGATGCAGTTCCATGGTTCTAAAGGAAGATGGCCCAGGGCTCCTGGAGATGATATGGGCAATACTGCCACCCAGAGGCCAATAATGACAGGACGGTCAGTAACATAATCTGTTGACAAAGACTTCTCTGTGAACGCTCTGATTCGTCTAAAACCGAGTGGGGCTAGCAATGGGGGGGGTTCCAACAGGTATTATTCAAGAAGCAGTAGGAAAATGCAGAAAACACAAATCCACAGAATAGATGAAGCAGAAGCGGAAAAATGATTGTACTGCAATGTCCTCTCCAGTAAGTAGAACATTAGTAACATCACCAAACCTCTCTTCAAATGTGATGAGACTAGCAGTCAGAGGCACAGACCTCATTCTGCAGATACACAGGTATGGGGCTCAAGGCAAGGGAGGTGGTATGCCAATGGGAAGTTAAAATAAAAAGGTAAACATTTTAGGATACTGCTTAGCCTAAAATATAATTTCTAGATGTTTTCCTTTAAGACAGCATAACTTCACTTTCTGAATTCAAAACTACATTAAAATGTTCTGATGCCTCTCAGAAATTTGAGCTTTCTACATTCATATCTACAATTCAATAGTTCAAAAATCCAAAAAGTAATTTAGTATTCTTCAGTAGCTAACCCAATACCCTTCATGGGTGCCGTGTGCGTATCTACAAATGTGTCCTTGCATACATGTATACACAAATTTATCAATATGTTTAGTGCTTCTGATAAGCTGCCACAGACCAGAGTGTTAATAAATGCCATGTACTGTAATTTCACTCCTGATAACTGATTAAATGTTAAATGCTTATCAGCAGGCTAAGTTCTATATTACTAGTAAGTTACTAGTTAAGAATGAGGAATAATGTAAAAATTGATAGTATTAAATTATAACTCAATGTAAAGAAGGGAATTGAGAGTGTATGTTATTTGCGAGAGGGGGTGGCGCTGCAGCGACCTCTATAGACGACCGCCTGAACTGCGGTTAAAATGTAAAAATGACATTTTAGCCAAATAAAAGTTCTTAAAGGGCCCGTTGTTGTTTTTTATGACTGCTGGAGGGGGGTGGCGCCCATGCGTCCCTATGGACGGGCCGCCACAGACTTATGGAGAACTTCAGAAAGACCCAGAATTAGCTTTACAATTGTTTCAAAGAAAGCAATAAGTAATGCACTCGCCCGCCATGGCCTGTATGCACGCTTACGACATAAGACTCCATTGCTGAAGAAAGAGAACATGAAGTTTGTTTAAAGTTTGCTGTACAACATAAAGATAAGCCTGTGAAATACAGGGAGAATATAGTCTGGTCAGATGATACCAAAATGTAACTCTTTGGATGCCGTAATATAAATAATGTTTGGAGATCAAATGGCATTGCACATCACCCCTAAAAAAAACCATACCAACAGTGAAGTTTGGAGGTGGGAAAATCATGGTGTGGGGCTGTTTTTCAGCATTTGTTACTGACAAACTTCATATCGCTGAAGGAGGAATGAATAGAAAAATGTACATAGACATTCTGGATAAAAATCTCCTGCCATCTATCAGGATGATGAAGATGAAATGATGGCGGACATTTCAGCAAGACAATGATCTCAAACATAAAGCCAAGAAAATGCTCACCTGGTTTCAAAAAGAGAAAATAAAGCTGCTAGAATGGCCCAGCCAATCACCTGCCTTGAGTCCAATAGAAAATCGATGGAAAGAACTAAAGATCAAAGTTCATAGAGGAGGCCGACAGAACCTTCAAGATATAAAGACTGTTTGTGAGGAAGAATGGGCCAAAATCACACCTGAGCAACGCATGGGACTAGTTTCTCCACACAGGAGGCGTCTTGAAGCTGTTATTACCAACAAAGAATATTGTACAAAGTATTATAGAAATTTCAGTAAGCGTGTTTAGTACTTTTTCTCTATGCCATTCCATATGTCATTACACATAACTTAATTTCTGAACGTATTTGTTCTTTTTTCTTTGTATGTATGAATTGCATGGGTTGTTACTGACATGTGGTGAAAATTGCATGTCAATAACACCTTTGGAAATATATTTACCTAGGAAAATGGTGAAGTGCGTCGTGTTCTTTCCTTTTTTTACCTGCTGTGTATGGTCTAGCGCAGGGCTCTAAATTTCAAGTCCTGAGCTACTAGCCAGGCCTCAAAAGTTACTCACCACCAGTTTCCCCACCTAATTCATACACTGCCCTGCACCTAATTCCACCTGTAAACACGCCCTCGTAAATTATCTCATGGAATGACAATGTTTTATGCAGAATCAAGTTACAAATATTACCAACAACAACTTTAACAAAATGGGACAGGGCACTGGGGGCAGACCAGAGGGACAGGGCACTGAGGGCAGACCAGAGGGACATGGCACTAGAACTGGGTCTCTTCCCCATTCTCTTGCTATCTCCTCTGCAACTCCCATCCATCCTCTCTCTCTCTCTCTCCCATTCATCTCATCATCTCCACGCTTGCATGTCCCCACTAGTGTTGAGCAGAATATGCCATATTCGAATTCGCGATATATCTCGAATATATAGTCGAATATTCGACAGATATTCGCTAAATACGAATATTCGTGATATATTTTCGAAATGAAATGATTGCGAATTTTCGCTATCGCGAATGCGAATGCGATTGCGAATTGCGAATTGCGATTGCGAATATTCGAGAAATGCGGAATGGAGCACTCTGATTGGCACAGAATATTCGTGATATATTACAATATAAAATAATTGCGAATATTCGAGAAATGCGGAATGGAGCACTCTGATTGGCTCAGAATATTCGTGATATATTACAATACACAATAATTGCGAATATTCGGCAAATGCGGAAGGAGCACTCTGATTGGCTCAGAATATTCGTGATATATTACAATACACAATAATTGCGAATATTCGGCAAATGCGGAAGGAGCACTCTGATTGGCTCAGAATATTCGTGATATATTACAATACACAATAATTGCGAATATTCGAGAAATGCGGAAGGAGCACTCTGATTGGCTCAGAATATTCGTGATATATTACAATACACAATAATTGCGAATATTCGAGAAATGCGGAATGGAGCACTCTGATTGGCTCAGAATATTCGTGATATATTACAATACAAAATAATTTCGAAATTTCGAGAAATGCGGAATGGAGTACTCTGATTGGCTCAGAATATTCGTGATATATTACAATATAAAATAATCGCGCGATATCGCTATTTGCCGAATAATCGCATTGCGATTTTTCGGCAATATAAAATGAGCGCTGCAGCTACTCGGCCCAAGGTCTCTAATCATACCAGCAATGCTTTTAGACGTCGATGGGGATCTCTAGGATGTGATCTGTTCTAAAAAAAAATTTTAAACATTCGAATATTCGAAATAGCGAATATTCGCCGCGATATTCGCGAATACTCGAATATGCAATATTCGTAGCGAATATTCGCAATGCGAATATTCGTGAGCAACACTAGTCCCCACTTCCCCCTTTTATTCAGGCTGGCAGAGAGGAGAGGAGCTGCAGCACAGCGGGAGGGAGTACAATCCTGCGCTGAGATCCACACAACTGCACAGCCATTGACACCATAGCACAGCGCACACTGACACCGCACAGCACACATTCAGACCAGTCTGTTTACAGTGCTCAGGCTGCACTGTTGGACACTTATGCCTCGTTTCCACTGAACTGAACAGTTTGCATCGATACAGTTTGGAGTGATTATAATGGTTCGGTCTATTCTGCTGAGCGTTTCCACTGCAAATTGGACCATCCGGGACCATACAAGGTTTAGAAAAAATGCCTAGCACTTCCACCAATCAGTGAGATGTATTGTAGGACCGCCCTAACCGAACCGTTCCATTTTCTATGGCCCCACATTTGAAGCAGGACCCAGAATGGTCCGGTACGGTTCGCTTTTATGGCCCGCTTTCATAATGGAAGCACCCAAAATAGCGTACCGTACCAAACCGTACCGAAACGATCCGCTCAGTGGAAACGAGGCACAAGGAGAAGAAAACTGCACAAACTGGAAGGCTGCCGCTCTCATGTCAGGGCAAATTTCAGTGAGCGTTGCACCGGAGTAGTAATTTTCGCAATCCTCCACCTCACTCATTACTTTCTGCTCTCCAGCTACATTGGTCGGGACCCGGGGGGAGGGGGCAGGCTCAGAGAGGTCATACTGCTAGGTCCCATGGCTTAATAAGAATTGTAAGGAGAGCACCTGTGTACTGTTTTGCCTGTGCACGGCTCACCAGACTACTTTTCCCGAGCATGCACCTTTCCTCTTTGGCCACCAATTTCATCGGGACTCTTAAGTGTAGGCACAGATTGGAGGGAGATTGGTCATGTAGCCCTGTCATCACTCGCCCCCAGCTTAAATCCACTCGCCAAATGCTAGTAGGCGAGTGGAAATTTTGAGGGCTGGTCTAGCGACCCTAAGATAAAATACAAGGTAGAAATGGGATACAAGCCTAGAATTCTAGACTGTTTACATCTTAACAGGGCGCCTGTCTACCTGTTCAGTGGCTCCAATGTTTATCCTGGCAGGTTTGCAAGGTTCTCTAAACTCCTATTGCAACCCTTTATCCTTATCAACATGATAAGATATGGCGTCAAAAGAATGGTAAATATTTACTGACAGAAAGATAGTAATCCCAAAAAATTGGTCAAAGTAATTAATTTTATTTTTGTGTTGTTATTCTAAAAAGGGAGTGTCTATTTTGGTGATGTAAGTCATGGTTTTATGTCATACATGTGTACTCCTTGTATTTAGTACATATTGTTTTCGCAACAACTTGGAGAGCTCATAGTCTGAATGTTGTCATCAAAAAGTAACTATGAACAAAATGACATATATGTGCACTAAAGCAGGGGAAGGCAACCTCGGTACTCTAGTTGTGGTGAAACTACAAATCCCATCATGCCTCTGCCTCTATGAGGCATGCCTGTGATTGTTCGGGTCTTGCAATGTCTCATGGGACTTGTAGTTTCAAAACAGCTGGAGGGCCGAGGTTGCCTACCCCTGGAATAAGGAATACATTTCTGATCCACCTGCATTTCAACACTCTTGTTCAATTTTGCTCCATCAAAATGTTGCTATGGGCCTGCAGCTAAGCCCCTGATTTGGCCATAGGGAGGGGAGGAAAGAAGGGGGTACAAAGTAAGCAGACTTTGCACTTTTATTTAAGGTCCATTTTAATATTTGAGGCTATGTATGTTTTTGCAATTTTCCAAACAACTATGCTTCTTGAAGCACCTCAGTGGAAACTAATTTGATATTTTTTAAAAGGATTGCTCAGGAGTTGCAAGTTGCAAAATGTATTAAAGTGGATGTAAACCCGAAAATGTTTTATTTTATTTTTTGATGTCACAATGTAGAGTATAAGATTTTCTATCATCTGTGCCCAGTCTTGTCACACAGAGTTAATCCAGCTCTGAGAAATCCTCTTTTATTGTTCAGTGAAATAAAACGGACTTACAGAGAAAATCCTTAGTCCGTTCCGCCCCCTTGCTGTGAGTGACAGGTTATTTACATTTCTCATGCACTAGCCTGGAGACGGGTATTATTTTTTTGATTCCCACCCCCACTCCTTTTCTGAAGTCATGTGGTTACTTTTCTGGATTTTGACTGGATGTTAGTGATCATAGCAGAATTTAGTGTAATTTAGTAATACACAAGAAAAAATGGATGTTGACAAGGGGAGTGTACTGACATCACGACTCCACCCACAGAGCTCCAGACAACAGACCCACCCACAGAATCTGCAGTTTTTCAGTTCTTATAACAGACAGAGGGGAGACATTTGACAGGTAAGGATACATGCAGGAGTCATGTATATCCTTATAGATCAGCAATATGGCAGTAGTTTAGAAAGGATGAGAGTGGGTTTACATCCACTTTTAGTAAAGTGTAATTACAGCCAAGAGCTTTTTTTCAGTTATAGATAGCATAGGGGAGAGGTAGGGCCTCTGGTTTTTAGTGCCGTCTGTGTACCCATTGGAGAGTTTCCCCACACTTGCTGTCTTACAGACTGTCTATGCGGCATATTATTAAATTGACCACTTAAGGACCGGAAGGATATGTGCCCTCAATTACCAGGCCATTTTTTGCAATACAGCAATAAGTCAATTAAACGGACAATTGTGAGGTCATGCAATGTTGTACACAAACAAAAGCTATGTCCTTTTTTTTCCATAAACAAAGCATTATTTTGGTGGTATTTGATCACCTCTGCAGTTTTTATTTTTTGTGCTATAAACAAAAGAAGAGCATACATTTTGAAAAAAAAAAAAAAAAAACGAATTTGGGAACCCTAATTTAAGGGGGGATTCTGGGAACTCTAAAGTAAGTGGGAGGTCTTGTGAGCAGAAACCCCCTTACATCAGTGTTCCTCTTTACACCAGAGTCCACAGTGTTCCCCCTTAAAACATTTCTTTGTAGTGTGTGACTAAAGTGTTCAGGTTTGGCTTGAAGAAAAGGTGGCAACCCTACCCAGAGTACCCTGGTCACTTAAAACTGTGCCAATGTCAGAAACGTCCTCAGTTCTCAAACAGGATTTGAGCAGTAAATAAGAACTGCCAGCGGGAGAGATGAGATGTGGGAACCAGCACTGGAATCGTGCTGGTCCCCCCATCGCTATAGTGTGAACCCAGGCTTAATGTAGCTAATTTTCCAACCAAGCAAAGGCAAATACACCCCTGCGTGTCATGGACATGGTTAAAGCATTACTAAGCCCAGAACCCTGCATTCACTATATCTGGTCTCCCACAGTACACAGAACATGGAAACGCATTTTAACCACTTAAGACCGGGACCTTTAGTCAGCTAAAGGACCCGGCCAGGTTTTGCGATTCGGCACTGCGCCGCTTTAACAGACAATTGCGCGGTCGTGCAACGTGGCTCCCAAACAAAATTGGCGTCCTTGTTTTCCCACAAATAGAGCTTTCTTTTGGTGGTATTTGATCACCTCTGCGGTTTTTATTTTTTGCGCTATAAAAAAAAATCAAGCGACAATTTTGAAAAAAATGCAATATTTTTTACTTTTTGCTATAATAAATATCCCCCAAAAATATATATATAAAAAAAAAAATTTCCTCAGGTTAGGCCGATACGTATTCTTCTACCTGTTTTTGGTAAAATGTATAGCATTTACAAAATAGCGGATAGTTTTCGTGACTGCGACATTATGGACAATTTTGACACATTTTTGGGACAATTGTAATTTTTACAGCAAAAAATGCATTTCAATTGCATTGTTTATTGTGAAAATGACATTTGCAGTTGGGGAGTTAACCACAAGGGGGCGCTGAAGGGGTTATGTGTTCCCTAAAGTGTGTTTACAACTGTAGGGGGTGTGGCTGTAGGTGTGACGTCATCGATTGTGTCTCCCTATAAAAGGCATCACGCGATCGATGACGCTGCCATGGTGAAGAACGGGGAAGCCGTGTTTACACACAGCTCTCCCCGTTCTTCAGCTCCAGGGCCCTATCGCCAGACTCCAGCCGCGATCATGTCCGCGAGTCCCGGTCCCAGAGCGGCGCGCTCCCACGACCCACGGCTGGGTACTAGGAGAGGACGTACCTGTACGTGCATGTGCCCAGCCGTGCCATTCTGCCGACGTATATGTGCAGGAGGCGGTCCTTAAGTGGTTAATAATAATTATAAACTGCTAACCACCTTTTCTCATCAGCAGTATATAGCAGTCTTGTGACTTCTATCAGTATCTGGCTAAAGCTTGTAGGAGTTTTCATTTTCCTCTGTCTGTCCTATGAGGCTGCCTGACCCTCTGCCTGAATAGCACTGATTGGCCCTGTGCTGCATCAAATGCACCCTCCCAAGAAAGAAAAATCTCCCTAGCAATACACACCAAACTGAGAATGCACGGAGTGACTTCAAAGGCTCTGTCTTATCAGAAGATTGGGGGCAGTGAAAGAAAGGGAAGATCAGAGAAGACAGAATCAAACAGCCTTTTTACACAATGCAGAGAATTACTGTACTTCCACAGTAAGTATAACAAACATGCTTTACTGCATATACAGACTGATTTTACTGTTGTGCATTTAGTTAAACTTTAATTATTTTCTTACTGTAAACTTGGGAGAATTTCCACCAATTACTGATTGTGAAAATCTTTAAGCACTGTGAGCTAATGAGAACAAAGTAATTACTCTGATTACTCATTTTAATACTGTAATGCCGTGTACACACGGTCGTTTTTTGCGATGAAAAAAACCGTTGTTTTTTTAAAACGTCATTTAAATTGACCGTGTGTGGGCAAAACGTCGTTTTTTGTCTTAAAAAAAAAACGACCCAAAAAAAATTCCAACATGCTTGAATTTTTTGTGTCGTTTTTCAAAACGTAGTTTTTTGTTTCACAAAAAGTCACTGTGTGTAGCAAAAACGTCGTTTTTCAACCCGCGCATGCCCAACAGCTAGTTATGAAGCGAGCTTCAATGGAAAAGAGTGGTGAACGTAACCTTGCTTTTTGTGAAAAAAAACGATGGTGTGTAGGTAACATCGTCTTTGAAAAGTGACGTTTCAAAAACGTTGTTTTTTACTTCACAGAAAACGTTGTTTTTTTTTCATCACAAAAAACGATCGTGTGTACACGGCATAAGGTACAACGAATTGTCCTACTAGAAACTATTGGTTATAGGTAACCCTAAGCAAACATCGGCATTTACAATAACTTCTAAGCATAATATTTAATGTCCTACATCTCTGAAACCTGCACCTCTTCATGCTATTTATTCTCAGCTCATTCAATGTTCCCTGTGGTTTTGGCATGGGTCATTATTTATTTTATAATCCTGTTTAAACAAAAGCAGTGTGGCTTTGTATTGTGAGTGTGGAGTTTGTTACTTGTACTTGTTACTTGAAATTTATAGCTAATATAAACAGGTTTACCCTCAGCTGAAAACAGAAAAACACAGAGTAATGCAACTAAACAAAACCTGCCTTTGGTAAAACAAAAATCCCAGTGAGTATATATATATATATATATATATATATATATATATATATATATATATATATATATATATATATATATTGGTTTGTGTGAACGTTATAGTGTCATTTTGTAAAGTAGACACCTGAGAGGCATATTGATTTCATGGATGCTTTTGTATTTTTGGTCAAAAAGAAGTTCTCACACATGCCATGGTATATGTGGAATTACACCCCAAAACACGTTTTGCTATTTCTCTCGAGTATGGGAATACCACATGAGAGGAGGGGGGGCCTGTGCATTATGGGCGCTGCCCCCCATCCATGCGCCAGGCCCCTTCGGGATGGCGGATGCATGGATTCCTATGGCGGGAGGGGTGGTACTTTTTGGAGCACCTGATTAGAGCCAGAGGCTCTAATAGGCTTCAAAATAGGGTGGTCTTGGGTGATCCCACCCAATTGTGTGACAATAGCAAATTAATTTTTGCTATTTTCACACTAGCGCTCCTGCCCGCCAATCAGGGAGGCAGGTCGTCAAATACGTTTCTCAATTGGCCAAAGCACCAGGGAATCCTATTGGATGCCTGGTGCTTAGGAAGAGGAGGCACAGAGGAGACACAAGGATGGACATCCCTGCCACCACTGCTGACCTGGTGAACTCAGGACTGGCGGTAAGTGCCGGACCACCTGCGAGGGAGGTGCTGTCAGAGCTGCAAGTGGGGGGGAATATCAGAGCCACAGGCTGGTGGGGGGGGAAGCCATTAGTGGGGGGGATTATAAGAGCCACAAGCCAGGGGAATATCAGAGCCACGAGCGGGGGGGCTGTCAGATGTCAGAGCCATGAGCGGGGGCCTGTCTGAGCTGCGAGGGGGATATGCAGAGCCACGGAGGAAGGGTTGCTGTACTCTGATCTGTATTCCCTAATCTGTACTATACCCTTATCTGTATACCCTTATCTGCATACCCTGTTCTGAATACCCTGTTCTGAATACCCTGTATTGAATACCCTGTTCTGAATACCCTGTTCTGTACACCCTGACCTGTAAGGCTGAGTCATATACTCTGTCCTGTAATTTTAGGGCTGTATACTGTAATGTGATGCTAAGCTGTATACTCCTGACACTATGGATGGAAGCAAGTGTAATACAGGGAAAGGAGCTGGTAGATCCTATAAGGGGTGGGGCTTATGAGGAGTGGGAGGGGTCAAAAAGGAAGGCTGGGGTTCTGTCACCCCACCATCCTAAAACCAGCCGCCACTGCATGTGAGAGATTTTTTGTCAGCCTAGCCACATGCAGGGGCCCAAAATCCAAAGAGTACCTCTAAGCTTTCAAGGGGCGTTAATTATGCATTGGATTTCCTGACTACCTATTACATTTTTGGAGACCCTAAAATGCCAGGACAGCCTAAACGCCCACCAAATGATCCCTTTTTGGAAAGTGGATGCCCCACGGTATTTGCTGGGAGGCATGTTGAGTCTTTGAAAGATTTTCGTTTTTGCCACAAGTTTTTGGAAAAGAAAACAAAAAAGTTGTTCTTGTTTTTTACACAAAGTTGTTACTTTACTGATATATTTCTCATACTCATGGATATATGTAATAACAAAAATTCCGCTTATCTCAAAGGTATTGATCAATATCAATGGAAAATACCAAACAAAATAAAATGAGGGGGCAGCACCTGATATGCAATTCCACTAAATATAGTATAGAACAACCCTGAGAGCCTGGACGGTAGCTAGACGGGGCTTCTCGGTCCACGGAGCTGGTCCCCTTTGGGTCCACTTTGGGGGAACCCCAACCTTTCTCATCTTAAGACGGTCCCTGATCCCCAGGTTTGGGCTAGGTACGGAATCAAAACACTTGGGGATATTTTTTCAGAGGGAGCCCTGATGCCGTTTACGACCCTCCGGGTCAAATACCAATTGCCTGGGTGGATGTATTTCCGATACCTCCAGCTACGCCATGCTGTCCGGGCTCAATTCCCCTCGCCACCTAGGTTGTCTATGGACCCAATTGAGAAGGTGTTGGCCCAGGAGCGATTGCAGAAGCCCTTGTCTGTCTTATATTTCGACTTGCTGAAAACTGACTCTGCTAAGGTTGACAAGCTCTGGGATCAGTGGAAAGCTGATATCCCGGATCTTGACAGGGAGGATTGGGATGACTGCTTAGCTGACAGTGCTGCCCTACTGATATCCACTAGGGAGAGGTTAATACAGGTCAAGTTCCTGCATAGAGTGTATTATACCCCTCAGAGGCTCCACAGGGTGTACCCGCAGCGCACACAGGACTGTCCCTGTTGCCAAAATAATGTGGGTACCTATTTCCTCATGATTTGGAGCTGTCCTAAGATTGCTAGATACTGGGCTAAGGTAGTGGACACTGTCAACGGCCGCCTCGAGCTGACACTTCCTGTGTCCCCCGAGCTGGTGCTCCTGGGCATCCAGGACAATGATCAGAGGCCTCGCTACACCAAATTACTCCTCACCTACCTCTTTTTCTATGCTAAGAGGGAAATCGTCTTGCGTTGGCGGTGGAATCTTGGGAGAGATCTATCAATGCTGTGTTACCATTATATAAATTAACGTATTGTAACGGTCACCACTGTTTACGACCTTCCATCCACCCACGACAAGCTTATCCGACACACACCAACAAATCGGCAGACATGATCCATTCCATTTCCCAGAATAACGAAACTGACCGCTCTGTTCTTTAGTTCCAAAATGAAAGAATACTTTATTGGTTTCTTAGCTTGCTTATATATCCAGTACAGCATATCAAAGTTAATCACAGGACAATGCAATCTCCACCCCCCTCATCACACACTATGGCTAGTTACTATGCAGACATTTCGGCACCGATACTGACGAGACCTATCACATTCCTTTATCAATAGAATTCAAACAAAATACACAATGTTTTGACCTCAACCCACATATTTAGACAGACGTACTGTCTCCGGCGAAGGATCTTAACACCTGGGCATTAATACATTCCTTTACTATTATAATTGACATGCTAATTCAATACATCTGAAGAGAGAAGCAATGCAGTGCAATTAACACCTTTCAAAAGAATGTGTCCACACATTGAAGAGACAACAACTTGTGATATCTCAAGACATCCTGCAAACATGAATTATTATTAATGTCCAATCTCATGTAATACATGAATTATGATTTTATTAGCCACCCTACGCCCAAAAGGGCACAGGGTGGACTTAGACCCAGGAGTTATTAGTGCCGCTGGCACAGGAGTATCTCTCATCCTTCCAAAGTCGCTGGTTGTCACGGTTCATGCCGTTACACGTATATTAAAAGAAACTGTCCCCAAAAACTTGAAAAAATATGGAAGCCATGGACAGCGTAGGGGGAGGTGGTCCTCTGAATGCCGGGGTTTGAGGGGTGGAGGTGTACCCCCGGCTTTTGCCCGGGTGGGATAGGGTTGGAGGGCATTCTGCTGTGTTGATGCTTCATCTCTAAGAGTTACGTATGGACTTTTTTTATATATGCCTGCTTTATTTGTTTCCCACATATGCTGTATTCTTCCTGTCATGATTTGGTCCATTTTGGACAATGTTGTATTATCATTGGATCATTTTGTGTCAATAAAGGAACATCTTTTCTTGAAAAAAAAAATATAGTATAGAAAAAAGTGGGGTAAAAGCTGTGCCATAGCACCCGGACTCTCTGTAAATATAAACAGCCCACAAACAATTTATAGTCCTCCAAGAGATCTGTATTGATAAAATCTCCAAAGCATACAGTTCTTATTAGACAAGTGGATTAATCTGCTGAGCATATGACTGGAAACATGCAGGAAGTCGTTCAATCACCATTGTGAATTCCACAAAACACTGCACTCTGGGTGAGAGCCCACCACCAAATAGTCAAGCAGCTTACCAGGCAGACTGAATAAAAACAGCGGTTGGCTATAACCCAGCCGCGGCCTTTGGGGGAGAAACCAAAAACTCCCTTGTTGTAAGTCTACACCCTGGCTCCTTGGTTAACAAGAGAACTCCACCACAGGATCATGCGGAAGAAAATATAGCAGACAAAGCGTAATTCCGCAAGATAACTTTAGGTAGTAAAAGTATACTCACAATATACAGATAAAACCAAGCGTGTATAAAAATTATTGCCGGCCGGCAAACAAATCGACAACGTCCAATGACGAAACTCGTCTGCGAGGACGTGCAGTGACGTCACCACGTTCAGGAGGAAGGGCTCGTTTTTATACACGCTTTGTTTTATCTGTATATTGTGAGTATACTTTTACTACCTTTTAATAAAGTGAGCGAACAGAAGAAAAATGTAAAACAAATCAATACTTGGTATGGCTACAGTTTAATTTGCAAACCAGCATCAATTCTTACAGTTGCACAAAGTCAGAGATTTTGTAGGATTAGAGTCAGGTGTATGGTTTACTAATTATACAAAATAGGTCCTAATAATAATCAATTTCATATGTAGGTTGAAACACTGTCATTAACTGAAACAGAAACAGCTGTGTAGGAGGTTTAAAACTGGGTAATGAACAGCCAAACTCTTCAGGCTTAAAACTGGGTAAGGAACAGCCAAACTCTTCTACCACGGTGAGGACATGGAAGACAGTTTTGTGTCACAGGTCATACACCATGGCAAGACTGAGCACAGCAACAAGACACAGGGTAGGTATACTGTGACAGCAATGTATTGACATGAATCTAGTAATGTTTCATATCCTGTCTGTCTACTTTCCTCTGGTCTGTGTATCAGCTTAGGGACCGCGCTCTCACACCTGCATGTTTATGTAATCTTCTCTTAGTATGGCTCCACCCCAGCCTCTAACAGGAAACACTGTGCACTGCAGGCCAGCCTTGCCAGAGCAATAGTGTGTTTGGGCTCCCCTGTGTGTTTCTTGCTGTGTGCTCTATGTTTGATTACGTGTACTGATTTTGGCTTGTTCTATTGACTATCCCTGTCAGTTTGTTACCCCGGTCCCCGACCTTTGGTGTATTCTCCTGACCATCCCTTTCTGCTTGTTACCCTGACCCTTGACTTATCCTTCTGACTACTCTTATTGCCCTGCACGGCTGCTTCCTCTCCATCCACCAGAGGCTGCTGTGAGCATGAGCTGGGAGACCCAGGGGGCCATGACCTGGAGTCAGCTGCAGCCAAGTCCATCCTCACAATCAGAGGCTCTGGTGAAAATCTGCTGGCTCTTATGTCACGTACACACGATCACTTTTTATGATGAAAAAAAAACAACGTTTTCAAAAACGTCATTTAAAATGATCGTGTGTGGGCAAAACGTCTTTTTATGTCTTCAAAAAAACAACCAAAAAAAATTCGAACATGCTTGAATTTTTTGTGTCGTTTTTTTGTCATAAAAAGTGATGGTGTGTGGGCAAAACGATGTTGAAAACGACATTTTTAAACCCACGCATGCTCAGAAGCGAGTGATGAGACGGAGCGTCAATGGAACAGAGTGCCGTCGAACGTGGTATACGTCACCACGCTTTGCTAGAGCATTTTGGAAAAACGATGGTGTGTATGCAACGTCGTTTTGGAAAATGAAGTTTGAAAAACGTCGTTTTGTTTCATCACATAAAACGTATTTTTTTTTTCATCACAAAAAGTTATGGTGTGTACGCGGCATTAGACTCCACGCCCTGGGAAATCTGATGCTCTAACTCCCTGTTTGATCCATGTAGGTGCTCAGGTGGAGCTGCTTTCCTGAACCACCCAGAGCTGTATCTGCAGAACTCATCCGAAGGGTCCACAAATGCACTGGTGCACTCCTGACCCCAGCGGTGTGCATCTGTCACCTGGCCTCAGGTGCAGGGCTGGACTGGCCCACCGGGATACCGGGAAAACTCCCGATGGGCCAGCTGCCTGGCTGCTCCTGGAGGCCACTGTGAGGGCAGCAGCACCTGAAAAAAATATGTCTGCAGCCGGGCCGGTCGACATGCAACTGCCGAAGCTAGCCGAGCTGCAATTTTCGGAAAGGCGGGCGCATGCGCAGTGACACAATGGTGCCAAGCAGTAGCGCGCCACTCAGTGAGGTGAGGTCTCGTCTGGAGCGTGCCTCTTCCTACGCCCCCCCCGCAGCCTCTGACCTACTGTTCCCACCTCTGGAGCCTCTGACCTGTCCCCTCCACGCAGCCCTCTGACCTCCCCCCTCCGCAGCCACTGACCTCCTGACCTCCGCCTCTGACTTCTGCAGCCTCTGACCTCCTGCCCCCCCCTCTGCAGCCTCTGACCTCCTGCCCCCCCCTCGGCAGCCTCTGACCTCTGCAGCCTCTGACCTCCTGTCCCCCCCTCTGCAGCCTCTGACCTCCTGCCCCCCCTCGGCAGCCTCTGACCTCTGCAGCCTATGACCTCCTGTACCCCCTCTGCAACCTGCCCCCTCCTGCCCCTCTCCGCAGCCTCTGACCTCTGAAGCCTCTGACCTCCTGCCCCCCCTCTGCAGCCTCTGACCTCTGCAGCCTCTGACCTTATGTTCCCCCCTCCGTAGCCTCTGACCTGTCCCCTCCTCGCAGCCTCTGACCTCCTGACCCCCTTCCGCAGCCTCTGATCTCTGCAGCCTCTGACCTCCTGTCCTTCCCTCCGCAGCCTCTGACCTCCTGCCCCCCTATGCAGCCTCTGACCTCTGCAGCCTCTGACCACTTGTTCCCCCTCTGCAGCCTCTGACCTCCTGCCCCCCCTCCGCAGGCTCTGACCTCTGCAGCCTCTGACCTCTGCAGCCTCTGACCGCTTGTTTCCACTCTGCAGCCTCTGACCTCCTGCCCCCCCTCTGCAGCCTCTGACCTCCTGCCCCCCCTCCACAGCCTCTGACCTCAGCCTCTGTTCTCCTGTTCCCCCCTTCGCAGCCTCTGACCTGTCCCCTCCACGCAGCCTCTGACCTCCTGCCCGCCCTCCGCAGCCTCTGACCTGTCCCCTCCCCGCAGCCTCTGTCCTCATGTCCACCCTCTGCAGCCTCTGACCTCCCCTGTACCGTCCGCAGCCTCTGACCTCCCCTGTACTGTCAGAAGCCTCTGACCTCCACTGTACCATCCGCAACATCTGACCTCCCCTGTACGTCCGCAGCCTCTGACCTCCCCTGTACCCTCCGCAGCCTCTGACCTCTCCTGTACCGTCCGCAGCCTCTGACCTCCCCTGTACCTTCCGCAGAATCTGACCTCTCCTGTACCATCCGCAGCCTCTGACCTCTCCTGTATCTCCGCAGCCTCTGACCTCCCATGTACCTTCCACAGCCTCTAACCTCTCCTGTACCATCCGAATCCTCTGACCTCCCCTTTACCGTCCGAATTATCTGACCTCTCCTTTACCGTTTAAATTCTCTGACCTCCCCTGTACCATCCACAGCCTCTAACCTCCCCTGTACCATCCGAATCCTCTGACCACCCTTGTACCATCCGAATCCTCTGACCTCCCCTGTACCATCCGCAGCCTCTGACCTCCCCTGTACCATCCAAATCCTCTGACCTGCCCTGTACCATCTGAATCCTCTGACCTCCCCTGTACCATCCGCAGCCTCTGACCTCTCATGTACCTTCCGAATCCTCTGACCTCCCCTGTACCATCGGAATTTACTGACCTCCATTGTACCATCCGCAGCCTTTTGACCTCTCCTGTACCATCCGCAGCCTCTGACCTCTCCTGTACCATCCACAGCCTCTGACCTACCCTGTACCATCCGAATCCTCTGAACTCCCCTGTACCATACGCAGCCTCTGACCTCTCCTGTACCATCCTGTTTTGGTTTCACTTTAAGCATGATTAAAATTACTGCTCCTGAAAAAACGATTGTTTAAAAACTTTTTTGTGCATTGATACATGTCCCCATACACTTTTTATGGCAATAACTTGCATACAATCCTTTAAAATTAGCACTTTTGATTTTTCATGTTCGTGTCCCATAAACTTTAATAGGGTTTGCATGTTCAGACAAATCTTTTGTCTGTCTCCAAACCGAACCAGGAGGTGTTTGGCCCACCCCTAGTTGTTTCCCATGTTATTTTTTTATTTTTGTATATGGGCTATGTTTATATATTGTTATGGCTACTTTTCATTTTCTGATTGATTCCTTAATGTGAAGCCTAATTTGAGTTGTCTAGGAAAGAATCCATCAACTGTGCATGCTAAAAATAGCGGCACTTTAGCGCAGACGCACCCAGCGCTTCAGTGTGAAAGTAGCCCTAGCAGTTTACACGCTATCATCAAGGTCCAGGATGTCATCCCCAATGCCTTGGATATTGTTTGATTGCAATAATGGGAAAATCAAGGTGCTTTTGAAATAGCCTCATTATTTCCTATAGGTGTTGCCAGCACATGGGCCCAAAGAAAAACAAAAACTACAGGCATAGGTGTACGCACCCTATTTCATTGGGGTGTGCACCTCAAAGCTCAAACACACATGTGTGCGCATGTATACACAGTATAATATATATACTGTATACATACATGCATACAGACTCACACACTCTTATAAAAAATGTAAACAGACAATTTTAAAATGTATGTAGCGCCCCCTTACTTTCAGTATGGGCACTACGCTAAAGTTAGTTGGAGTGGGAGAGTTACATTGCTCCCATTCATGATTTACCTAAATTGTGACCTCTGTCATTCCAGAAAGGTCCACTGAGTCAGTCTGCATTCTGGGGGAACAGTGCAGAAAGGGGTGGGACATGGGGGTGGGGGCGAGCAGCAGGGGAATCTGCGCCGCATGGGGTGATAAGGGTCTACCCAGGCACACCTGGCACACCCTGTGCATACACTTATAACTACCAGTGCCTACGATGTAAAGCAGAACCTGGCTGCTGACAAGCCTCACCTGCCAACTCTGGGAAATATTCAACTGGGGACTATAACAGGCAACTTATTTATAAACAGTGATGATGATGGAGGTTTTTTTACACCTTCGGCACATCAGCAGACACATTTTTGTACCTCTTGTCCAAGTTCTGCTTACCTGTTACATCTATTTATAAATGTAATTCTTCCTGTTTGATTATTCACTTTCAAATTTAAGGAGAGATTACAATAGCCAATTTTCATATTAAAAAAAAGTGTCAAGACCAACTCCAGGTTATAGTGTATATTTTTTGTTTTGTAAAAAAACGCCCCATGTAATTAAAAAAAATAAAATAATAATTGCTTTTACTGCAATACTCACGTCCTTCCTGATGCTGTCCCAAAGAGTAATTGCTGCTTTCTGACACTAAGGGCCAGATTCTCGTAGAATCTGCGATGGCGTAGCGTAAGCCATTTACACTACGCCACCCCAACTTACTAGAGCAAGTGCCGTATTCTCAAAGCACTTGCTCCGTAACTTGCGGCGGCGTAGTGTAAATGGCCCGGCGTAAGGCCGCGTAAATCGAAGGGGGCGGCTTGTATTTAAATTAAGCGCGCCCCCGTGCCGAACGAACTGCGCATGCACCGGCCGAAAAAAAAAAAAACAGTGCGCATGCTCCAACTCACGTCGGAAAACGTAGATGAAACCGACGTGAAAACGACGTGATCATCACTTACGCAATGCCCTATTCGCGAACGACTTAGTAAAACGACGGAAAAAGACGACGCTGACCCGACGCCATACTTAACATGGCATACGACGGAACTTCGTAAGCCTACCATTCATATAGCAGGGGTAGGTTTACACTTACGGAAACGACGACGAGGCGGTGTAAAAACGTTCGGGAATCGGCGTATTAAGCTCATTTGCATAGGCAAATGAGAAATCAACGTAAAGGCCACCTAGCGACCAGCGAAGGAATTACATCTAAGATCCGACGGTGTAAGTGTCTTACACCTGTCGGGTCTTCACCGTATCTATGCGTAAGTGATTCTAGGAATCAGACGCATAGATACCCGGGGAAAAAAACAGAGATACAACGGTGTTTCCTGCGATACACCGTCGTATCTCTTTTGAGAATCTGGCCCTAGATGTCCTGAGTCCAGTCCCTGTATGATAGGGAGTATTTATGCATGCCTCAGGACTATTGAAATATAATCATTTTGCTTGGCATTACAGGTGTCCCAGAGACACAATGCCCTATCTGAACCACAGCCAGCATTAAAAACCTGACGAAGACTCAAATTTTCCCTGCTATACCCAGAGAAAAAAAGTTTGGCTTGAATGTAGGTTATTTGCATTGACTTTGCAGAAAGCATTTTTGTATGAAGAAGTACAATGAGTTATAATAAAGATTCCTTGGTAGACTGTTAAATGAATCAGGGTAAATTATACTCTATTGAAAATGTGTTCTCTTCTTTATATAACTAACCCCTATGACCTTACAACCATTCTGCTGAGAAGAATTCACGTCTATATTCCAAGACACAGTGTGCTTCTGCAAAAATGAGTCAGGATAAATTATATGTGTATGTAAACTGGTTTATAATGGAAACTAGGAAACCTTCAGTTCTATTAGAACAATGTTAGACTGCTTAATAGCTACCTTTACATGTACAGTACCATGTTTTGAATAGCCAGTCTTTCCCTATGTATATTTTTATAAAAAGGGGAAGGGACAGTTTAAGGAGATTTATAGAATCTGAGGCCTTGTACACACGAGGGAATGTATCCGGTCGGAAACATCCGACGGATATTTCCCAGCAGGTAAGTCAAATTTGTCCGTTGGTCTGATGAGCGTACACACCATCGGACCGAAATCCCAGCGGACCAGAACGCGGGCACGTAAACCACGTACAACGTCACTATAAAGGGGAATGAGGAAGCCATCGGCGCCGCCCTCTGTTCCGCTTCTGCTAGTTCCGTGTTAGCGAAGGTTTGGTTAGAGCTGATTCGTGCTTTTCAGTCTCCGCGCTTAACAGGTCGTATTTTCAGGTTCAGTGTGTGCTTGTGGGCTCGTATTTGTCATTCAGTGTCGCCGTACGCGGCGTTTCTGCTTTGCAGTGCCGTCCTGTACGGTCGTATCTGTTTGACGTGCGATCTTTGCAGGTCTTGCTGGATTTGGGGGTGCTTTCTGTTTGAGTGTGTTCTTGACTGACCAGCCGGCCGGTTTGAAAACATGATGGAGCAGCAGCGCAACTTTTCACGAGTTCGTGCTGTTTATGGGTTTTGTTCTGGAGTCTGTGTGCATTCCAGTGATTTGGACAGGAACAGTAGGAGGAGGAGTTCCTGGGCCAAAAATTGGTTGCGGCAGCGTAATCGATTCTCTCATATGTCTCTGCTTAGGGAGATCCGGGAGAATAATCCTGATGACTTCAGGAACTTTCTCCGTATGACGGACCCCGTTTTCCACCGTCTGCTGGATCTCCTGTCCCCCTATATCACGAGGCAGGACACTGTGATGCGCCAAGCCATTCCGGCTGAGCAGAGGCTTATTGCCACGTTGCGGTACCTGGCGACTGGGAGGAGCCTGCAGGACCTCAAGTTCTCAACAGGCATCTCTCCCCAGGCGCTTGGGATCATCATACCGGAGACGTGTTCTGCCATCATACAAGTCATGCAGGAGGAGTTTATTAAGCTAAGTTTCCTCCTTTAACATCACAATCTGTGTCTTTAATAATGTTTGCATATTTTTCTCACCTTTTTGTGTTGGTTTTCCTAGTCGCCATGATTGTAATATGCTGTGTGCTTAATGTTCCCTTTTCTCCCCATGCATGTTGTTAAGCTTTCCAGGTTAATGTGGTTTGGCCTACCTGCATATTTTTACCTTCAACACTACTAACCTGTCCAGCATCATCTCCTAGGGACAAAAACACCTTTTTTTTTTTTTTTTGGTGTCCTGCTCCATTGTAGTTCAACTCCCTCCCCCTAAAAAAAGTGTATTGCCCTATCAGCGGGATGTGGAGTCTGATAATAATTGGCTCTAGATTTGTTGCCCTAAATACTCTCTATACACTAATTTTTAGAAATGTTAATACCGTGATGTTGCAGAATGTTCTTTTTTTACTAGTGTTTGCAATGTTGTTTCTGTGCCAAAGTGCTAATTATTATTTTGCTTTTGTCCCCACAGTTTCCCTCCACGCCGCAGGAATGGCAGACTGTGGCTGCCCACTTTGCCCAGCGTTGTGATTTTCCAAACTGCGGAGGGGCAATTGATGGGAAGCACGTCCGCATAGTGCCGCCACCTCTTTCGGGCTCGTACTATTATAACTACAAAGGTTTTCATAGTATCGTGTTGATGGCGGTGGTGTCGGCAGACTACGAATTTTTGTATGTGGACGTGGGGAAGAATGGCCGGCTGTCTGATGGGGGAGTGTTCGCGCGGACCGAATTTTACAGGCGTCTACAAACTGGTGGTCTTGAACTGCCACCGGATGAAGACAATGTGGAAGGACTTCCGTTTGTTTTTTTAGCGGACGAGGCTTTTGGACTTGGACCTCACCTCATGCGGCCTTTTCCCCAGAGGACCCTCACCCCGGAGAGGAGAGTCTTCAATTGCCGGCTGGCCAGGGCCCGGAGGGTAGTCGAGAATGCCTTTGGGATACTCGCCAGCCGGTTCCGCCTGTTCCAGACAGCGATACATCTGGCGGAATATAAATTTAACTCTGTTATTTTGGCCTGCTGCATATTGCATAATTTTTTACGCAGGCATTCCCAGACGTACCTACCCAACATCGGTGCTGAGGCAGGACTACCCTCAGATACCCTTCCTGGGCTGGACACTGGTCGCGCTGGCTCGGTCACCCAATCTGCTCGTGAGGTACGCGACAAATATGTTGAGTACTTTATGGGTCGGGGGGCCATAGCTATGCCAGATTAATATTTCTTTATAATTCGGCCCCCAAAATAAAGAAATATTACCAAGAAATAATAAATAATTTGACCATTGGACTTTATACAGTTGTTTGTCATTATTGCTTTTTC
Organism: Rana kukunoris; assembly: GCA_029574335.1. Taxonomy (NCBI): domain Eukaryota; kingdom Metazoa; phylum Chordata; class Amphibia; order Anura; family Ranidae; genus Rana; species Rana kukunoris. The sequence goes on along the minus strand of CM056058.1, from coordinate 61,333,559 downwards.
TCTTTTTATCTGTCTTCCAGGTTCTGAAACTAGTGCATTTCTTGTGCCCAATTTAGTTAGCAGGTTTTAGTAAATACACACAATTGCACATTCTAGTCACTCTTCTACAAACTGGGTATTGAGGTTAGAAATAAGAAGCCACTGGTGTGTGTGTGTTTTTAAAAGGTTTTTTTATTTCTTTTTTATTTACGAAAATCTTTGTGTTTTCTTAGAAAAATTGGTTTAGAAAGTATTTATTTATTCAAAAAATATTTTGTGGTTTTGACAAACATATATAACAATCGAACTTACAAAGTTCAACCTTTTATTTGGCATAACAAACCCAGACAACATGGTCTTAGGTCACGCCGAAATCCCCCAAAATTTGAGGATGCACACATGCTGTGTGTGTGATGGGCCAAATGGTGATTTTTCACATGAGATCCCATGCGAAATGTTCACATGTGCTATCTGCCATCATGGGTGATCAATGTATGTGCTTTGTGGGTGCAACCCCTTTCTGTCACCTACTTGATAAGTAAGGAAGGGGTTGCACCCACAAAGCACATACAATTGATGTCCTGTGATGGCAGATCGCACATGTGAACACACATTGGGGTTTATTTACTAAACAGTCCAAACTCCGGCTTATTTGTGCATATAAGCCAATCAGCTTCTAAATTAAGCTTAGTCAATTAAGACTTCGCATCCAAACATGGAAGATGATTGTTTTATATGCCAAGTGATGCTGCTTTTGCACCTTATAGCTTTAGTAAATAAACCCGTGTGTGTGTGTGCATCCTCAAATTTTGGGGGATATTAAACGAACATTATACAACATCTTTGAGAGTGGGGTGGTTAGGGGTGAGGGCAGGGGGGGCAGGGGGGGGGGCATGGGGGGCAGCTGGGGGGGATAGTCTTCTATATACGTCCCAAAATATCGAGCATGTTTTTGAAGTTTTGGTCCATCACCACCATTCTTTCCCTCATATTGGCCAGATCGGTGCTGCACTCCATTATCTGCTGTATTAGGATTTTTGCACTTGCACGAGAAAAAATAGGAGTGACAGATGTGCTAATCCCATCTTCATCCCCTAAAAATGCCAAAGGAAAAACACAACATTGTAAGTAAGTAAGGTGCAGGCCTATCTACATCTCTTTTTCCCTGCAAAGCTGGGGTGTCACTGACCTGTTGTACTGACAAGTTCAACATCTTCTACAACTTCTCCTTCTTCTTCAACTTCTCCTTCCTCCACTAATCCGCCTTCCTCCTCCAATCCGCCTTCCTCCACTAATGCGCCAAATTCCACCAAACCGCCTTCCTCCACCAATCCGCCTTCCTCCTCCAATCCGCCTTCCTCCACTAATCCGCCAAATTCCACCAATCCGCCTTCCTCCACCAATCCGCCTTCCTCCACCAATCCGCCTTCCTCCACCAATCCGCCTTCCTCCACCAATCCGCCTTCCTCCTCTCTCCCTTCCTCCTCTCCTTCTTCCTCCTCTCCTTCTTCATCATCCTCCTGCTCAACAATTTTTTCGGGCCGTTTGAAGACAGTGTGGGCCTCCCTGACTCCTCATATCGCTGTCCTCTTCTTTCCCCTAAAAACAACAAAAAAAAAAAAAATACACCAGCAAACAGATCTTTTTGGAGGGACTAATTTGCAAACATTGCTTAGAAGTGGCGTTACAATTCTAGTTTTGGCCTTATTACAGCACAACCCATGTTCCTTTTTTTTGCTAGCTGACGTCTCCCTAGCTGTGATATAATGAGGCTTTTTGGGGAAGTGACACACATGGCTGGCCTCCTGAATAAGTCTTTTTTGGAGTCCCTTCTCCTAAACTCCAAATTACTATTTTATGTGGGTAGACAGGTTTTCTAAATTACAGATGTCAAAACAGCTGCATATTAAGTTATCTCAGCACTGTGTGAATTACTGAATCCTGATTGCCTTTTTAAATAAACTTATTAGTTTGCACAAACACATCATATTTTCAACATTGTTTCTGAAAACGATGTTTTTCGCCAAATAGCCTCGTCCAGGTGTGATGTTCCTGGACCCGCGGATTGAGGATAAACGATGTGATTGGAACGATGTTGACTACGATCGTGGCAAGTCGTCGGATTTATATTAGACAAACATTACTAAATTTACAAGGCAGGGTTTAAAAAATACAAGCAGGCCAACGAGGCAGATGGCGAAATATACATGGCAAAACATTTTCTACAAAAATAGGCACTCCAAAGACATTTTAAAGTACTTACTTTTTTCAATGATTTTCTTTATTTTGCGATACTGCTCTGGCTCGCGCAGTTTTAAGTCGGAACAGCGTTTCCGGAGCTGCTCTTTGGACCTGGTGACCCCAAACATCTCATAAAGTTTCCTTGCTGCCTTATCCATAATTTTTGACTTCCTCCGGTTAGGGGTGCTGTATGGGCCATGCTCACCATCATAGTCCTTCCGTCGCAGGATGGACACCAACTCCACCATCTCTTGTAGAGACATGTTTGTGGCCTTGTAACGTTTTGGCCTGGATCGGGACGTTCCGGCCTCTGTCCCTTCCTGATCCCGATCAGAGGCTAATGTGCGCTCGTGTGACATCGCCATATTTTCTAATCAACGTTGCAGATGGGCGTGGAAAGCAGAAATTGGTACGTCATGGGCGGAGACGAGGGCGGCGTTTCTTGATTGCGTGGGGAATATAATGGAAACGACGTGATTACGTAGGTTACGCGGAGATTACTTGAGCGGAAACGAGGAGAGAGAGAGACGAAGGTAAATGAAAACATCGGATCAGAGGCCTATAATTTGAACAGGCATGGGGGATGGGGCTTTTCTATGTTGTTTGCACCCTTTTTAGGCCACTGTTATTTATGTATTTTGGGGCCCACCATAACATTTAGAGAGTAAAGTGCTTGGACACATCACTTCATCAAGATATATGTAGAGAATGCTCTTTCCTCTTTATTTATATTTTAGAGTATGCAGTCAGATCATGCCAGTAGTGTTGTGTATTGGTTGGACAGAGATAAGTAGGTAGTGTTTTCTGCCATTAATGCTGAGGGGCATGATAGCTACACATGAACTAGTGCCTTGAGGTGAATGCTAGCATTCATATTCATGGTGGATGTGTTCTTAACTACATGCTACAACTTGCAACATGGACTCTGAATGCCAACTTTTTGGGGGGTACAACAATGCGGCAGAGCAGGCCAGCTATGTAGCAGCATAAGACACTGTGTTTGTATAAAGTAGATGCTCTAAAATGAATGAATGTGCACATATTTTAAGAATGACAAAGCTGAGCCTTTGGAAAGTTGTGCTTTGTGTTTGATTGGCAATTTCTATTCTAGACATTACTAGAATGGATTTGCTCAAAGGGAAGGAGGCAACAATGGAGTTAATAACACGGTATCGGGATATGCCCCTTCTTTGGGACACCAGGCACACCCATTATTTGGACACTGGAAAGAGAGAGGCAGCACTTGAGGAGATTGCGACATACCTGCACACTTGGGTGCCAAGTTGCACAGGCGACATGGTGAAGGACAAATTCAGTAACCTCAGGAGAAGCTACAGGAATGTATATAAAAAGCGGAAATATCCAAAATCAGGATCAGCAGCAGCTAAGAACAAGGAACCCAAGCTCTGGTACTACAAAGAGCTCAGTTTTTTGAATGATGAACTGGATGGCAGGGCTTCGGTTTCAACACTTCCTCCCAGCGGAACTTCCCCGGATCCCAGGAGCCCTGCAGAATCAGAAGCAGGGCTGGCTGACATGGAGCCAGATCTGGCCATCTTCAGTGAGGTCTAGTATTTTCAAAACTAGTTTTGTGCTGCTATTTATTTTGAATTCGTGAGTTGATCTTGTAAACAAAAAACAAACAGGGATGCCAAATGCAGGGGTCAGAAGGACAGTCTGTTTAATTTAAGTTAATACTAACTAAAAAAGTCTAGAGAAATAAAATGTGTGTGCTTGATTGTGCCAAAAATTACAACATGTTGCCTTTTTTATACACAGGAAGAAGAGACCAGCCAGGAGGTGGCAGCTCCTGAGGCCCACGTCAGCCAGGCGGAAGGGGTGAGTGGCAGCCAGGAGGAGGCTGGGTCAAGTGAGGTGCAGCAGGTCCCCAGGCCCAGGCTGAGCACAATCAGCCAAGTTCCTCCCCTCCAAATGAGGCCACCAGCTGCAAGGAGGCGCAGGAGGGAGGTGCATGATGAAAGCCTTCAGGTCATCCGGGAGGCTATCGAAATCATGAGAGCCCCCCTCAACCCCACGGAATGCTATAGCGCATTTGTGGCCAATGAGCTGAACCAAGGGGGGGAGGAGCAAAAAAGCCTGGCCAAGGACATTATAAATCAGGTCCTGGCCAGGATGAAAAGGGACGAGCTGACCAGGGACACTGTGCTGTGGGACCCGGCTTGGCCTGCTCCCCATCATCCTCATCCTCCTCCTGCCACATCAGCCCCACCTGCAAGGTTCCGTGGACGGACCCGTGGAAGTTTCGCTGGAAGGAAGCCTGCTAGGAAGTCGAGAAGATGAATCCCTACCATCCAGTTTATTGTCCAAAAAACTGAGCTCGTTGTAGTAGCACAGCTTGGGTTCCTTTGTTCATGTGCTGCTGATCCTGATTTTTGATATTGACTCCTGAGGTTACTTAATTTGTCCTTCATCATGTTGTAATTCCCAAGTCTGCATGTATGTTGCAATCTCATCAAGTGCTGCCGTTCTGGTGATTTCTAATTTATTTTTTGGCCGGAAATAAATGGCTTTTGTATTTACTTTCAAACCTTGTCTATTGTGTTTTATACTGTGGTGAGTAAGCATCAGACATTTGGCAAAGAAAATGTGGCATTTGCAAAGGACCCAAACTCCTTTTAGGGGGGGGGGGGGACCTTTTATGTTTGAACTTGGTAAACCCAAAAGAAGCGTAAATTTTTGATAAAAAAAAAAAAAAAAAAAGGATGAAACTACTAAATTACATAAGTTGGTGAAAAAAAGGGACATTTAAAAAAAAAAAAAAAAAGGGGTGAAACAAGAAAAAAAAACTAAATTTGAAATATTCCAAACACGTTAAATCCAAATCTTAAAAAAAAAAAAAACGCTCAACATTAAGTCCAAATAGACATTTTAAAAATGTGGAGAACAGAAACAAATGTGGGGACATCTGGCAAGCAAACTGTGTCAAATAGAAAAAAAAATAATGAAAATGCAAGCTAGCAGTATGTGACATCTGGAGAAAATTGCAACAGCAAAACAACGGGTTCATTCTAGCAAGAGAAGAAAGCACAAAAAAACGATCTAAACGGAACACTATATAGAGAGTTTAGGTGACGAATGTGCCAGGTCCCAAACAAACGCGAGTTTTACCTGAACGAGTGCTCCCGTCCCATCATTTTGACTGAGCATGCGCGGGTTTTTGGTCCGAGGCTTTTGTGTACTAACGAGCGGACATATCCGACGGACATGGGTCCGGCGGAAATATTTCAAAGCATGCTTTGAAATTTTTCCGCTGGAAAAATCCGGCCGAAACGGTCCGTTTGCCCATACAAACGACCGGATCTTTCAGATGAAATGGTTCGTCGGACCAGTTTCAGCGGATTTATTCCCTCGTGTGTACAAGGCCTAAAGGTATTGTAGAAGTAAATTTTCCTCATACTGTGACATCACTGAGGAAAGGAAATGCCGCTAATCAGCATTTGTTTACATGTGATCAGCTGTGATTGGACACAGCTGATCACATGGTAAAGGGCCGCTGTGATTGGCCCTTTACCTCAATCTGTGAAGGACACAGTGATCACAAAGAACATCTTATGCACACCCCTATTGACAAAATGGGGTAAGTTTTAAGTAGGGTGAGTTGTCACAAGAAATCTCTTTATTTGAGAGAGGCAGACCTTTTAATGATAATGCGGATTGTGGGGTACTCAGGAAAAGAGACTCATTATTTATATTTATAAAATTACGTTAATGTATATGTAAAACTGAGTGCCAGCAGGATGGACGAGGGGCAGTAGAATGGACAGGGGGACAGTGGAATAGACAGATGAGCATTCGGATGGACAGGAGTACAAAAGGGTGGACAGGGGGGCAACAGAGTGTACAGGGGGCAGCGGAGTGGACTGGGGGGGGCAGTGGGGTGGGCAGAGGGCAGTAATTAGCTTAGAGGTGGACTGCATACCCGTCCCCTGCTGTCCTGTTCTGTAGGCTGTTAGGAGCTCCCTTACTGAGGCTGCCATGATTGGTCTTCTCCCATACAGGCTTCTCCTCTGGGGACCTAGCTACTGTAATGTGTTTTGACCATTTGTATTCACATTATCAAGATCTTCACAGCAGTTGTGAGTAAATAACTTTTAGAATTTTCAACCTTTTTCATTTCTAATGTAATTTTGATCAATCGCTTTTTTTAAATCGATTAATCGACTAATTTTGATTAATTATAACGCACATACAGATCCAACTCCTTTTAGCTGATCTCCTTGCAGGCTGATCCCAGTGCAGCTCCAACCACTGGAAAAATGGATAGCAGGATACAAAAAAACACACAAAGGCAGCGCTCAATGGGAATAGTATTAAAACTTTTATAGTCTTCAAGTAGGTAACAAAATAAATATTGCACTGGAGATAAAATCGATGTAGCGACATAGGGCCAGATTCAGGTAGATGAGAGTATCTTTCCTCTGGAGTAACGCTTCTCATTTACGTTACTCTGAAGACCCTTTCGGCGCAAGTACTGTTATTCACATAGCAGTTGCGCGTAAACTTGCGCCAGAGTAACGATAATGCGCTGGCGTAACCCGACGCAAGGGGAAGTGGGTGTGATCATATGTAAATGATGGGCGGAGCCCAGCGCAGAGGCTTACGTTCAGCGCATCAACCACGGAGCATGCGCAGTGAGTGAGGCTCCACTCGCCCCCTTTGTGCGCATGCTCACAACTTCCGTCGGCACCACTTCACGGGAAACGTCAGCGCAATGCCTTCCGTTGGGCGTTTAAATGCGCCCGTAGAAGCGCCATTCCGGCACTAAAGTATATCCTGCTCCCCCTCCCCGCAGTGATGTTACTTTTGTTCTGAGATGGCTGCTCCCGTTCCCCGCAAACACACAGGAGAAAGCTGAACTTTAATGGCCAGGAGCTGTCAGCCGTCATCTTGGCTATGGAGACCTATGATGTCTTCCTCCATGGCTGTAAAATTTGACAGACAAGCATGGACAGAGGTGTTGTCCTGCAAGTGGGGGTGCTCAGCTAGCTCTTATCGTCGGTAACGCTGCTGTAGCTGCTCTCCTGCTGACCTGTGACCGTCTGGAGTAAAGATAAAGCAGCCTTTTGTAGAAATAACTTTGCGCCGGACGGACGAGATACGCGCGGCGCATTTAGCCAGCGTATGGTGCTAATCCGTTCGTGAATTGGGAAAAATCCCTCATTTGCATATTTGCAGGGGAAATCAATAGGCGCGACTGATGCGCCCAGCGAAATTAAGCGCTGACGATACTCTGGCGTCGGAACGTTCCGCCGATCGCAAATGGCCCGTTATTGGGCGCATCTAGTTTGGTGGGTACGGGCACATAGAAACGACGGCGCATCATCACAGTTACGCGGCGCATATCGAAATACTCCAGCGCAAGTGTTCCTGAATCTGGCCCATAAACTGTAAAAATGGTGCGAGTACTACCAAATGGAAGCAAAAGCAGTCTTAAAAACATGCAGCCAAGTATGATACTGGTATAAAAATGTGTAAACGATACCACTGCTGAATACGGATGAGGAGGGGTTAACATCAGTCCGTCGGCATGTAGATGTCCCATGAAGGGAACTATCACAACTCCCAGTGGATGGCTGTAGAATCCCAGGATAGAGGGAAGTGATAGAGGGAAGTGTAACAGCCCTTGGGTGTGGCAGATAGTAAGGTCCCGCCGGCATGCAGATATGAAGGCAAAGCAAAGGAGCCCTTCAGATGGACATGGCAACCCCCGCCGTTGTCTGTGATGTCACCGGATCTCCGACGGAACTCCCTGAAGACCCGGAAGCCGGGGGAGAGGTGAGTACCGATCAAAAGAATTTTGATCGATTAAAAAAAATTAACGATTAATCAAGGAATTAATAATTAATTTCCACAGCCCTACTATTAGGTAAGAATTTCCATACAAAATTGGTACGGTCTTCATCAAATACTACCCAGCACAGCAACTAAAAACTGAATATACTGAGGTCAGAACAGGGAAGCGCAAAGGAATGAACCACTCACCATTGTCACCATTGTAACTTTATTAGTGGATCAAGGATGGGGGTTCCATACTGAACTGCACTATATGGGGCCCACAGGAGACATTTCTACTTCTACATCAAGTCTCCTGCTTTTATAATGGACATTATTCTGCAGAATAGTCCTTTACAGTGTACATTTTATACCCTCACCACTTGTCACGGTTGGAGGAAAACTACGGTGCGCACTCTCATACTCCATGTTAGGCAGTGGATTTCAGTTTTGTGTTTCTTATGTTAGTTTTACTGCTTTGTCACTTTGTCACTTGCAAACAGTTTTTTCAGCTTGTCATAAATCATTAAAGGGGTTGTAAAGGTTCATCTTTTATTTTCTAAATAGGTTCCTTTAAGCTAGTGTATTGTTGGTTCACTTACCTTTTCCTTCGATTTCCCTTCTAAATGTTTTTTTTTCTTTGTTTGAATTTCTCAGCTTACTGAACACCTTACTGAAGAGGAACAGGAAGTGAGAAATTCAGACAAAGAAAACAAGGAAAAAACATTTAGAAGGGAAATTGAAGGAAACGGTAAGTAAAGCAACAATGCACTAGCTTAAAGTGGATGTAAACCCAACAATGTTATTTATTTTTTTGATGTCACAATGTAGAGTATAAGATTTCCTATCATCTGTGCCCAGTCTTGCCACACAGAGTTAATCCAGCTCTGAGCAATCCTCTTTTATTGTTCAGTGAAAATTAACAGACTTCCAGATAAAAACCTGTCTAAATATAAAGTCCTTTCCTCCCTCCTTGCTTTGAGTGACAGGTTATTTACATATCTAGCTTGGACATGTTTATCACATGTTATGTTATGTTTATCATAATATGAGGTGATCCATAGTTCATTGTATATTACCAGGATGTGTTATGTGGGGGAGGGGTGGATTTCTCACTTTTTATACTGTGGATCACCTCATATTATGATAAACATGACATGGTGCGGATTGGCTGGGAACGATCGTGAGGGGGCGGACAAAAACGAATAGCCACCCCTTCATCCCATATCGCTCCCACAGCCACAGGAACCGCCGCATGTACCAGGGGGGGTCCCAATCGGACCCCTGATCCACGTCTAGGCAGGGACGTACAGGTACGCCAATGTGCCTGTACGTGCCATTCTGCCGACGTAAATGTACATGCGGCGGTCCGCAAGTGGTTAAAGTAAACTATTTAGAAAATAAAAAACAAACCTTTACAACCCCTTTAAGGCCCTGTTCACACCTGAGCGATTTTTAGCTTTAAGCTTCTATCTCTAAAATGTACAATGAGCCAAATCCCATTTATTTCAATGGCTCCTGTTAACATCTGATGCCGCGTACACGCAATCGGTTCGTCTGATGACAACGGTCTGATGGACTGTTTTCATCAGACAAACCAATCGTATGTGGGACCCATCGGTTTGTTATCCATCGCTGAAAAAACTAGGATCTTGTTTTAAAATTATCTGTTGGTTAAAAAACCGATAGAAAAAACGATCGTCTGTGGGCACGTCCATTAGTTAAAAATCAACACATGCTCAGAATCAAGTCGACGCATGCTCGGAAGCATTGAATTACATTTTTCTCAGCACGTCGTTGTGTTTTACGTCACCGCGTTCTGACACAATCGTTTTTTTTAACTGATGGTGTGTAGGCAAGACTGATGAAAGTCAGCTTAATCGGATATCTGATGAAAAAATCCATCAGACCGTTTTCATCAGATGAACCGATCGTGTGTACAGGGCATGAGTGTTCGGTTGCCTGAAGCAAGATGCCTGTCATTCAAAAAAGTACATGAGCTTCTCTTTGGCAGATTACAAGCGTTTTTGGCCCCATAGACTTCAATAGAAACAACTGACTTGATTGTTTTATGAGCGTTTTACAGCAGCTCTCCACATATAATTTCCTCTCCCTCTTCTCCCCTAGTGCTTTCTATTGGCTAAACAAAAACGCCTGAAGCTGTAAAACGCTGGTAATATGCTTCTAAAATGCTTTAAAAAAGCAGGTGTAAATGGAAAATAAGTATCTGTTTCTGAGCTGCTTACCATACAACTGTACCAATGATGGCCACTAGATGGCAATAGTCATTTTAACATATTTTTATTTTTCAAGTCGCTGACAGCTCATACTAAAGCTGCTAACTTCCAACCTAGCCAAAGCAAAGCATCTACGCTGTGACAAGATTTCTGTTTGGATCTGTTCAGTATTATTTGTTATTTTTCCTGATATTTATACAGTAGAAGTATAGTAAAGTGTGTGTCCCTTATTCTGCTTGTGTTTGCTTTTGGGCATGCATCAGTTGATTTAGCAGTGGCGGCTGGTGCTCAAAATTTTAGGGGGGTGCAAACGAAAAAAAAAAAAACAATTGCAACCTCACTGGGCCCATCAATTATCACCACTGTGCCATCAAACGACGCAGCCACTGAGCCATCAATTATCACCACTGTGCCATGCCATCAAACGCAGCCACTGTGCCATGCCATCAAACGCAGCCACTGTGCCATGCCATCAAACGCAGCCACTTTGCCATGCCATCAAATGCAGCTAACAACAAGAACCTGGGGAATGCCCAGGGAATAACCAAGCCTACTTACCAACCAGCTAGCAGAACAACCAATTAACCTGTCTAACAATGTGCGTTAAAAACAGGGGTTTTGTCCGCACGCATTTGCAAACGCATGCGTGAGGCACAGAGCCGCGCCAAGGCACCCCATAATTCTGTGGTCCTAACACTAACAGTGAGTGTCCTCACAATGGAGGCACATGCATTTTAATGGATAGATAAGGGCAGGTGGACTGAAGGGGAGCCACCCCTCCTTAAAGGTACAGAAGCACACCAAGCACCCAGCATATAGCACAATGGCTGCAAAGGTGTTGGTGCGCTGCTGGACCAATATAAACACCACAGGTGAAACAAAACGTATCCACCGCCCCCATCTATGGCTGGCAATCGCAGTAAGTAGCAATGGAAGGCTAAAACAGATAACAACAAGAACCTGGGGAATACCCAGGGAATAACCAAGCCTACTTACCGACCAGCTAGCAGAACAACCAATTAACCTGTCTAACAATGTGCGTTAAAAACAGGGGTTTTGTCCGCACGCATTTGCAAACGCATGCGTGAGCCACAGAGCCGCGCCAAGGCACCCTATAATTCTGTGGTCCTAACACTAACAGTGAGTGTCCTCACAATGCAGCCACTGTGCCATCAATTGTCACCACTGTGCCATGCCAAACGCAGCCACTGTGCCATGCCATCAAATGCAGCCACTGTGCCATCAAATGTCACCACTGTGCCATGCCATCAAACGCAACCACTGTGCCATGCCATCAAAAAGCAACCACTGTGTCATGCCATCAAAACGCAACCACTGTGTCATCAAAACGCAACCACTGTGCCATGCCATCAAATGCAGTCACTGTGCCATGCCATCAAACACAGCCACTATGCCATCAATTGTCACCACTATGCCATGCCATCAATTGTCACCACGTTGCCATCAATTGTCACCACTTTGCCATCAATTGTCACCACTGTGCCATCGATTGTCACCACTGTGCCATGCCATCAATTGTTACCACTGTGCCATCAATTGTTACCACTGTGCCTATTAATTGTTACCACTGTGCCCATCAATTGTCACCACTGTGCCACCAATTGTCACTGTCCAGACATCCATCCACCTCGGAGCTTTATATTATAACCTGCTGGGACTTGTAGTTCTCCATCGTCTCCTGGGGCCCAGGTGTATGCAATCCACCATCTCTGTCCAGTTTTTCTCTCACTGCTGGGACTTGTAGTTCTCCATCTTCTCCTGGTGCTCGGGTGCATGCAATCCACCATCTATGAGACTACAAGTCCCAGCAGTGAGAGAAAAACTGAACAAAGATGGTGGATTGCATTCACCTGAGCCCCAGGAGAAGATGGAGAACTACAAGTCCCAGCAGTCTAAATACAATAACAGGCTCTAAGATAGATGGGTGGGGATCAGGCAGTGCACCGCTGTTCGCTGATGACTTTGGGGGCTTTTTAGCAAATCCATAGATGTGGCATGATCCATATTCCATCGGCTTACCTTAGCTCCGCTCGGGCAGTGTGAGGAGAACTGAGCTGCCGCATGACGTCACTTGCGGTTTTCGTCTGTAAGACGAATGGCCGGAAGGAACTGTAATAGTAATGCTCCCGTCGCTCATAGAGGCACGGGAAGCTTATCAGCACTTTGCAATGCGCCCATAAGGGATAAAAGCAAGCCCGCAAATAAGGCGCCATGTCTGCAATCTAAAGATTGCATTGACGTAGCGCTTCTCACAGGGCAATGGTGGCCGGCGCTCAACCCTATTTTCTTAAATAATTTTATTTTTTTGTGCCTACAGGAGAGGGGGCGGCGCCTGGGCGGGTCTATGGGCAGGCCGCCACTGTGATTTAGCAAAGGAGGTTTTCACAATATAGATATAAAATTACAGTGCATGCTTATTAAAGTAATGTGGTGATTGCCACACATGGTCATTATGTGTACTAACTAATTATTTCTCCTTTAATCTAGAAGTATTTTAGGTACTATGGGCCAGATTCAGGTAGGAGAGCGGATCTTTATTCTGGAGTAACGTTCGTCATTTACGTTACTCCGGCGAAACTTTAGGAGCAAGTACTGTATTCACAAAGCACTTGCTCCTAAAGTTGCGGCGGCGTAGCGAAAATGAGCCGGCGGAATTCAAATTGGGCGGGTAGGGGGCGTGTATTATTTAAACTATAGGCGCGATCCCGCGGCGAACGTACTGCGCATGCGTCGACTGTCAGTGCGCATGCTCCAAATTCTGTCAGTGAACGTCAATGACGTCAATCCCCATTCACGGATGTTTTACGCAAACGACGTTAAACTTTTTCAATTTGACGCGATCACGACGGCCATACTTAACATAGGATACTCCACCTAGGGGGCATGTTTTTCTTTACGCCGCGTATCGCTTACGGAAACGTCGGAAAGTCACTGCGTCGGGCCCGCGTACGATCGTGAATTGCCGTCTCTCGCTGATTTACATATTCTCGGCGTAAATCAGCGGGAACTCCCCGAGCGCCCATTTTAAAATTGCAGTTCCGATACGACGGCAAAATACAATTACGCCGCTCGTATATGAACTCAATCCCGGTGTATCTTGTTTTCTGCATACAGAAAACAGATAAGTCGGCTCAAAGTGTGAGTTAAGCTGGCGAATCACTGATATTCCAGCGTTACTCTACCTGAATCTGGCCCTATATGCCCTGCTAAATAGGGAGAAATTCCTAGTTACGAACATCAGATTTACAAACGGAAGGAGACAACAGGAAGTGAGAGGAAATCTACCCCAAGGAAGGGAAATTCACTTCTGTAAGTGTTATTATGGGAACAAGGTGTCTCCACTGAAGCTTTACCGCCAATCCTTGTTTCCACACAACCCAAAATATTCAAAATCCAATTGTCATTGGGACAGAAAGTGAGGTGAAATCTTCTGAGCAGGGGCACAGACTAGGGTGCCCACGTGTCCTGGGTTGCCCAGGACTGTCCCGCAATCGACATGTCTGTCATGGGTCCCGGGCACCTTAATTCAAGGACAATACAATGTCCGGGAATGAAAGAGAGGACACAGTAACCCCCTACTAACCAGTGACAATTTACTCTCAGACAGTGAGGCTGGGAGCGAGGCCTGTGCCTAGTGCAGAGCTGCTGTCCCCACCCACCTCGACACCTCATCCTTCTCCGGCACCTAACGGCAAGCTGCAGGGACTGGTGTGATCTTCACTCTACAGATAGCGACTCCACTCCTTTCCTTCAATGCCCGGGGCTCATGCAGAGGGAGTGACAGCAGCACTGCATCTGGGGGCAGGCTATGGGTGGCAAGCGGCACTGCATCTGATGGCAAGTGGCACATTCACCTGACAAATAACCGCCGCCAAATTCCCCATCTACCCGGAGACTACATATCCCTGAATGGCAGTTTGGAAATGTGGTCACCCTAGCACAGACAGCAAAACAAACATTACAGGGGTGTTAACCCTTCCCTATGCTATTCACTTCCCACCCAGCCTATAGGAGAATGGCCGGGGGTGGTTCAGCTATTCTGACTGGGCATCATATGACGTCCAGCAGGATAACAGCCGCCGCGTGCCCATGGGGGAATGCATTTCGGCGATCTGTGGTGCGGCATGTAAATCTAACACACCTACACCGATCTTGGTAAAGAGCCTCCGACGGGCCGCGGGGGATGGCCACCTCGTCATGAAAAACGGTTGTCTGTATGCGGCATTAGATTTGAAGAGCATTAACCTCCCTGGTGCTATGATTATGCCAGATTTTTGATGCTGAAAGCGGTACAATTGTTTTGCATGGAAATTTGGCGTTTTTATATTGTAGGCCTGCAATTCTTAGAAATATCTCACTTAAACTGCCAAACAAGAGTCTAGTAGACATCTCGGGTATGAAAAAGTTTGAAACACAAAATCATACATGAAAATATAATAAATAAATATAAATAATTATAAAAAATAATAATATAATAATAATAAAAATTATTCAATAATGTAATCCAATCAAAAAAATGTGCTTAGTTGCAGAATTGTCGCTGTCATTACTTTCAGTGTTTGAATTTCCCCACAAATCACTATTGCTCAATTCTGCAAGTGATTCTAATTTATTATCGCTGGTTTCTAGCTGCTCTAAAACCTCTTTTGACGTAAAGGGACACTTTTTGGTTGCTATTGTTGTGGAAATTTATTAAGATGTATTTAATATGTATTGTCATAGTGGCACCCATTGTTGGTTTTCCTGCAGCCCGCTCTAAAGAGCTGACTGGGACAGACTGAGACTGGTTGAGATACACTTCCTGATTTGGAGAAGAGTGTTTGTGAAGTGGGGGTGTCGGCCGGTGAAGGGGCCCCTGTGTCATGCACAGATATTTGCTTGCTGGGTGCGTCCACTCTGCAAACGCATTGTCGGTTTAACTGGTGTGCGCTCCTGTCATCGCTCGGTATCTGATCAACACTGTTTTGTGATGTGAATGTACACCTGCAGATAGGCTCCCCTCATCAGGAACCGTGTTCATTGGTTATTGTATTATTACTGTATCATATTGTTGTTGTATTATTACTGTATTGTTATTGAATTTATACTGTATCGTATTGTTATTGTATTATTACTGTATTGTTATTGTATTATTAAAATAAAGAAAAAACTGCGCTAACTTAGGGTCCTTTCACACGGAGCGGACCGTTTTTGGGTCCGCTCCGTGTGTGTCCGTCGGCTCAGCGGGGATCCCCGCTCAGCTGTCGGCAGACAGGGTGGTCCCCGCACACTGTGTTTACGGACTTGTAAAAACGAACGAGCGGAGGCGGACGTGTGAAAGGGCCCTTAAAAAGGAAGGGATAAGCTGCTACATACAAATGAACAAAGCCAGTAAAATAGTAAACAAAAAATGTAGCGCTAATAAACTCAAACTCTACAATGTGTAGTACCATGTGAGGCAACAACATCCATAGTAAAAGTGCATATACATGAACTACCAACACAAATATTCAGGTAGCCCAAACAGTGCTCAATGTGAAAAGAACGTTGCAAAGTCTATATCTTAAAGTTGAATGGACATCAATTGAATAATTGGTGCAGAAGACAGATGGACTGCTATCCGATGATTGGGATACAACAGGTATTCAAATTGTCTGTAGGTGTCTATGGAGATCACAATCACATCAAGGTATAAAGTAGGTGTAAACACGCTTACCAGATGGGTTGGACTCTAATACTGTACAGCAGAGAGTCAATCAGACATTGTGGTCTTTGGAAACCAGGACCACTGCAACCGGGGTAGAACCATTGTTACGACTGGAACTCCAACTGGCATGGGCAACAGGAACCAGCAATGTTTAAATGGCGTACTGCGTCAACACCGTGAGCTCCAAGTGTAATCCTTAGACCATCAATCAAGGAGTACAGGAAAGGACGTGACTGAAGCTCCAATAGAACCATAAGGTGAATGATATGAAAAACATGAAAAAAAGGAGCTCCAATTGCGCAGGTCAATTAAAACCAATAACGGTTTTTATTAAAAATCATGAACAAAATATGACATAGATAAAAGTGATCACGTACAAAATAGCAATATGGGGTGCTCAATAGCAATACCCGACGCGTTTCGGCCACATACAGGGGCAAGAGGGTATTATTACTGTATCCCTGTCGGAAGGGTTTATCATGTGCTGCCAAATCCATTTATGGGCATCTGCTGTATGGAGCCCCCATGCTGTGTCCTGGCTTCCCATGGAGGAGGTCACATGCTGTGACATCACTTCCTATGGTCACATGCTGTGATCTCCCCCTAACAGCTGTTGGCTGTGAAGGCTTTTGTTGTAATAAAAGGAGCCGTGAGGAGCTTGAAAAGGCAAAGATGGCTGTGATGGCGAACTGAGAACAAGTTACTGGTGATGGTGTCTTACTGAATGAATGGAAGGGGATGAATGGTGAGTGAATCTTTTAGCCTAAAGATGGATTATTTCACTGAGACAAAATGTGTTACTATTAGGGCCCTTTCACACTGGTGCGTTTTTGCCGCGTTTTCGCGGTAAAAATAACGCTATTAAAACGCTCATAAAACGCTCCCCATGCCCCTCTTCTTTGAAATGGATTAAAAAACGTGGTAAAAACTCGCTAAAAACGCTGTAAAAACGCGGTAAAACACGGTAAAATCGATGTGTTTTGCCACGATTTTAATCGCGGAAAAAAAAACACCAAGATTTTGCCGCAATTTAACCGCGTTTTTACTAAACTTTTAATTCATTTCAATGGAGGGGGCATGGGGAGCGTTTTAATAGCGTGAAAATGCACCAGTGTGAAAGGGCCCTTAGAGACACGATATCTGTCTGTGTGCTCTGCATATAGCCAAATTTCTATGACACTATGGACATTCTCAAGTTTCCAGGCAGGAAAAAACAGTATTTATTATATAAAATTGCATGCAGGGCACTGGACAAAGCACTAGGGACAAAGGGGATGTGAAATTATTTGATACAGTACAGTAATCTTTAAGATTACAGTATACTGTATCTATACTGTATTTTTATTTTTTTGAATTTGGCGCCAAACTCCGTCCCCATGCGTTGCAGCGCTCGCAGGGAACAGAGCTCGGCACTCGGGCACTGTGTGAATCGAGCGTAGGAGAAGACAGCTTGCTCACACAGCGGGGAGACATTGCAGGATCAAGGGGACAAGGTAAGTAACTTTGCCTGGATCCTGCAATACGATCCTGAGTGTGGCTCGGGGGTTATCGCTTTTGGTACTGAAATTTCACCCCGAGCCTGACTCGGGATTACTGCCTGGGAGGTTAAGGAGCATCCAGTCTTGTGGCTTTTGCAAGCTAAAATGAATCACAATAAATAGTCCCTAAAACATATTAATTTCTCCCCAATCGTTTCAGAAATCATTGCAAACACTTGCCTCATATCCTCCAGCTCATGTTGTGGATACGCCATCATATGTGTGGGCATGTGAAGCCCAGTTCCTTTTTCTTCCTGGTTTTCAGGAAGAGGTGCATGCTGGGTGATTTTTAGGCACAGAAATTTGTGTCATTATTTCCCAGGAGGCAATGGTGTCTTAGGAATGGAAGTTGAACCACCTAGAACCAGGAACTGGGCCGATTACGAATACTGCCTAGTAACAGCCAGATAGAAGTGAGTAAAAATGTATTTATTTTTTACATTAAAGGCAAGCTGTTAATAGAAAGTTCATTTTTAGGGTGGAACTCTGCTTTAAAGGCTACTGTAAGTTCACTTTTGTTTTATATAAAATCCAGCTCCCCTATGTACCAATATACCATTAACCACTTGACCACTGGGCACTTAAACCCCTTTCCTGACCAGACCAATTTTCAGCTTTCGGTGCTCTCACAATTTGAATGACAATTACTCAGTCATACAACATTGTACCCATTTGAAATGTTTGTCCTTTTTTTCACACAAATAGAGCGTTCTTTTGGTGGTATTTGATCACCTCTGTTTTTTTTTATTTTTTGCGCTATAAAAAAATAAAAATAAATCTTGTTTCTGTCATATTAGCGGGTTATTACTCACACACAGCATATGCATACCACAAATTACACCCCAAAACACATTCTGCTATTCCTCCCGAGTATGGCGATACCACATGTGTGAGACTTTTACACAGCGTGCCCACATACAGAGGCCCAACATGCAGGGAAAGCCATCAAGCGTTCTGGAACACCCAGACCAATTCTGACATTTCTCTCCTACATGGAAAAATCATCATTTATTTGCAAGAAAATTACATAGAACCCCAAAACATTATATATGCTTTTTTAGCAAAGACCCTAGAGAATACAATGGTGGCTGTTACAATTTTTTATCTTGCATGGTATTTTCGCAGACATTTTTTGAATGCGTGTTTTAAAAAAAAAACAGTTTTGTTTTAAAAAAAAAAAAAAAAAAACAGTAAAGTTAGCCCAATTTTTTTTCATAATGTGAAAGATGACGTTACGCCGAGTAAATAGATACCCAACATGTCACACTTCAAAATTGCGCACACTCATGGAATGGCGCCAAACTTCGCTACTTAAAAATCCCCATAGGCGACGTTTTAATTACTTTTATTGGTTACATGTTTTTAGTTACGGAGGAGGTCTTGGGCCAAAATGATTGCTCTCGCTCTAACGTTCCCAGAGAGACCTCACATGTGTAGCTTGAACACCGTTTTCATATGTGGGCGGGACTTACGTATGCGTTCGCTTCTGCATGCGAGCATACGGGGACAGGGGTTCTTTAAAATAAGGGTATTGCAGAGTATTTGGGTATTGCAGAGTATTGGGGTATTGCAGAGTATCGCGCAGGGTATTGGGGTATTGCAGAGTATTGCGCAGGGTATTGGGGTATTGCAGAGTATTGCGCAGGGTATTGCAGAGTATTGGGGTATTGCAGAGTATTGGGGTATTGCAGAGTATTGCGCAGGGTATTGGGGTATTGCAGGGTATTGGGGTATTGCAGAGTTATGCGCAGGGTATTGGGGTATTGCAGAGTATTGCGCAGGGTATTGGGGTATTGCAGAGTATTGCGCAGGGTATTGAGGTATTGCAGAGTATTGCGCAGGGTATTGGGGTATTGCAGAGTATTGTGCAGGGTATTGCAGAGTATTGGGGTATTGCAGAGTATTGCGCAGGGTACTGGGGTATTGCAGGGTACTGGGGTATTGCAGAGTACTGGGGTATTGCAGAGTATTGCGCAGGGTATTGGGGTATTGCAGGGTACTGGGGTATTGCAGAGTACTGGGGTATTGCAGAGTACTGGGGTGTTGCAGAGTACTGGGGTATTGCAGAGTATTGTGCAGGGTACTGGGGTATTGCAGAGTACTGGGGTATTGCAGAGTATTATGCAGGGTACTGGGGTATTGCAGGGTACTGGGGTAGTGCAGAGTATTGTGCAGGGTACTGGGGTATTGCAGAGTACTGGGGTATTGCAGAGTATTGTGCAGGGTACTGGGGTATTGCAGGGTACTGTGGTATTGCAGAGTATTGGGGTATTGCAGAGTATTGTGCAGGGTACTGGGGTATTGCAGAGTACTGGGGTATTGCAGAGTATTATGCAGGGTACTGGGGTATTGCAGGGTACTGGGGTAGTACAGAGTATTGTGCAGGGTACTGGGGTATTGCAGAGTACTGGGGTATTGCAGAGTATTGTGCAGGGTACTGGGGTATTGCAGGGTACTGGGGTATTGCAGAGTACTGGGGTATTGCAGAGTATTGTGCAGGGTACTGGGGTATTGCAGAGTACTGGGGTATTGCAGAGTATTGTGCAGGGTACTGGGGTATTGCAGAGTACTGGGGTATTGCAGAGTACTGGGGCAGGGATGGCTGAGCTGGGATGGATGGATCTGTGACTGCATTTGTCACAGATCCAGCCACAGCGCTGCTACTGCCACCCGCTCCCCCCCCTCTCCTCTCACACTGTACCGAACGGTACAGAGAGGAGAGGGAGGAACCGGCGTCATCAAATGACGCCGGTTTGTTTACAAGTGATCGCGCTGTCCCAAGATAACTCCACCGCGCTGTAGCAGTAAAATGCCTATAGCGCGGTGGGAAAGTGGTTAATATACCTCAGTTGCAGAAAAATACAAGCTTTCTTGATTCTGAGAACAATTCCAATTCTTACTTTAGCCCTTGCTGTATTTCTTAGAAAGCTTCAACATATCCTGACACTAGATGTAGGATGGAGAAACCAGTAAGATAGAGGAAGGAGTTTACCAGATGAACTCATTAGCACACCTTCACCCATCAACTATCTTTTCACAGCATCTCTCTGTGGGGGTTGTAGACTGGCACTGGTTTACCTTAGGCAGTCTCAGTGTGTTTGATCCGGGTGGCCACCCATGAGAGAGGGACCTCAGTACAGGAAAACAACAAGACACAAACGCGTTGTAGCTGAAATCATCTCTCTAACTTTTACTGATAATACTATGAGAATATAGGCATTACAAAAAGGGGAGGGAACATAATACATTAATTTGGGTAGTGAACAAAGAAATATTAAGTTAGCAATATGTGATTGGTTAATACAAAACAGCGTGTCTTGTAGACATAGTGAAATAACACCTGCAAAAGAAGGTTACAGAAGGGAGAGAATGTTCCCACCATGAGATAAGAAAGTATACACATTGCTAGTTTCGCCATTACCAATACATTTCTCACAGTACCTAACATCTGTGAGACCAAGAAGGAAAAAGATACATATTTTAGTAATAAGAAAGAAATGCTGCATGCATAATCTTTTCTCAAAGATAAGACCTTACAGAAAACTATGTGTACAAGGTCATTTAGAATTCTACTAAAATGAGTGAAATAATATTCACTCTAAAAATCTCTTAATCCTTCGCAACCATATATATAGTTAAGGAAGGATCCTAACTTCAGAACCTTAACCCCTTACACTCTCCATGCATGCATTTTCCTGGCTTCCCCAGCGCCCCTTCAGATATATAATAACCTCCCTGGGGCCCCATGCATCCCACAGGACACTCCTGATGAAGTGCAAGAGCCTGCCTGATTGAATACAGAGTGATTAGATAGATAGTGTGTTCTCGTATTAGATAGTTTTGATGAGTCTGAAGGAAATTGCACAGAGATTGTACAATCCAATTATATAGTGTATGGCCAGATTTATAGAGCTAAATTACCTTGTTACGCTTTCAGTGTCATTAATTGTTAACAGTACACCAAACACAGGAGAAAACACACATTTTGCCACATGAAAAAACAAGGCGAGCAGTAAAAAACACCACACCAAAATGTCCCATTGGCTACTTTGTCATGTGTAGCACAGCCCATTAAAATCAATGGACTGCTCTATGTGTGTCACATGAAAAACAAGCCCAAAAACATGTGCTCCAGCTACACTAGTTGTGAATGGGGCTTGAAATAAAATGAAATAAAGATGATTTTTAACCACTTAAGCCCCGGACCATTTTGTTGCTAAAGGACCAGCCCCTTTTTGCGAGTCGGCACTGCCTCGCTTTAAATGACAATTTAATGACGTCATGCAACGTGGCTCCCAAACAAAATTGGCGTCCTTTTTTTCCCACAAATAGAGCTTTCTGATCACTTCTGCGGTTTTTATTTTTTTGCGCTATAAACAAAAATAGAGCGACAATTTGGAAAAAAAATCGATATTTTTAACTTTTTGCTATAATAAATATCCCCCAAAAATATATTAACCACTTGCCGACCGCGCTATAGCAAAAATACTGCTACAGCGCGGTCGAGCTACTGTGACACAACGTCCCTGGGACGTCGTCCTTCACTTCCGCGATTGCGCGTCCCCTGGGACGTGCTCGTTGAAGTGTCCGTGCTCGCCGGGTCTAGAAGACCCGGCGCATCACGGATCACGGTAAATTGCCGCTGATAGCGGCCGTTTACCACGTGATCGCGCCGTCGAATGACGGCGCGATCACTTGTAGACAAACCGGCGTCATTTGATGACGCCGGTTCCTCCCTCTCCTCTCTCTCCTCTCTGTACCGTTCAGTACAGTGTGCGAGGAGAGGGGGGGGGAGGGAGCGGGTGTCAGCAGCAGCGCTGTGGCTGGATCTGTGACAAATGCAGTCACAGATCCAGCCATCCCTCAATCCATCCCAGCTCTGCAATACCCCAGTACCCAGTAAAACATTGTTTTCCTCAGTTTAGGCCCATACGTATTCGTCTACATATTTTTGGTAAAAAAAATTGCAATAAGCGTTTATTGATTGGTTTGTGCAAAAGTTATATTTTCTACGAACTAGGGGATAATTTTAAGCATTTTTATTAATATATATTTTTTTTTTACTAGTAATTTTTATCGTGACTGCGACATTATGGCGGACACACTTTTGACACTATTTTGGGACCAATGTCATTTTTTACAGCGATCACTGCTATAAAAATACACTGAATACTGTGAAAATGGCACTGGCAGTGAAGGGGTTAATCTGTAGGGGGCGCTGAAGGGGTTAAGTGTGCCCTAAGGGAGTGATTCTTACTGTGTGGGGGCGTGGGTTGGCGTGTGACGTCACTGATTGTCGTTCCCTATGACAGGGAACAGACGATCAGTGACAGTCTGACTAGGAAGCACGGGGAGAGGTGTGTTTACACTTACCTCTCCCCGTGCTTCAGCTCTGTGACCCGGGTCCCGCGGGCACCGTCAAGGAGTACCCAACCGGGTCGTGCATGGCGCTGCCGACGCACATGCGACCCACGACATATTAAAGAGGAAGTATCTGTACGCCAATATGCGCAGCCGTGCCATTCTGCCGACGTACATCGGCGTGCGACGGTCGGCAAGCGGTTAACATCCAGTAACTTGTCAAACCTGATAGGAATAACATATCATTAGCCTCTGTTGTCAAACTGAATGTCTTACAGGGACAGTCTAAAACTCGTTTCTGCTTTCTGCACAGCTGTAAATGAAAGAACCCAGAATGTGTTTGTGTGGAAGTGAATGCTCTTTACTTCTCTATTAGAAGAAAGCTCTTGATATCTGTTTTACAAGAAAACAAAACAAATGCTTTGGATTTGTAAAGAGAACTTGAAGAAAAAAATAAATCCAAGGATATGGTGCTTGTTGTTTCTGTGCAACTGCAGTAATGTAATTTTCTAAATTTTAATCGTAAATAAGTGTGCATTGCCATGGTCCTCTGGGGTGGAGATCACGCGGGACTGACTGGATCAGTCACTGCTTTGTAAATATGGGGAAATATGGGGAAATGAGGGCAAGTGGGAAGGATTTTCTTCCAGAGATTAGTGCCTGGCTTGAGAAGAGGGTGGTGGACCCTAGTGCAGGCTGGGCTGCTGACTCGGGGTACGACCTAATGGTCAATTCTACATGTGATCGAGAAAGCGGATGTAAAGGAGTGCCCGGTGACCAGTGGATGCATGATTCCTGATGCTGCCTCTAAAGTTACAGCTGGAACTCAGATACCAATCTGTTCGGCCTATGCACCGCAGGCAGCCCCGATCCGTTTTTTTTCTCCAATAGCAGCAGCCCTGAGGAAGGGAGAGTCCTTGTTCCCCCAAAACACGTTGGCTTTATTTTATTGTTGTTACTCTAAATAAAACATTTTCCGTTCACCTATGGAAGATAACATTTAGTTTTTGGTTACACTCAATCCGACTTTGAAATCGTGCGACTTCTCTTAAAGTTGGACAATTTCAAAGTCGCATTGTAAGTGCAACGTCAGATGCGACTTTGAAGACATCTGTGTGACCTCATGCACAGATGTCTATGCAATTCATACCAAAAGTGCAGGAACTACATTCCAAATCGCATCTATTTTACTGCTTCCATTACAGACAATAACGTGCGACTTGTCATGTGATTTGAATGCATGGCCCTGGCTCCAAATATGATATGGTCAATGTATGCAAAAAACTGTGAGCTATATAATCAATTGCAATAAATGTTCATGACAGCTATAGAGGTGGTGCGTCCATAAGGATGCACGGCGCTGCCCCCTCTCTCCAGCCACCCCCTCTATGACCAGGGTCAGTGCTACCACTAGGCAAACTAGGCAGCTGCCTAGGGCTCCCTGCTGCCTAGGGTGCCCAGCCGCTGGTATTCCTACTCTCTTCTCTCTGCAGAAAGCAACTAAGTCTCAGCATCAGCAGGCAGCTGCCGCTCCGCACATGTGTCAGGGGCACAGTGGCGGTGGAGGACTGTGTCTGTGTCCCAACTCCGGAATGAATGGAAGCAAGCAAATGTTCATAGATGGGCGCTGGTAGGCTGCATTGATTGGCACTTGTGAGGCTGCATTTGATGGGCGCTGGTGGGCTGCATTTGATAGGCACTTCATTAAGAAGGTGGGGTATACATGGGCAGTGCAAAGGGGTGGAGTCAGGGGTGGAGCCGAGGGGGGGCAAAATGAGGTTTCGCCTAGGATGTGAAAAATCCTTGCACCAGCCGTGTCTATGACCAATTGATATGTCCATGGCCGCCGCTGCCACCCCCTATTCAGGCACCAGCCCCTTGTTGGGTGCCTGAATTACAGCGGCGGGGGGGTATTTTTAAAGCATCTGATTAAAGCCATAGGCATGACCTGCGAGCGCCATGGCACCCAGGTGTGTTAGAATAGCGAATGAATATTTGCTTTCCTAACATTGAACCTCCTCTCCGCTAATCAGGTGCTTGGGTCTGTTAACCATCACCTGATTGGGTGAAACGACAGGCACCTGACGGGAGGAGAGGACGCATGGAGGACACCGCTCATCGTCACCTGCTGCCCCACCGAGCCAGGGTAAGTGCCAGGCAGACAGCGAGCGGGTGGGGGGGTCACAGTGGCTGCGTCTGATGGCACAGTGGTAGCGTATGATGGTAAAAGTGGCTGCATTTGATGGACACAGTGGCAGCATTTGATGGACACAGTGGCTGCATTTGATGGGCACAGTGGCAGCATTTGATGGGCACAGTGGCAGCATTTGATGGGCACAGTGGCAGCATAGGAAGGGCACAGTGGCAGCATAGGAAGGGCACAGTGGCTGCGTTTTATGGGCACAGTGGCGACATTTGATGAGCACAGTGGCTGCATTTGATGGACACAGTGGCAGCATTTGATAGGCACAGTGGCAGCATTTGATGGGCACAGAGGCTGCATTTGATGGGCACAGTGGCTGCAATTGATGGACACGTGGCAGCATTTGATGGGCACAGTGGCAGCATTTGATGGGCACAGAGGCAGCATTTGATGGGCACAGAGGCAGCATTTGATGGGCACAGTGGCTGGGTTTGATGGGCAAAGTGGGTGGCTGCAATTGATGGGTTATTTTTTTCAGTATTTTTCAGTTTATTTGCTCCCCCCCAAAAATGTTGAGCACCAGCCACCACTGGCTATAGATCAACGAAGAAAGAAAGAAAAAAAAAAAAAGAATAGAAAAGAAAGAAAAGAAAAGAGAAAAGAAAAGAATGTTCTTCCTTCTATGTACAGTACAGTATATTATGTTTCGTTATTAGTTTCAGCAGTCAGTCTCGCAACAGGTTTCAGTGGAGTGTCTGCAGAATATCCCCTGTAATTTCCTTGTGTGGGAGATAACGCCATCTCCTCCTCCAGGCGGGGAAAGTAATGAGGAAGTTCAGAACCTGATAAACTTAGTTTGAATTATTTGCAGTGTAAGATAGAGCAATGATAACGGAGCCCTATGGCAAAGCTGGGTCTCTCTATACTGGGCTGTGCGCCATTACAAATTGTCCTCCTGGTTCATCTAGGAATATTCACCAAAGGTAAGTTAAAGAAGTATCTGTAAGCATGTTTTATATGTCTTCTTGTATACACAGATAGAAACATATTTGTTTAACATTTAAATAACATAAAAGTGAAGGGGCAAGTTTACTGTACACCTATGAGGCCAAGCCAACCTCCAAAAGGAACAAATGGCTCGCTGGCTATATCAATATATACACTATATTAGGGGTGGACTGACAACTCATGGGGCCCTCGGGCAATAGAAGATTATGGGGCCCGTGGGCAATATGAGATTATGGGGCCCGTGGGCAATATGAGATTATGGGGCCCTCGGGCAATATGAGATTATGGGGCCCTCGGGCAATATGAGATTATGGGGCCCTCGGGAAATAGGAGATTATGGGGCCCTCAGGCAATAGGAGATTATGGGGGACCCCGGCAATAGGAGATTATGGGGCCCCTAGGCAATAGATTATGGGGCCAAACAGTACTGTATAGACACACACACACACTAATGCCCTGTACACACGATCGGTTCATCGGATGAAAACGGACTGATGTATTTTTTCATCAGATATCCGATGAAGCTGACTTTCATCAGTCGTGCCTACACACCATCGGTTAAAAAAAACGATCGTGTCAGAACGTGGTGACGTAAAACACAACGACGCGCTGAGAAAAATTAAGTTCAATGCTTCCAAGCATGCGTAGACTTGATTCTGAGCATGCGTGGATTTTTAACCGATGGACGTGCCCACAGACGATTGTTTTTTTCAATCGTTTTTTTAATCATTAGATAATTTTAAAACAAGTTCCTAGTTTTTTAACCGATTGATAAAAATAAAAAAAACTATGGGGCCCACCATCAGACCGTTTTCATCAGACAAACCGATCGTGTGTACGCGGCAATACAGTATACATACACACAGAATACACATCCAGACACACAGTACACACACACACACAGTATACATACACACACTGAAATGGTACTGGAGAGGATGCCGGTAAGGAACATTTCAGGGATAGATGTAAAAAAAAAAAAGATTTTTACATGCTGTCTCTGGTTTTACTGAGGCTGGCAACTCTGATGGGGCTCCCTAGTTACATGGGGCCCTCGAGCAGTGCCCGAATGGTCAACCCACCCTTGCACTATATACAGTAGCCATAATTAAAATGATACTGAACAATATCTTTGTTGTCTGCTGCTTAATATCCATATAATCTATTTTAAATTGCACTGTTTCTGTGTTTTTTGCTTTCTCGTATGATCCTCCACGAGCAGCCAAGCCTCTCCATTTCCCCCCATTTTCTGTTTCTTTGGAATGAGCAGTGTATGTTAGTTGCAGTCATGTACACTGCTCAATGCACACTACATAGTTCATTGTTCATTGTTTATCTCGGGATCGAGTAAGAGAGGGTGGCTACATTCCTACATACAGTGGGACTACAAAGACCATAGTAGCCACCCTCTAACATAAAGTTGCATCACAGCAGTGTACAAAAGGAATTTGGAGAAGGCTGTGTAGCTGCTTTTTTGAGTTATGAATACATACTTGAATAGAATTATTTTATTAACCACTTAAGACCCGGACCAATACGCTGGCAAATGACCCAAGGGGTTTTTGCGATTCAGCACTGCGTCGCTTTAACAGACAATTGCGCGGTCGTGCGACGTGGCTCCCAAACAAAATTCGCGTCCTTTTTTTCCCACAAATAGAGCTTTCTTTTGGTGGTATTTGATCGCCTCTGCGATTTTTATTTTTTGCGCTATATACAAAAATAGAGCGACATTTTTGAAAAAAAAACAATATTTTTTACTTTTTGTTATAATAAAAAACCAATAAACTAAAGTTTAGTCAAACATTTAGGCCAAAATTTATTTAGCCACATGTCTTTAGTAAAAAAAAAAATCGCATTAAAA